>CM062095.1:1004410-1079753 GCA_031163375.1 Conogethes punctiferalis
TCAGTAGGGCTCGAAGATTTCAGTAACGTTAACCCCCACTGGGGGATTATAGCAACTTTTATTCCTGGTGTCCACCAGTGGTGGACAAATAGTGGGGGACGCCGGGAATTAAGGCAAACGAAACAATTAGCCAAAATTAATTCTTATTTTAATTAGTTTCCATACCATGTATGGTGAGACATGAAAGGTCACCAAAGACATATTGTACTGCGGAATGCCTCTGCCTCATCATCAGCCTATTACAGTCCGATTGTTCGCCACTTAGGGCAAACATCTGAAGGATACACCCATAATCGCCACGCTGGGCAGGCGGGTTGGCGATCGCAGGGCGTTGCTTCTCGCTCCGAATGTAAAGGAGCGGCCTATCATCTTTTCGCACCCAGCCAGCTTCAACCACCCGTGGTACATCCTGCCGAATATCAAACGAGGCGCTAGCAACCGAATGGTGGCGGTGTAACCATCACAATTGAAGGCGTAGCTAAATAGCACAGACCGATGACGGACAGCAGCGTCATCGGAGCGAGAAGTCAAGACCATGCATGGTCTTAATACCTTAGATTTATGGTATATCAAAAGGAACACCAATGCACAAATATTTGTATTCACTTACTTATCAGTTCAAACAACGAACCCGACTAGTTTCCTGGAATCCATTGACATTCTTTGCGCGTTGCATTCTTGGCTAGCTAGGAGGAAAATTATCCGATGGTACATGGGAAAGCTTAAAGCCAACAAAAATAAAATTGAGTTATTTTCTACTCGAACCTACAAACATTTATACATCATCATCTGCCTATTGCAGTCCACTGCTGGACACAGTCGACCGCCACCAGTCGGTTGCCACCGACTCGTTCGCTATTCGGCAGGATGCACCACGGGCAGGTGAGGTTGGATTGGAGCGAAAAGATGATAGGTCACTCCCTAACATCCCTTGCATACATTGAAAGTTAATTAAAAGTTGTAAAAATTGTAGCGCCAGATTCCTTACATCAACCACCTGGTGTGAAACTAAGTCTTTCGTTTCACACCAGGCTCCCCAGTAGTCATAGTAGGTACCTACTATGAGTAGGTACCTACTATGAGTAGGTACCTACTATGAGTCAGTACTCATAGTACCACTGGTGGACCAGTGGACAATAATGGACTAATTGATTGATTAACTCTTATTTGAAGTACAACACAACAGTTAATTTTATGACCTCCATTTAAAACAGGAATAAAATAACCAGTTCAATGTATTGTACACAGTTGATTTATCATGACTCATGACCGCAAACAAAATGATTGTACGACCACAAAAGCTTACAACAAAATCGACTTGTAGGTAACAACGGTCACCGAAGGTACGTGCTTTGCAAATGAATGCATTTAAAACATTTAAATTAAGTCATAAATGACACCGTACTTGGCTTCCCTTGTCAATAAAATGATTATATTGCATACTAATTTAAACGTGCATCAGCTAAATGAAGCATTGTCAACTAAGTCTCGGATTAATTTCCCAGTTTAACAGTCCGGTAAAAATCGATAGTTTCCTCATGACCTTCAACGGTAAGACCGTAAACACACGAAGCCAAGACCTCAAAGCACAAATTGGATCAATCTAATTCGCGGGTCGGCCGTGAGGCAGTGTGTCACCCTAATGGACCTCCTGAGGTAACGATGAGCCTAGAAAAATTACCATCCCTTTGCCCTTTGACGAGAAGGTAGGTCAAATAATAAATAACCTTTCGTCGTTCCGTCTTTTTGTACGATTTTAGCGAATGTCAACTAACCCCACGTATAGATGAGTAGATAGATAGATTTTCTTTATATCATCAGCATAATGCAGTACATGGATGGGGATGTAAGGGAGCGACCTATCATCTTTTCGCTCCAAGCCAACCTCGCCTGCCCGTGGCGCATCCTGCCGAATAACAAACCAGGCGCAGGCATCCGACTGGTGGCGGTATAACCATCACGATTGAAGGCGTAGTAAATACCACAGACCGATGACGGGCAGCAGCGTCAGCGGAGCGAGAAGCTACATCCTGCGATCGCCAACCCGCCTGCCCAGCATGGCGATTATAAAAAAATAAATAAAAATAAAATTTATTTATTTGGAACAATACAATGATTAACATTTTAACAGGTTACGTTAACTGCTGTATTAGTTGTTAAAACTGTGTTACAGCTGCTAGCGCCCACCTCCAGTGCGAGAGACAGCGTTCCCTTAATATAATTAATAATAGTTACACAAATTAAAAAGAAAAACAAAAGTGTTAAGTGTTGTATGTATGTGACAGTGTGTGTATGTGTAAGTGAAAGTGTGTGTGTGTGTGTGTATGTATGTGCGTGTATGTATCTGTGTGCGTGTTTATTCCTTCTCTTCCGAACATTTCTATGGCTACAACAGTTTTTCTATGTCATCATAGGTTTGGTTTTGCAGCCACTTATAAACAATTAATTTACACTCCCGCAAAGTATGATTATGGGTATATCCTCCAGATGTTTGCCCTAAGTGGCGAACAACTGGAGAGGCCTATGTCCAGCAGTGGACTGCAACAGGCTGATGATGATGGTGAATGCAGTACATTGCTGGAAATAGGCATGTCCCGTTTTTGCTGCAAGCTACTATCATCTGCCCTTGGTGCATCCAGCCAAATAACAAACGAGGTTCTGGCAACCGCCTGGTGGTGGTGTAACCATCACGCTTGGTTGCGGGAGTAAATATCACAGGCCGACGACAGGCGGCAGCGTCACCGAAGCGAGAAGTTGCGCTCTGCGATCGCCAACCCACTTGCCCAGAGTGGCTATTACGGGCAAAAGCCTCCAGATGTTTTCGCAAAGTGACGAATAACTGGAGAAGTCTGTCAAGCAGTACACTATAGGCTGGAGATAATAACAATTGATAAATACTTGTCTCAAGTTTAATGAATAAAGATGATTGTGAGTTATACAAATAAACACAAAATTTCACTAGAATTTAAGTTGTTTAACATTTGTTCATAATTTCTCAAACTGTTATTACAACTGAAACATTCCAAACAATTAATTTTAAATTAAATGCAAACGTCTAGGATTCACAGATTTTAATTACTGATCAACTAACAAGTCTGCGATAATATTAAGGTTTATTTAATTTAGTCACCCCTTTTGTTAATGAAATAGTATGGAATTTATAATTAGTACTAGCCTGGGGATATTAGACCAACATAAAGATTGTACGTTTATTAAAACTAGAAATTGTTTTATTAGTGAACTGTAAGTGTTGCAATTAATAAGTTGCTGCCCGTCATCGGCCTGGGATATTTGGCTACGCCTTCAATTTGTGACGATTATACCGCCACCAGTCGGTTGCCAGCGCCTCGTTTGTTAATCGGCGGGATGCACCACGGGCAGGTGAGAGTGGCTCCTTTACATTCCTAACTTAAGAAAACCTTTAATGGTGTATAGCATTGATCTGTTCTAAATCGGAAGTCACTCCGAGACAATCGGCCGTCATGAAACAATCAACTCTTTGTCGCCTGACACTTAGCCGATAGACATCAGATCTATACCGCATACAACTTGGAACAATCAAGCGTCCTATTGGTCGTGCATCGATGTGTTTGTTGCGTGCGGACAGAACTGTCGCAAAACAATCGGCGCATTTGTCGCCTTGTCGCGTCGAGTTCACGGTCCGGCAGCCCACCTGCTACTACGGGTTTTAGTAACGAACGGAATAAATAGACTAGATAGATTCCTTATGCCGCGTTTACACGCTCGCGTTCAATACGACATTCAACGGGCACAAACACAAGCACAAGCATGAGAACGGGCTGTTCGACTGTTTGAATGTGCACGTGCGTGCGCAGAGTGTAGGGCAGGGCTGCTCGCCGAGCTGCTTGCCAGGCTGCTTGCCGGGCTGCGTGGCACGCGTGTAAACCTAGCATTAACAGTTTGACAAAATATTACTGTAGGAATAACTTGCAGTGTTACTTACTAGATAAAAAGAAAATGAAATGAAAAATAACTTTATACACATAGACGTTTCAACAACCGGTACAATTGCCGGTACAAATCGATACCTACTTATAATAAATCTGTACAGAGGTCAATTTCTGTGTCTGAAATATATTTTCAAAATAACTATCAGGGGGTGATTAGTGATCGATACCAATGCCAAATATGCAATCAGTAAAAATTTTGTCTGTCTGTCTGTATGTTCATTATAGAAACAAAAACTACTTACTGGACGGATTTTAACGAAACTTGGTACAACTATTCTTCATACGCCTGGGCAGGTTATAATAGTATACTTTTCATCACGCTACAATTTATAGAGTAGTGAAGGGAAATGTTGGGGAAACGGGAGAATTTTTTATCTGTATGTTTAAATGCGCATCACACGAAAACTACTGCATGGAATTGAATGCGGTTTTCACCAATGTATTGCTAGAGGTCTAACTTAAAATTTAGGCACTTTATGGAAGACCGTTATTTTTTAAGCCCGATAATTACGCGTGCGACGCTGCCGGCACAGCTAGTGGGAAATATTCATTAAAATCCTTGGACGGGTTCCAATGGTAAGGGCCCGCAGTAACTCGTTTATTACCTCGACATCGAGTCGGTGGCGCGATCCCGGCAGATTCCTCCCTTTCGTCCTCGGCCACAGTCGCATTAACTACAGTGAAGCAACTAAATAACTGAAAACAACTTAATTCACGATAGGATCAATATGATGTCTGATATTTATTAACTTTCTCCTTCTTTACACGTCAAGTGGTTACTTGAAAGCAAAAAAGCAATCTGGTTACATTGCTTTTATTTCACACGCCTAGTACCTAATCAGATTGAGATATCGTTACACATACATTTTATTTTACGTTCTGTTTTTCGCGCTGTAAGATCTACGTTCATGTCAAATATCTTTGTCTACCTATACATAGCAGTAGAAGTAATACATACCTAGTTATCCTGGGAAATGTTGGAAAAAAGGCTCAAATTATCTTTTGTTTGCGTTGCGTTCTTTTAATTTTTCTTTACAGTTTCTGCGTCATCACTATAAAGTATTAACCAAAGTCGCTTTTGCCTGAGTGACTGTACCTATGTATGCTTAGATTTTTAAAGTACGCAACGGATTTTGATGGTGATTTTTCAAAAGATAGCATGTGATAAGTTTATATATAGGTATTAGGTACATAAGAAAGAAATGCTTGGGGTAGTAGGGAAATACTGATGATAATTTGAAAGGTTTCCTTTTTTTAATACCCGAAGCAAAACAAGGGCGGGTCGCTACAACTGCATATAAAAATATGCGTGATGTTATTAAATTCAACTTGATACTTTGACAAGTCTATGACAAAGATAATTTTGACATTTAAACCACTATAACAATTCTGCTACGACTTGGCGAACGAACCTCTAAACTAGGTATTATAGACATTTTGTTTAAGAAGCGATACTCTTCGACACATTAAATTATTCTTATTCTGTACGCATTAACTCACCGTCTCCACTCGCATTGTGCCTGCCTACAATGTTCTAATCGCACAAACAATTTGATCCACACCACTTGACAATACACGTGTCTCCATGGACAAGGCTCAATGGGATTTTGGACCAAAATGTCTTTCTGCGCACAATCGGAGCTTTAACTTAACATCGAGAGATGGCAGCATGTAGGTATGTTATAAAACACATACGAAAACAGTTGTAAAAACAGTTTGAAATGCATATATGTTTGTTTATTTGAGGCTTCCCCTGGCTTGATGGAAAGCGAAAGATAAACCCAAGACGCTGCGGCAGTGGTCGAATCACTAAATAGCCTTAATAACTGAAAATCAATAAGTAATATAGGTAATTGTCAAGGCTAATATGCGCTGACTTGTTCGCCTTTGCTTCATCTTGAGCCCTGATTTCTAGTAGCTCTACATAATGGCTTCTCTACGCCTGATGGAAAGCGAAAGAGAACTCGAAGTCACTGTGACAACGGGCAAGTAACAGTTGCCTGTCAGTTACCGCCGTCATGCCGGCCCAACCTTAACCCCCCACGAGCTCCGGAAACCCTACTCACCGGCAGAAACACAGCCCGGAGGTCATTTGCCTGCGATATTCTAAAGGGTCTCCACCCTTTAGAATATCGCAGGCAAATGACCTCCGTCCTCCGTCCGGACGAGCGGCTCAATTTGAGCAAAGATTCGCTATGCCCTACCTCTCTTGAAGGCCGAGAACGGGCAGCAGCGTCACCGTAGCGAGGAGCTACGCCCTTCGATCGCCAACCCGCCGGCCAGAGTGGCGATTATGGTTAGAGCCTCCTGATGTTTGCCTTAAGAGACGAACAACTTAAGAGGCAGTGGACTGCAATAGGCTGATGATGATGATCTTTATTTAATCTTACTAACCTACTTAATGGGGTAAGGGGGCGACCTATCACCTTTTCGCTCTAAGCCATCCTTACCTGCCCGTGGTGCATCCTGCCGAACAACAAACGAGGCTCTGGCGAACCGACTGGTGGTGGTATAACTATCACGATAGAAGGCATAGCTAAATACCACAGGCCGATGACGGGCAGCAGCGTCACCGGAGCAAGAAGCAAGATCGCCAACACGCCTGCCCAGCGTGGCGATTGTGGGTATATCCTCCAGAAGTGCCCTAGGTGGCGAACAACTGGAGAGGCCTATGTGTTTGTTTAATCTTACTAACCTACTTTAGGTAACGAACACGTTTCGTTAGTGGGTGACCATAAGTGACGTTGTCGCATTGACCTTAAGAGCACAATGCGTGAGATTCCGTTACGAAGCCGGTATTCGCGCACCGGTATCAACGGAACTCGTTCTGCCAGTATTGTGCGGGCCTGGCAATAAGCGGATTGGGGACCGCATTGTTTTTAAATATACAAATTACATATCAACCTATGGCAGTTCACTACTTTGTGAAAAAATCTGAAGGCTTTATCTATAAATATCAGACAACATCACATACAATTCTCCAAGCCCAAAGTAAGTAGGCTTAAGCACTTGTGTTATGGGTATCAGAACAACGAAGGTAACACAATTATATTAAATACTTAAAAATACAAATATAAACACCCAAACACGGAACAAACACAAATGAAATCACACGAATGTTTGTCCCGGTGTGGAATCGAGCCCACGACTCTTGATTCAGAAGGGGTCCCTACTAATTGAGCCACTGAGCCAGTCCATAATAATAGCCATCCATAATCGTCATGCTGAGCAGGCGGATTGGCGATCGCAGGACGTAGCTCCTCGCTCCGGCGACGCTGCTGCCCGTCAGCGGCCTGTGATATTTAACTACGCCTTCAATCGTGATGGTTATAGCGCCACCAGTTGGTTTCCCAGGGCCCAGGGCCTCGATTCTTATTCAGCAGGATCACAGAATGCACCACTGGGATGTTTTGTTTGTAATATGTTTTCCTGTAAAATCTGTGTTTTGTGCAATAAAGAGTACCTGTTTCACCGGCTGAGGAGCTAAAATATTTTGTAATCGTTTCTTGATAATTTAACTGCGCTGCCCGCTTTATTTTGTTCACTGAGGTCTCACCCGCAGCAGGATTAAAAATCGCTAACTTCGTGGCCTCTAAAATAAAGAGAATTTCGTGGACTAGTAATCTTTATTGTTTGCAAACGACAATTCGGTCAGTTTTGATGGTTAGTCAATTGAGATACTTTTAATGAGCTGCAAATTGGTAAAACTTTTTTTACGTTGCCACCGCCGTGCAGTCCTGCTGCACGGCGGTGGCAACTGACAAAGTATTTATTTGGTTACTTTATTAAAACTTAATTTTCTGGTGTATGTGTATGGGTTGGGGATGTAAGGGAGCGACCTATCACCTTATCGTTCCAAGCCATCCTCACCTGCCCGTGGTGCATCCTGCCGAACAACAAACGAGGCTCTGGCAAACCGACTGGTGGCGGTAAAACCATCACGATAGAAGGCGTAGCTAAATACCACAGGTCGATGACGGGCAGCAGCGTCATCGGAGCAAGAAGCTACGCCCTGCGATCGCCAACCCGCCTGCCCAGCGTGGCGATTATGGGTATATCCTCCAGAAGTTTGCCCTAGGTGGCGAACAACTGGAGAGGCCTATGTCCAGCAGTGGACTGCAATAGGCTGATGATGTATGGGTTGTGGGAGATGCCAGAACATTTAACAATTTACGTACGAACAATAACGTTTCGGTAGCCGAGATTGAACGCCAATCAGACGCAGTTTGGATCACTAACAGCATTTTAACAAAAAATAAGTACCTATAGACGGAATATCTATATACGTAAAAAAATCTCTACACCGCGAGTCAGTCAATCAGACAAGTGTGAACAGTGTCGCCATCTGTTTGACAAGAAACGAAACTAAATTCAAACAATCCTAAATACCCCGCCACTTGAGGCGGTGACCATAAACGCATTTTGCCCCTTAAAAAGCAGGTATGTTTTTCCTCAAGTAAGATTCGTTTGCACATAATAACACATTCTGCATTTAACTTTGTTTTGTTTATTGTACAAGCCAATCCATAGAAAACCTGTATTCAAACGAGGTGTAACAGTATAATTAAGAAACAGTAACTTTCCGCTCTATATGATAATTAAATTTTAATGAGTTTTTCATACATCAATAAAATAAACAATTTATATGAAAAATCATTTTCTTAAGTGGAAGTGTTTCCTCAGAACTAAAATCTGGTTGTCTAAAAGAGATTGCTTAAAGCGATAAGACCGCTTAAGTTGTACCATAATATCGTCGATTTGTCGTCGTATTGATCGTCGCAGAATTTTGCTTCCACAAAACAGAGGCAAGAAGTTCCTCATAAAGCGTACGGTGGAGGATCGCCAACCATTGAGATGTTGAAGATGGAATTATATTATTTGTATGTCTCTTTTTATACCATTAGGGTGCAAACAAGCTTACGGCCCGCCTGATGTTAAGCGGTTACCGCAGCCTATGGACACCTGCAACACCAGGGGTATCACACGTGCGTTGCCGACCGATTTAAAAACCTCTTAACAAACGTTTTGAAGGACCCCATACTGTAGTCTCGGGGGAGAGCCTTGGCGGGGAGCTCATTCCACAGCCTGAGTGTACGCGGCAAAAAGTTTCTGTTGAAACGTACCGTACGTGACCATACAGGCTCTAGGGTATGAGCCTGAATCCCCTGACGACGGCAAGCGGTGCGGTGGGAGAATGTTCCTCCACGGTTGCGTCCATAAAGCTAAAGCTATTCTAGTTTCCCTAGCAATATCCACACCCATACGCATCTGTGGTCCTTCGTTGTCGAATCCCTAACCAGCTATAATTTGTTACTGGACCGTTCTGCCAAGAAATTACTCAGTAAAAGCTCTGTCTTAAGATTTGTAGATTAGTAAGCCGGAGTTGCCACTTCGGCCTACTAATCTGGGCTGGCCACATTAGCCACAGAACCGACAACCGTTTGTGTAAACGAGTTCTGGAGTGGAAACCGCATCTCGGCAAACATAGTGTAGGACGCCCTCAGGCCAGGTGGAGTGACGATATGCGCAGGACGGCTGGCAAGTGCTGGATGCGAGAGGCCCGAAATCGATCACGGTGGCGAACTTTGGGAGAGGCTTGTGTCCAGCAGTGGACTGATGTGGGCTGATGATGATGAAGCTCTGTCATGAAGTGATACATCCCCATGCATTAAAAAAAAAGCATTAAAATCGGATCATTCGTTTGGGAGCTACGATGCCACAGACAGACATACACACACAGACACGTCCAACTTATAATACTCCGTCGTTTTTGCGTCGGAGGTTAATTAATAGTAATTATAAATTAAAATACCCTGTAATAATAAAGATAAGTTACTGTTTATAGTACAATGCATCAAATTATTCCTTAAACATCTTTATTGTACGAACCAATCCAAACAATTGTATAGAATTCACACTATTATCCCTCATATTACAATTAGGATAAGATATAGATTGCAAGAGCTTGGGTAGCGGGAAAACTTGTTTATGTATTATGTTTACAAATGTGAGTTGAAGGTGATTTTGTAGTCGGATGATAGCTCATTAGGTGAGAACCTTGGCATGTAGCTGGCAGGTAGATAGTTCAAAATTGCCACGAACTATTCATTGTTTTATAATAGCACAATCATCATCACCAGCCTATTGCAGTTCACTGCTGGACATAGGCCTCTCCAGTTGTTCTCCACTAAGTGCAAACATTTCGAGAATATACCATAGTCGCTACCCTGGGCTGCTGCTTATTATCGGTATGTGGTATTTAGCTACGCCTTAAATTGTGATGGTTATACCGCCACCAGTCGGTTACCAGCGCCTCGTTTGTTATTCGGCAGGATGAAAAGATGATAGGCCGCTCCCTTACATCCCATTATAATAGCATGCCATTTATTAGAAACTTACGCCTGACTTACACTAACTTACTGAAAGCGTCAGACAAAGGGCAAGTCACCTAACCAGTCAGCTGGTTTTGAAGTGTTGTTGAGACCGATGATTGGCAGCACCGTCACCGGAGTGAGAAGCTACGCCCTACGATCGCCAACCCTCCAGCTTAGCGTGGCCATTATGGGTAAACCCTTCAGCTGTTTGTCCAATGTGGCGAATAACTGGAGATTCCTATGTCCAGCAGTGGACTGCGATAGGCTGATGGTGAGGTGTTGTTGTACGCGACCCCGAGGTGAACGCAGACGTAGTGTACGACCGCAATTGGTTAAGCTGATGTCTTTAGGAGAACTGCTGACATTGGCTAAATGGGCGAAGCCCGGGATAGAAATGTGGCGCTGTTAAAGGAGGCCTTTGTTCAGCAGTGAACCAGGGCGGTTAATTGGTCAATTGAATCTTGCCTCCAAACGCACGAGCTAAAATCTTATTCTAATGTTTTTTTTTTATTCAAACCAAATACTAGATCCCAAAACGAACATCTTAAATTAATACAATCATCACGTCTCTATCAATAACAGGACTTGAACATTAACTACCTACCTGTGTAATTATGAGAATAGGCTAATACTAGCCAAATAGTACAAGAGGACACGAAAAAATTTGGCGACCTTTGATAATAAGCCATTGGCCTGTTACTAGAATGATAGAATATATTTAGTGAATTTTCAATTTTATTATAAAAAAAGATAGAGATAGAATATATTTAGTGAATTTTCAACTTTATTATAAAAAATATAGAGATAGATATACTTTAATAAAATCTAGAAATTCATTTACATTAATTTTTGAGATTCGAACGTAAACTCATCAGTTGTTTTGCATTGTTTTTAAGCGTTTTCTGTTGGAAATATATTCATTTCACTTATCAAGACTCTAACCACATAATAAATTTACCTATCTGTGATATAAATAAACTAATGTCATTAAACAAGATCCGTCAGATCAATATTCGTACAGATTTCTGCATCTCAGCCGGTGGCAACAGATAAGTGTTTTTTGTCTGGCTGGCAATCACCGAATAATCGTGAAGTAATTTCAATCGCGTTTCAAGAGTATAGGCAGAGATATCGTGCAGACCAGAATGGTAGTGACAACAAATATGTGATTGATTTGTATGTACTGAGTCACTTCTACAGTGAATTGGGCTTCTTTCTCGCTTTCCTTAAGGTCTGGAGAGACGACTATACTCTGCCACTATATAAAAAATAGATCCTATGACACACTAAAAACACTAACACTAAAAACTCGAAAACCACTTCCAAATAGCTACCTAAAAAAATGTGTATATCCAATGTATGTATTATGTACTTTGTTTTGTAATATTAACGAAATAAACATAAACAGAGAATTGTATAAACAAGTCTCTCCCTACGACCTATTTTAATACCTATCTTCCGTTATCAACAATGACCTGCGACCTCCCGCGCTATAATAACCAAACCTGTTGTACCTACGATATAAGGTCGTCCCATTTCCGACAAAGTCCAGTGCAACTAAATAGTCCAAGTGGACACATTGTATTATCCGACCGAATTGAGAAGTTTGCAGTTATCATGAAGACTATATTTCTTTTGTGTGCTTTGTCTTTGGCCGGTTTGGCGATGGCGGACACCAAGACTCATTCCAGAGGATGCATTTACATTTTGGGCAGATGTAAGTTTGTTTTTTATTTGTTTTGTCTCCTTGTTTACTGTATTGATCATCATCATCGGCCTATCGCAGTCCAATGCTTCTCACATAGGTCTCTCCAATTGTTCGCCACTTTGAACAAACACTAAGTGTAGGTACACAAGGATTTATGCATAATCGCCATGCTGACCAAGTGGGATGGTGTTCGTATGGTGTAACATTTCACTCCTCTGACGCTGTTGCCCGTCATCGGCCTGTGTATTTAGCTACACCTTCGGTCGTGATGGTTATACCGCCACCAATCAATTACCAGAGAAGAAGGTTACCTGATGGTAAAATCTATTCAGCCCATAGACACCGCAACACCAGGGGAGTCACAGGCGCGTTGCCGACCCTTGAGAAATCTGTAGTCTCGCTTTTTGAAGGAACTTCGCTTAAACAATTTTTTCCCTAAGTTTTTGGGGTTTCTGAGTTTTAAACAGATGATTAAATAAGTCGTTTGGTTATGTCGTAATGTTATTAAGAGTGCGATAGGTAATAAATAAATCAATTGATGATAATAATTATCATTATGCCTTAATAATGCTAATAGCACATGCATTGGGTACCTACTTGCTGGTCCGATAGCTCATTTAGTAGTTAGCTCTGACTTCTAAGCCAAGAGTCGTGGGTTCGGTCGTCGCTCAGTACAAACATTTATGTGTATGAACATGTAAGTTTGTATTGGACTGGGTGTTTACTATCATCAATCATCATCATCAACAACCTATCGCAGTCCACTGCTGGACATTGGTTTTTAGTATGTATAATGTATTTATTTACAAAAAAGTATCTAAGTAAGTTTTCTAGTACCCATAGTACAAGCTTCGGCTTAGTTTGGGGCTAGACGGCGATGTGGCCCAGGGTGACATGGCTTGGGATTTTTTTTTAATATTCTTTAAAAAATTGTGGGCTGATTAAGATTTTTTTAAACTTTTAGGCTCGAGGGAGTGCGAAGAGGGTACCCACGCGTACGCCTTAGGCTGCGGCTACAAGCTACCAGAAGCAACCTGCGAGGAACCGAACCCGGTGAAGGAGACCGCCATGCTGTGCGACTACTCCGCCTGCTACTGCGACCCTCCCACCCTCCGGGATACAATCTCCGGGAAGTGCGTGCTCCCCAAGGATTGTCCTAAGAAAATCGATTGAGTCTTGTAAAACACACTTGAATACCTACTAAAATAATTATGAGTTTTTTTTTTCAAACCTTCCAAATCCACTTGGTTTCCGGATTTAGAATAGGACCATCTCATTCCGTGGTTGTCGTAAAAAACGACTAAAGGAATATAAAAAAACGGGTAGTGTATTCAAAAAGACTTAGCGGAGTCACCTTTCCGCCTTTCAAGCATGGTGACTAAGGCAAATTTGGGGGGCCAAATGACAAGCAAAGCTCCTTTATCTATTCTGATCGAACTAACTGAGTCGATGGAATAATACATTAAATGTACCAATAAATATTTATTATTATTACAATTCAATAAGCCGGTACAATGGCCAATGTTTTATATATTGGCCACAAACTGTACATTTTTAATTATTGAAAGTTAATTAATTAATGAGTAATTAATTAATTAAAGTTTTACATTAACCGAACGTATGTTCTCTGTACAAATTGTTTAAAACTACCATTATCTATTAAAATTCCCCAAGCAAAAGTAGTCTACTTTTGGTTCAAAACATGACGTCTTTTCATTTAAAAAAGTGTATCACGGTAATTTCACTTTGCTTAAATGTATCATTAAAATAAATTATCTAACATTAAATTTAAATACCATCATGTTAGAACACATAAATAAAACTTCACGAGCGAATCTGTTGCCAATAAAAAATCACCAACCATTCAATTTTGATCTAAAAGGTGTTAATGGATTTGTAAAAGAAAGTCTTTCCAACGATCACAAAGTTAATTAATATGTAAACAAGTTTGACCGACCAAATGTGTATGTTTATTATCTATTTAACACAATAATTTATTTTATTAGACAGCATTCTAATTTGTCACCTCATTCAGCAAGTTTTTGGGTGTCAATTTCTTATCTTTCTTTAAATAATATCTTAAATATCTTTCAATGAATGACCTTTAAATCATTTAAAGGTCATTCATTCAACAGCAAAATTCTCAAGCTTGATACAAGTGCTAGGAATTGAATTATGCAAATGCTCATTAAGAAATTTTTTAAAGACATTGAAATAGCAACTCGAAAATTGCGAGTGACTCGTGATCGATCAACGTAGCAAAGATTGAAGATGTCCAGCAACAATAAAAAGGCTAGTGATGAATCTAAAAAATCTATTCTGGTAATTTGGGTGGTGAAAATTCCTAAGCAGTTGAAATAAAAAACAATTATTACTTAGCAGTTTTTGTTTGTATTTTATTTCGTTAGGAAATTGAAACTGTGTGCGATTTTTCGCATAGAGCACGGAGATGGAATTTTGAACTGGAACAGCAAGTTTGAGGATGAGATAAAGATTGGAATAGGCAAAGGTATTGGGATTAGGATTAGATTAGGCAAAGGGATTCGGCTTGATTTCTATGGCGCTACAAAGTAATTTTAAGTTTGACCTAAAATATCAAAACATTTACAAATTAAAACTAAATACAAACAAAATGTCTTTATTATAATAAGCATATTTTTCGTTATATATAAGTAGATTTTAGTTGATTGTTCAGTTGCGGTGGTAAACCTCGCGTCTCACTCTACAGCCGGGCTGATTTTTTTTCATAATGAGCTTACACTGGTAAGGTAAGCGATATCACAGTCTCACCGATCAAAAAACCGGTTCACACTCGCTTTGTATACCGGAAGATCATAAGTCTCGGGGAGTAAGGAGCCCAGAAAGATAATATTGCAGGAAAATACAAATAATAAATTATGTTTGTAACTGTACTAGTTTAACAATAGGTGTTGTGAACTCGGCATCCGGCGTAACCTTCCGTGCGAAATACAGGGCGCGAAGTTGCCTTTACGGGCCCGTGCGGGTGACTTGTTGCGCAATAACACGGGTACACCCACGAAAACTGCGGCTTTTACTTTTTTTTATAGTGGCTCGACATATTGTTTGCATGCCAGATTCTGGAGAAGAGACAGAGCCGTGGTAGCCTAGTGGTAAGATCACACACACGTGAGATCGTCGTCGGTTCGAATCCGCGCGGGGCACGCACCTCTGGATTTGCAAAAATCTATGTGCGGAATTATACCACTATAGTTCATTCGCGTTAAGAAAATAGTGACTGACAGGTCACTGACAGGCCACTAGCCAATCAAAACGCTAGAAATTTAATTTCTTAACGCGAATGAACTATAGCTTGGCTTGGCTGAAGGAAAACATCGTGAGGAAACCTGCACATCCAGTTTAATTCTGAATGTGTAACCATGATCCAAATTTGTCTGGTTCCCCTTTCTGAAGTTTACGAAGGTCAGATGGCAGTCGCTTCAATGTAATAACCAGACTCGCTAAATCTAGGATCATGGTCAAAGCGGACCCTGGGCCTAGAGGCACAAACCGGGACAACGCTAAGGGGATGATGATGATGTCAGATTCTGGAGAAATGTGAGCTCATCCTATTGATACCAACTTTTGTACCACTTTTCACGCAAATAAACGATATTCACTCATTCATTCATTCATTCATAATGGCTTCCCTACGCCTGATGGAAAGCGAAAGAGAAGCCCAAGTCGCTGTGACAACTGGCAAGTAACTGGTCAGCTACCTGTCAATTGCCACCGCCATGCCGGCCCAACCCTAACCCCCTACGAGCTCCGGAAACCCTACTCACCGACAGAAACACGTCCCGGAGGTAATTTGACTGCGGTATTCTATAGGGTGGAGGTCAGGAGGAATGCACGGTCGATCTATCTTATTGATAGATAGATAAATAAATTTCATCATCATCATCAGCCTGAAGACGTCTACTGCTGGACATAGGCCTCCCCTTATATTCATTTGGGGGGATTGTCTTAGTAAATTATACAGCAGTAGGTTTAATTTGTATCCAGGTCAACGCTGCTGCCCGTTTCCTGATATTCCCTTAGTCGACTTCTACGAACCCATTGGATGAGTAGGCTGGTCCTATTCTATGCTACTATTCGTAACATCGCCAACGAAAATCAAAGAAATAACCCTTTAAAAACATAGCTATATTCATCATCATCATCATCATCAGCCTATTGCAGTCCACTGCTGGACATAGGCCTCTCCAGTTGTTCGCCACTTAGGGCAAACATCTGGAGGATATACCCATAATCGCCACGCTGGGCAGACGGGTTGGCGATCGCAGAGCGCAGCTTCTCGCTCCGATGACGCTGCTGCCCGTCATCGTCCTGTGATATTTAGCTACGCCTTCAGTTGTGATGGTTATACCGCCATCAGTCGGTCGCCAGCGCCTCGTTTGTTGTTCGGCAGGATGCACCACGGGCAGGTGAGGATGGCTTGGAGTGAAAAGATGATAGGCCGCTCCCTTACATTCCCATAGCTATATTAAAAAAAATTAAGAAATCAGTCGCCAGTTTCGTGGCCACAAAGCTAAAGACTGATCGTGAACTAGAATCCGTATTGTTTGTGAACGATAGGCTCCGCGAGCCCCAATTATTTATCTGATGCGGGCGTTTTGACATCGCCAACAACCCTCCATCATGTCTGCTATGCGAGGATATGGAGATTAGACTGGGGTCTGTGATACACAACATTCTTGCTGCTAATAATGTTATGAGGAGTTTAGTTGTATAGCAGTATCATCATCATCATCAGCCTATTGCAGTCAGTGGACTGCAGAAGCAGTGGCTGGACATAGGCCTCTCCAGTGGTTCGCCACTTATCTCCACTTATCACGGCCGATATCTGGAGGATATACCCATAATCGCTACGCTGGGCAGGCGGGTTGGCGATCGCAGGGCGTAGCTTCTCGCTCCAGTGACGCTGCTGCCCGTCATCGGTCTGTGGTATTTAGCTACGCCTTCAATTGTGATGGTTATGCCGCCACCAGTCGGTTGCCAGCGCCTCGTTCGTTATTGGGCAGGATGCACCACGGGCAGGTGAAGTTGGCTTGAAGCGAAAAGATGATGGGTCGCTCCGATAAAGTTTTAAGATTTCTGTTTCTTCTTATAATAAAAGAAAAGATTTGTTTTTTTATTATTATTATACTAGCTGTGTGCGGCGTCGCTCGCGTGGATATCGGGTTAAATTTTAAGTTAGACCTCTAGCAATACATTGCTGAAAACCGCATTCAATTCCATGCAGTAGTGCAGTAGTGTTCGTGTAATGCGCGATCAAACATACAGATTTCACCCGTTTTCCAAACATTTTCCTTCATTGCTCTGCTCCTATTGATCGTAGCAGTAGTAGTATTTTGGCATCAGTAGGTATCGATCACTTATCACCCCCTGATAGTTATTTTGTAAATATATTTCATGTACAGAATTGACCTCTCTACAGATTTGTCATAAGTATAGATAGATAAAATAAGTTTCATCCATAAACGTCTCGGATGGAAGGTCGTTGTATGGCGGGGTCCTCTACTACCAAGCGATGTGATGGTGAATCCAGGCACAGCCTCGGCTCCGCTCCGCCTCAGTGGACCTCAGCCTTAGACCCTTACCCTATGTTGTTGACTGTACTGTACGCAGGCAAGTAACATTTAATTGGCCACTTCTTATTGTTATGCCGTATAGTATAATTCAAATTTGTTATCTTATTTTGTTATTTGAATTCTTTTTTCTTAGTGGAAAGCTTTTTAAAAAGCTTTTAATCACTGATCTTATATCCTACAGGATAGCTAAAAATAAGCCAAGTAGAAGGATACATCCTTTGACAGAAAATAAATCATAACCCCTCATTTGCAACTTTTCGGCTTACCCACATTTGGGTAATAAAAATCCACTGTAGAGACACTAAGTATAAAAAAAATCACAGGAGCTTTCACTGGTCATACTTACAAAGGACGCACTTGATGCAGCATAACAATCTCTACTAGTCAACCGTTGGGCGAGCCACAAAACTACAATATGTCCATGAAGTTTATATAAATTCAGGAATTAAAGTAAACAAGTGCTTGCGCGTCACTGGAGGGAGGAGATACGCCAACCCGCCTGCCCAGCGTGGCGATAATGGGTAAAGCCTCTAGATGTTTGCCAAAAGTGACAAACAACTATGTCCAGCAGTGGACTACGATAGGCTGATGATGATGAAATTTTTGCGGAAACAAATTCACACTACCTAGCTGTTTACTCTTACTCGTATAATTCGATGGGACGATAGTTGGAAGCGACTGGAGAGAGATCGCAATTCTTAACGCATTTAAAAAGTAAAATTGTTCATTTCCTAGAAAAATGTACAAATTACAGTATTGCTTATGAAGCCACAATAGGCAATGCCTGTCTCGTGGCAATCATAATCTTAATCTTACATAAATAATCCTTCGATGAATAAGTGTGTATCATCACCAAATTCAGGTTCCGGGCTACTACTTATCTATCTATTACTGTGTATTCATCAGGCCTTATCCTTATCACGTCGAAGTGCTAGTAGGGAAAAAAAGATTGACGTGCAAAAGAATTTACTTGTAAATCTATTTGCAGAAATAAATTATTTTATTTTTATTTTATTTATTTTCTTGACAGGACTCAGTAGCTATTTTTAGCTTTACCTGGGATTTGAACCTGAGACCTCTTATAGTCCTTAGGCGGCACTCGCTAACACTAGACTAACTAGGTACCTCGTTATTTACGAGGAGACGGAATGATGCTTCCAAGTAGAAAGGTAAATACAAATACAAATAAATTATTTCTTTGTATCTAGAGTATCAGATGATAACTGACTGAAAGTGTCTCCTTGTTCAGGGAGGTAGGTAATGTAGCCAGTAGATAGATATTCCCCGAGACCTGAGTTAATATAGAAAAAAATATTTCTTAAATTTCCTCAACCGGGAATCGAACCCAAAACCATTAGGTCGGATAACAATAAACATTGTTATTGTTTACTGTATTTCTTGACGATTATCGTTGGGTGACGCTCCATTTTAGGCTCTAACATCGCTTCAGGTTGAAACCAAGCGCTACCCATTTACTTAAAACAAAAACGTAAAAAAAATCAAGTTTATTCAAATTTCAATCTTAACGATTGAAGCATGTACTACATTATTATTATTTAGTTTGGGAATCGAACCCAATTAATCCTGGGCCCCTACTACCAAAATCGAAAACAATCGTTCGTTTAACGGATCGTGTACTTTTGCACCATCAATCCCTCCTCCCATGTTCGAATATATGAATTAAATTATTGAAAATCGATTTTGACCAATTTTACTTCGTATATTCGAATACGGGAGGGACAAATGGGAGGGATTTATAGTGCCAAAATACGCGATCCGTTCAACGAACGCCTGATTAGAGAACACATTTCATTGCATTAATGATAATTTTCATCCTAAAGGTAAATAAAAATCGAAAAATTAAACTTACATTATTTATTTTAGCTTATCAAATAATCAGCCGCGAATAAAACAATGGAACACATTTATCACCTTACATTACATTCACGTACAATTTATACAATTTGAGACCTTTTCACATAACCGTATCACATAGCGAATGTCCGTCACGCGGCACTGTTGCCGAGACCCATGTTCATTGCGTTCAAAATGTCACCATTGTCCGCATCCACTTCCCACGCGAACAGACCACCGAGCTTGTTGTTCCTCACGTATTTCCCCTTCTCAATAGTAGACCTGGCATCATCGTACGTTATCAGATCACCAGTAGCCGGCTTGAACACATAAGGAGCTTGAGCGACGTTGTCGTAATGGTACTCCCACTGACCAGCCGCAATCTCATTGGCAATCTCTCTGTAATCCACCACACCATCCTGCCAAGTGCCTTTAACAGGCCCTGTGGCGTTTCCGGTAAACGGATTGTTGTCCTTATAACCGTGAACGCCGGTCCAACCCCTCCCGTACATAGCAACGCCGACCACAATCTTTTTCGGATTCACACCTTGAGCCAACAAGTACTGCACACCAAAGTCAGTAGTGTATGTCTCCTTAGGGCTAAACGCAGGAGCGTACAAAGACGCTTGGTGTCCCAAAGTATCGTTGGACCACGCACCCTTGAAGTCGTAGCTCATGAAGAAGATGTGGTCCATGTATTTCTGGGCAGCACTGTAGTCTACAACTTGGATCTTGTCCCAACCGGCACTGATAGCAGACGTCAGCTCGTATTTCCTGCCAGTCTCAGCTGACAACTCATTCAGCATTTCACGAAGCTCCTTCATGAGGGTCACGTAGATCTTTCCGTCTTCAGGACCACCCAGATGAGGGTTGGCACCTTTACCACCAGGGAACTCCCAGTCGATGTCGACACCGTCGAAGAACTTCCAGGTCTGGAGGAACTCCTTGACTGATTCGACGAAGCGACGCCTCTTAGAGTCATCAGTGAAGAAGAAGAAGGGATCGGCGAGGGTCCAGCCACCGACTGAAGGCAGGATTTTCAAGTCAGGTTTCGCTTGTTTCAACATCATCAGCTGACCGAAGTTGCCCTTGTAAGGCTCGTTCCACGACGACAGTCCCTTCTGAGGCTTCTGGAGAGCGGCCCAAGGGTCGTGAATGGACACTTTGAAGTCTTCGCGGCCGCTGCACGAACGCTGCAGAGCTTGGAAGCTGCCTTCGATTTCCTTCAAACTGTCGTTGATGCCGTCACCGCCGCAGATTGGGATGAAGCCGTAGAGTAAGTGAGTCAAGTTGGGAATAGGGATGCGGTCCACTGGGAACTTCCTTGGGTACACGCCCCATTCCACAAAGTATCCACCGACGACTTTGCCCGAAGTCTGCTTGAACGGCTTATTCTTCTCGCCCATGGAGTATTCGAGTGGGGGCAAGTGGCTTCCATCGGTATCAGCTACGACGATCTCGGTCGCATCGCTCTGGCTGCAACCGTCGGCGTTGCAGAGCTCGACCACCATCTGGTACCTGCCGCCTTTCTTGACCTTGAAGCTTGCGGAGCCGGCAGCACCACCGGTGCCAGCCCAGAACTCCTTCCCGTCGAGGAGCACTCTGGCTTTGTCGGCTGGGTCTCCGGACCAGACGTTCCACGTGACGGAGACGTCGGCGGAGTCCCTCCTGGTGACGAGCTGGTTGTACGCGGTGGCTGCTTGGTTGACCTCGACGATCGCGAAGGTGCGCTCGCCCCAGCCGAGATTAGGCTTCCCTGGAGGCGCGCACGCCACTACAGCGAGCGTCGCAGCGATGACTAACGCCAGCGATCCCATGACCGGTTCTAAAAAGAGAATAAAAATAAAAAGTCAGGCGCGACTTCACATTTAAGCGTCACCACTGAACTGGAGTTGCATCGGCGAGGTATCTTTTATATACCAGCGGTATAGTAGGACAACCGCTAGGAATACGCAGCCCGTATTGTGCGGATTGATTATAGAGATGTTGGGACGATTTTGTAGCGCTTAATCAATATCGTTAACACAGTTTTTTATCCCGGTCACGACAGCACGGTCAAGGTGATGGATAATTTTAATTGTTTGTTAATCGTTTGTTTTGGAATAGTTTTCGTTGTTATGTGCCGAGCCTTCGCTGACTCAACAGGTGTGAAGTAATACCGCTTTATCTCTTGTTTGAAGTATTCACGGCTGTTTGAAGGTATCTTTCTGTTTCATAGAGGCATTTTTAAGTGAAATAATCGAATTAGTTACCTATATTAGTTTATCTGCGTAGGTTTTTTCCGCGCCCTAGATACATTTTAAAATTGAGAACAAATCTGATAGGACTCACTATTGTGTGTCCCATTAGATTCGTTCTCATTTTGATATTTCTAATTTAATATTTATTTATTAGTCACACATTCTTCTCATGTTGGAGTAAGCTAATATTATGAATAATTAAAAGGATTTACTTGTTTGGTTGTCCTTGTTTTGGTACAAAACAAAAACACCGTAATTAGAACATTGACAGTGAAAAGGTCAGATTTTTCTGCCATGACATAAATACGAGCTATCATAAGACACATCACCTTTGTACATATATTCACATACCTTCATGGTTTATTTAATTTCTGAGTCAAGCATGGGATACCTAGAAGATCACGAACTGATCAGCGACCAACAATATGGTTTTCGCCACTGTCGCTCCACCGGTGATCTTCTGGTGTATCTTACACACCGATGGTCGCAAGCGATCGAGAGTCAAGGCGAGGCATTGGCTGTCAGCCTTGATATTGCGAAGGCGTTCGACCGGGTCTGGCACCGAGGTCTACTTGCGAAGCTGCCATCATATGGACTGCCCGAGGGTCTATGTAAATGGGTCGCTAGCTTTCTGTCCAGCAGAAGCATTAAAGCCGTAGTTGACGGCAGCTGCTCCGATAGCATGGACATTAACGCTGGCGTCCCGCAAGGCTCGGTGTTGTCTCCAACACTGTTCTTGCTGCATATCAATGACATGTTACCTGTTGGTGACATTCATTGCTATGCAGATGACAGTACTACGGACACCCACTACACGAGCCGTACTAACTGCCCTCGGGCCCAAGTGGAAGAAAGCCGTACTAGACTTGTGTCTGAAATCGAGAGTACTCTCACCAAGATCTCCGATTGGGGACGATTAAACTTGGTACAGTTTAACCCCACCAAGACACAAGTCTGCGCGTTCACCGCTAAGAAAACCCCATTTACTGTGGCTCCACAATTCCTGGACACTCCTCTTACCACCTCTGAGAGCATCGGAATCCTTGGTGTCGACATCTCGAGTGACGTTCAGTTTCGCAGGCACTTGGAGGGTAAGGCTAAGCTGGCGTCGAAAAAGCTCGGTGTGCTCAACAGAGCGAAGCGGTACTTCAGCCCTGTGCAAAGACTGCAGCTCTATAAAGCGCAAGTCAGACCGCACATGGAGTACTGCTCTCATCTGTGGGCTGGAGCACCTCGATACCAGTTGCAGCCTTTCGATGCTGTGCAGAGACGCGCCATGAGGATGGTCGACGATCCCGAGCTCGCAAACGGTATTGAGCCGCTAAGTCTGAGGAGAGATTTCTCCTCATTATGCGTGTTCTACCGTTTGTACAATGGGGAGTGTTCCAAGGAGTTGTTTGAGATGATGCCTACGGCGACATTTTACCACCGCACCGCTCGCCGTCGACAGGGGATTCATCCTCATACCCTAGAGCCTGGGTGGTCGCGTACAGTACGTTTCAACAGGAACTTCTTGCCGCGCACACTCAGGCTTTGGAATGAGCTCCCCGCCGAGGCTCTCCCCCGGGACTACAGTATGGGGTCCTTCAAAAAGGTTGTGAAGAGGTTTTTGAAGGGTAGGCAACGCGCGTGTGATACCCCTGGTGTCGCAGGTGTCCATAGGCTGCGGTAACCGCTTAACATCAGGCGGGCCGTAGGCTTGTTTGCCACCCAGTGGTATAAAAAAAAAAAAAAAAAAAAGCAAATATTGTAAACTAGCTGTGCCGGCGGCGTCGCACGCGTGGATATCGGGTACCTACATTTTAAGTTAGACCTCTAGCAATACATTGGTGAAAACCGCATTTAATTCCATGCAGTAGTTTTCGCGTAATGCGCGATCAAACATGCAGATAAAAATTTCTCCCGTTTCCTACACACTTCCCGTCCCTGCTCTGATCCTATTGATTGTAGCGTAATGAAAAGTATCCTATAACCTGCCCAGGAGTATGAAGAATATTCGTACCAAGTTTTGTTAAAATCCGTCCAGTAGTTTTTTTTTCTATAAAGAACATACAGACAGACAGACAGACAGACAGACAGACCGACAGACAGACAGACAGACAAAAATTTTACTGATTGGATTTTTGGCATCAGTATCGATCACTAATCACCCCCTGATAGTTATTTTGAAAAAATATTTCATGTACAGAATTGACCTCTCTACAGATTTATTATAAGTATAGATAGATATACAAAAAAAAAAACTAAAAAAAAAACACACCCAATTAGATAAGTATTTAAATATTGTCAATTTTCTTTCCTGACATAAAGGCATCAGTTGAAAGAAGACTTTGATTGATTGGATGTCCGGGGGTGTCTCCCTGATCACCTAGATGCGAAACAAAATTTAGAAAGTACATTTACGAAGTTAATGCGATCGGAAATCGAACCCGAAACCATCGGATCGTTCCCGCTTCAGGTGACAATGCTCTAACTACTGTCTATCCCGAAAAGGAATAATTTAGTATATCATCAAAAATAATTTAATTTGCAATATATGTTTGTGTGATCGAGTCAAATCTTACAACTCAATTTTTTATTACTTAACTACGATATTCATTAACGAAGCTAGAAAAACCGCAAATTAAAATTATCAATGAATGGACAGCAGCGGATTCAAATAAAACCTGCAGCGGTCGTCAACCCCCCTGCCAAGCGTGCTGACCAAAGCAAATCCCCCACATGAATTGGTCATTGGGAGAGGCTTACGTCCAGCAGTGGACGTCTAGGGGCTTATTATGATGATGATGATGATAAATGACTTGTCCGGTGGCTGTAGGTCTAAAGTAGGTGGGTGTCCACTGCTGGACATAGGCCTCTCCAGTTGTTCGCCACTTAGGGCAAACATCTGGAGGGATATACCCATAATCACCACGCTGAGCAGGCGGGTTGGCGATCGCAGGGCGTAGCTTCTTGTTCCGGTGACGTTGCTGCCCGTCATCGGCCTGTGATATTTATCTACGCTTTCTATCGGGATGGTTATACCGCCACCAGTCGGTTTGCCAACCTTTTGAATCAATGGTGATAGGTTTCAGAACAAATATTTGCTTTTTTATTCCGTATCGCATTGTTAATATACTCGTAGTATCTAAGAAAACACATATTTCTCATTAAATCGATTCAATTACCATAACACACGCGCTTAAGCTATTTTTCTTTAGGATCTTAAGTACAATAATATATGTGAGCTTATTTATCCTAACTCACTCCCTGTTTCGAAACACTACACACTAAAATAACCAAAGAGGTATATAACTTAGTCAAATGTATACTTTCATTTGCATGTATTTACAGTAAATTCCTACAAATACAAACGTGGTTTTCGCATGTAAATAAACATGTCTACCTATAAAGGTATCTTCAATACTCCCGTATTAACATACCAATATTGATAAAAGATATAAGAGCAAATAAGCAGTAAAATCAGTATTTTCTCCTTTTGATGTGAATTCTAGGTAGGGATGTCAAAACTCGAGTCCTTTTAACCCGACTACGCAGCGCAAAGGAGTGAAAATGGAACTCGAATCTTAAAATATGGTCGAGCCTCTTTTGCCTGCGATTATCTATTATGCTATGTTTTTGTTTTATGATGTTCACGACATCACATTAGAAACATACAAAATGATCAATGTTTCTTTATATTGTATCATACATAAGAAAATCCTCTTGAATTCTATCTATTCTATCTATTAAAAACTGCATCAAAATCCTCTGCGTAGTTTTGAAGATCTAAGCATAATTATTGACTGAGAGATTATTGTTGCGTTCAAGAGCCTAAGACTTAAGTTCTCTAGTATTCGGAATCTTATTGTAATGAGTCGTCATCATCATCCTCTGCCTATCCACTGCTGGACAAAGAGCTCTCCATTTGTTCGCCCTTTGGGCAAACACCTGGAGGCTTTACCCATAATCGCCACGCCTGGTCAGACGGGCTGGCGATCGCAGGGCGTAACTCCTCGCTCCGGTGACGCGTAATGAATCGACACGTGCAAATTTCGAGTCAAGCTCTTTTAGGACTCGAAAATTCGAGTCCTGCACATCACTAACTCTAGGTAGGTACGTTATGCCATCATTCCTTTATGAGTTAATATTGTCGGAATAAATACAAACTGTTTGAATTGAACTTGGTATTAGATCAATTATGCAAACCTATTCTTTCATATAGATACGATGTGAATAATTTTATTTACTTGCCGGTTAAATAAATAGTGATATTTCAATTTAGGTATGTCTCCTGATGTCTATCATAATCCTAAAGGATCTCTATTTACTTAGAACATGTTTAACTTTCGAAACAATGATTCTTCCTGAGCCTAGAGTCATAATTCGTTACTTTTAAAAGCTATTCTAGTCAACTATTTACACAACAAGATAACATCACATACATTGCTCCGATCCCAAAGTAAGCAGCTTATGGAATTGTGTTATGGGCATCAGAACAACAATGGTACCACAAATAAATACTTGAATACAAATATAAACACCCAGACACGGAACAATCACAAATATTCATCACACGAATGTTTGTCCCGAGTGGGAATCGAACCCACGACTATTGGTTCAGAAAGCAGGGGCCACTACCAATCGAGCCATCGAGCCTGTCAAACTATTAAAATAGTCGCATGCCGTTGAAGTCCATTCAGGCTACTGCCTGAATGGAAATGACTCAAGGACCTTCTAGAAGCGAGCCTACAAATTTATCCAGGAGTGGCGACGCACCTGTGAAGGTCAGATGTTGGTCTTTTGCTTTGGTCTATGGGCTGAAGTCCCATTCACTCACTATCAGGGCACCTTCAGGCCCGTTTGCCCACTGTTTTTTTTTATTCAAATGAGTTTGCGCTTGACTGCGATTCGCCTGATGGTAAGCGATATCGTAGTCTACGATGGAACGCGCTCACCCAGCAAAAACCGGTTCACTCTCGTCTTGAACATCGGAAGATTATTTCTTTTGGGGAACAAGGAGCCTGGCAAAGAGTTCCAAAGTTTAGCCGTTCGCACTATGAAGGTAGAGGCTAAGTTAGAGGCTAAGAGGCTAAGTTCCTAAGACGCGCTGTGCGCGTCCTAGGAACTTACACCATATATTTTATTTATTTAATCTTTATTGCACAATTAAACTGTGTACAAAAAACGGACTTAATGCCACATAGGCATTCTCTACCAGTCAACCATTGGGCTAAGTAGAAACTAATTTTAAGGAATAATATAACGGCACCACTCTGATAAATAAAGCGATTCTGTTTTTCTTTATATTGTTTTTTCATTCCTGTTTTTCTAAAAGAAAATGCCTAACATTTTGTTGAATTGTTTTTTATTAAGGTACTTATTTATGAAGATTCTTCTAATTGGTACTTGAAAAAATAATTATCAGACAACATCGCATTGATTAGATCCGATCCCGAAGTAAGTAGCTTGAGCTGTTGAGCACTCGTGTTGTGAAAATAAGAACAACGGTGGTATCAAAAATACCTATTCTAGACACGGAACAAACACAAGTGCTCATCACTTGAATGTTTATACCGGTTCAGGATTGAACTCACGACCCAAGTGTCAGAAGGCAGGGGTCACTACCAAATATGACACCGGGTTATCACTGAATATCTAACTATTTAACGAAAAACGCCAACGTTCAGAAGTAGAATAATTTTATTATGGGGGGTCATTTAATTTTTACAATACAAAACTATAGAAAGAGTTAATTAATAAAATTAAATTAATTAAATTCTATAAGAAAAAGTCACTGTACCTATATCTAACTATTTTTACCACACGTAATAATTTAATACTGATAATAAAATAGAAAGGTTTAATTAATTAAATTAAATTTATTAAAATCTATGAGAAAAACGAAAAATAATAACTACTTACCTACCTTCTAATATATTTTTAAATTAACTGTACACCAAAAGTACCTTTAAACAGCTTTTAATCAAAAAGCAACTAATTAAAATGCCAAATACAAACAATAGTTTCAGGCAGTGCTTTACTGTAAACTGATCAATACTCCTATGTATACCCCGATGAACACTCGTAATCAACACAATCTATGACTAATTATCGCAACAAGTGTAAGCAATATCAATAAATCGGGATTTTTATCGAACAATTAACTTTTTCTTTTAACATAATTTGCGTAGAAAACTATTTATTACCGGTAAAAGTTAATCCCCCCAAAAACATTTTCATGTAAAATGTAGCCAAGACGAGGGCGAGACCACATTGCGTGCACTGTCAAAAAGTTACCAGATGTCATGAAGGGCCAAGCTGACTACAACTCTACACGCCCCCAATTATTCTACAATCACAAACTTAACATCTTTGCCAAAATATGTGGATGGCCGTTTCGCATAATAATGAGGGTAATTTTTTTTTTCGTTTCCACAATAGTTCTTACGAAAGCTCAAAATCATGATGATGATGTTGTTATAGTTTTCTGTCTTGCCCAATGGTTGACTGGTATAGAATGCCACACGGCATTAAATCCGCCATTTGTACTTTCATCATGATGATGATGATGATGACGATGTTATAGTTTCGTGGCTCGCCCAATGGTTGACTGGTAGAGAATGCCACATGGCATTAAGTGCGCCATTTGTACTTTCATCATCATGATGATGATGATGATGACGATGTTATAGTTTTCTGGCTCGCCCAATGGTTGACTGGTAGAGAATGCCACGCGGCATTAAGTGCGCCATTTATACTTTCTTTGAGCAATAAAGCTTAAATAAATACGACAACCGATAAAAAACGGACTAATTTTAGGGGTTGGGGTGGTAAAGTTTAAAGTTTTAGAATTTTCCTCTAGCTTGTATACTAATATCAGCTTACATACCAAATTTCAGCTTTCTAAGACTTCAGGAAGTACCCTAAGAATTTTAGGTTTCATACAAATTACCATCCCCTAATTTTAGGGGTTGGGGGGGCAAAGATTAGAGTTTTATAATTTTTTAACCGACTTCGAAAAAGGAGGAGGTTCTCAATTCGTCTCTATGTATAATATTTTTTTTTTTTTATGTATGTTCACCGATATTTCCGTCAATTATGGATGGATTTCAAAAAATTTTTCTTTGTTCGACAGAGGACACTTCCAAGGTGGTCCCATTTTCACCAAGTCAGGATCTGATGATGGGATCCTGGAGATATTTAGGGCAACAACCGAAAATTGTATGCTCATATGGTGTTTTTGTTACGTAATTATATTTTACTCAGGTATATGCTTCCGGGCGTCAACATCTGGTGCTGATGATGAAGCCACAGAACTCCTTAACGGTTAGGAGTTAGGGGACAGTACTGCCATTGGTCGATAGAAACTAGGTGGTAGTGGTATGTACTTATGCAGGGCAAGGGCAAGTTCACAGCACATTAACGCAACTAAAAATAGAGAAATAAAATTATTTTTAAAAAAAAATTAAACCGACTTCGAAAAAAACACAAACGACCAAAACTAAAAAGCGATAAATAACGTAAGTAATTCTATCCTTAATACATAATTATTTAAATATTACAATTATCACTTATTTTTGAAGTCGGTGCCAAACAAATAAATATATTGTCCTGTTTGCCGGCCGCGCTCGTCGTACAACAACAGTCTACGTTAGGTACCTAGAGGCTGGCACCGACTTCAAAAATAAGTGATAATTGTAATATTTAAATAATTATGTATTAAGGATAGAATTACTTACGTTATTTATCGCTTTTTAGTTTTGGTCGTTTGTGTTTTTTTCGAAGTCGGTTTAATTTTTTTTTTCTCTTGTTTGTTTGCTAATAGCAGCTTATATACCAAATTTCAGCTTCCTAGAACTTCAGGAAGCACCTTAAGAATTTTTTGTTTCATACAAATTGCCATCCCCTAATTTTAAGGGTTGGGGGTAAAGTTTAAAGTTTTATAATTTTCCTCTAACTTGTATACTAATAGCAGCTTACATATCAAATTTCAGCTTTCTAAGACTTCAAGAAGTACCTACCCTAAGAATTTTATGTTTTATACAAATTGCCACCCCTTAATGTTAGGGGTCGGAGGGTAAAGATTAAAGTTTTATAATTTTTATCTTGTTTATTTGCTAATAGCAGCTTATAGACCATATTTCAGCTTTCTAGACCTTCAGGGACCACCTTAAGAATTTTTGTTTCATACAAATTGCCATCCCCTAATTTTAGGGGTTGGGGGGGTAAAGTCTAAATTTTTATAATTTTTCTTTTGTTTGTATACCAATAGCAGCTTACATACCAAATTTCAGCTTTCTAAGACTTCAGGAAGTACCCTATAATTTTGATGATCAGTGAGTCAGTCAGTCAGTCAGTCAGTTAGTCAGTGACGAAATCGCAGGTTTTTACATGTTAATAAAAACCAAAGTATCAAAGCTACGGTTATCAAACTTTGTATGTGTAATAAGTGTACTGATGGCATTCTATCTTGAAAATTTTAACTATTAAGCATCATTCAAACCAAAGTTATGAGGGTTCAAAAAAACGGCGAAACTTTTCGAGAAAAGATAGGTAGTGCCCTTGCGCTTCGCTTGGCTCGTCTTGGCGAGGGCACGACCGTGCCCTCAGATATGTAATCGGTATTTCGTAACATCTGCCTGTAATAAGACCGGAAACTCGGAAGTATTTCATATTTAAGTTGTAATATATATTTCGAGCGACCCGCCCCTGCTTCGGACTGGCTCGATAGCTCATTTGGTAGTGTACCTCTGCCTTCTGAACCAAGGGTCGTAGGTTCGATTCCCGCATAGTACAAACATTTGAGTACCAAATGAGCCTGATGGCTCACTGGTACTGGCATCATAGCCAGTTAATTAAGTACATCCTCTACTAGGGCATCCTCAGGTCAGGTAGAGTGACATTTGCACAAGATGACAACACAAATACCAATCATATTTGTAACAATTGTTTACAAATAGTTTTATTCGGAATTTATTTGGCACATTCATTAATCATAATCGTTTTCCAGAAATAAATGTACCTACGATTTCATATCATTCAGTCTTATTGAATCAGTTTGAGGAAATAATACTGATCTAGTCATAGCATTATCGTGATTACAAAATGGTGTCAATTACTAAGTAGATTATTATCTATCGCATATCTGATTCAACATTGTATGTTATTGTGAAGATAGCTACCTAGGCTGATATAAACGCATCGTATACCTGCCGGGATGCAAGGGAGCGGCCTTTCATCTTTTCCCTCCAAGCCAACCTCACCTGCCCGTGGTGCATCCTGCCAAATAAAAAACGAGGCGCTGGCAACCGACTGGTGGCGGTATAACCATCACAAATGGAGGCGTAGCTGAATGCCACAGGCCGATGACGGGCAACAGCGTCACCGGAGTGAGAATCTACGCCCTGCGATCGCCAACTCGCCTGCCCAGCGTGGCCATTATGGGTATATCCTCCAGATATTTGCCCTGAGTGGTGAGCGGCTGGAGAGGCCTATGTCCAGCAGTGGACTGCAATAGGCAGATGATGATTATGATGCCCGCCTATGTCCAGCAGTGGACTGATATAGGCTGATGATGATGATGCCCTATGAACTTATCCTTCGTGCCCGGAGTGGTGGGCGCCAGCTACTAATTGGGGCGTGACGGTGTGGTGGGTGCAGCCACACCATTGCACGAGGTCCGCATGGGGAGCCCTCTATTTCTCCTCGGGCCGGGGTAGCCCTACCTGGACCCAGAAGCGCCAGCCCCTTGTCATCTGCCGCTGGCAAGGGCAGGCAGGGATGCGGTCATATGCCTTAACGCTACACGAGTCCCTGCAAGTTGCTGCCCACTGGCAACACATTGAGTTTAGTACATATCCCATTCTGGAAGGGGCAAGTCGCGCATACCACGACTCCCCCTGGAGGCGGGGGGAAGGCGTCTAATGCATCCTCTTCTAAAAAAAAGCTTGAAGCTGCAAATACGAGCTGCTTCATCTATCCGTGTATGGCGGGCCTTAAACGCGCTAGCTTAATCTCACAAGACATTTAAGAAACAAAACACATATAAGATTATGACAGCTATTCAATTAAAACGTAAACAGAGTCGCATGCGCAGGCGCAACGCACCGAATGTGTCACGCGCATCGCCCTACATTCGCTATCGGCGCGGTGTGTCATCGGATTGACAATTAACAATAGTATGGCCGCGGTACAGTCGTCGAGATGTGGGAGCTGTCAAAATGATAAGTATGAGGAGAATTGTTACATAAATGAATCCTATTAATATTATAAACTGGAGACCCGCCCCAGCTTCCAACGGATGCAATACTATATGGATCGGTATATTATAAAAGTCGCAATCATTTGGTTGAATCTCCTATTCAATTGAATGGCTAGCGCGTTCATTGAATGACGACATTCAATTGAATGCCTAAAGGACATCTCGTCAAGTTATTGATTGAAATGTTCAACAACGTCTTGACTGAACGTCATTTTAGCATAGTCGTTGAATGGGTAAAAGCCAATTTTAGTTTATAATTTTTCTTTAAAAGTATCCGTTGGTGGCGTATTAATAGGTAAATCCATGCTGTCACACTATTTTATTACGAATAAGTCAGTTTATAGTAAATCTAATCAAAAAAATATCAACACTGTTCATATCTTTTTGATCATCTTTGACGCCATATTTGTTTTGGTGACTACTAACGCCGCGTGGAAAAAGAATGAACTAAATTACAATCACCTGACTGCTTTTACGTCCGCTCTTTTCAAAGAGCTATGTTTCATTCCGCCACCTAGTTGGACGTTAAGTGACGCGTGTTTAGTTAACGTTCGGTCTAGTCATTCAATTTAATGTCGTCATTCAATGAACGCGCTAGCGATTCAATTAATAGGAGATTCAACCAGATGACTGCGACATACACATAACCTTCCTCTAGAATCCCACTATCAGTTAAAAAAACCGGATCAAAATCCGTTTCGTACTTTTAAAGATATAAGCATACGTGCATGGGAACAGTCATAAAACAGAAGCGACTTTGTTTTATACTATGTATTTTATGGGATATTTTGGTTGGATGGATGTATAGATGTAACGATGGATGTTTGTTCCTCTTTCGCGCGAAAACTACTGAATCAATTTGCTAAAACTTTACAGTAATGTAGCTTATACCTTAGATTAACACATAGGCTATAATTCGTCATCATCATCAGCCTATTGCAGTCCACTGCTGGACTGACACATCTGGAGGATATACCCATAATCGCCACGCGCCGGGCAGGCGGGTTGGCGATCGCAGGGCGTAGCTTCTCGCTCCGGTGACGCTGCTGCCCGTCATCGATCTGTGGTATTTAGCTACGCCTTCAATTGTGATGGGTATACCGCCACCCGTCGGTTGTCAGCGCCTCGTTTGTTATTCGGCAGGATGCACCATGGGCAGGTGAGGTTGGTTTGGAGCGAAAAGATGATAGGTCACTCCCTTACATCCCGTACACCATACAATTGACTTAAAACTAAGTTTAATAGACATTGGTTGTACAATTAGGCGTTCTTATCGCATTAAGTGATCTCTTTCAGACAACCTTGGATAGAGGATAGATTAAACAGAAGGGGTGGGGTGAGCTATCGACTGAATCAGAAATAAACACGTTTAAATAATTGAAAAGAACAGAATTTATTTATTCAACAAGAAAAAAAACAGTTATATTTGCCTCAACTCTTCGAGAAGCAAATTTTAGTGCAAATCGTTTAACACTTAAGGAATGCACAAAGCAAAATGTCATAAAGTACCCCCCACCGCTCACGACAATGTAGCGCACCATGTCAGGCGATGTTTACAGCACAATACATTGCCGCTCATTGTGCGGCCGACTGTACATTTGCATACAATGGCGGTGGGTGGGGACAGTTTTTCAAGTTCGTGTCAATGACCGAGGAAGCGAGGCTGGGTGTTCAACTACTTTATAGATTTGACCTGGAAGAAAGTGGGCCGAAGGACTGTTTGTACAGAACAATGCGCGATTTTGACCTCTAAAAGAACGGTTTAATGTAGGTGAAAGTGTAAATTTGGAGATGTTTTAAAACAACCGGCAAGGAATGTTTTTCGTGCGTATCTTTTATGTTTGTTTGTTCGTAAACTGTTTTTTTTGACAGAAGTTTTTTTATTACATCTTCGGCGACGTGACGATCATGGTAAGTGATGACTTTAACCCATTAACACCTCAACACCCGAGGAGTATTTTCTTAGGAGAAATTAATCGACGATTATCATGACATCTTACATCTTAATGTTATGAGCGATCTTTTCCAGACAATGTTTGGATAGGTAATAGCCAGATAGAAATGGTGGATCTATTTACTTATTAATTAAAGAATCGGCAAAAAAATTAAATCATCATCATCAGCCTATCACAGCCCACTGCTGGACATGGGCCTATTCAACTGTTGCCACTTACGGCAAGCACCTGGAGGAATTACCCATAATCGACACCTTGGGCAGGCGGGTTGACGATCGCAGGACGTAGCTTCTTGCTCCGGTGACGCTGCTGCCCGTCATCGGCCTGTGGTATTTAGCTACGCCTTCAATTGTGATGGTTATACCGCCACAGTCAGTTGCTAGAGCCTTGTCTGTTATTCAGCAGGATGCACCACGAGCAGGTGACTTAGAGCGAAAAGATGATGGGTCACTCCTTACATCGCTAAGTCCTGATATTTTATTTAGGTACTAGCTATTTATTTATTACTATCCGATGTGATTCTTTGGATCACCTTAATTTCCATGTTCTTAGGACTAATGAATATTTAATGTACCTTACCTTTATCAAAGGTACTCTCATTTCTTTTGTTTTGTTTTTTTGGCCTTATTTTCTTTCTTAGCAATCTTTGTTGAACTTAAAACCGAATTTCACGTCGCCTTTTACAAGTATTCCAAACATCTGTTACTTATTAGTGCTCTTAAATCGCTTTATTTTACCGTTCAATTGCTTTTCGGTAATTAACGATATCCTGGCATAAAAAACGATTACGTTTTAAGGTCAACGGCCAAAGAAATGGCCGTTAAACGCTTATGCACTTACCAAAATGTATGTCCAATAAAAAAATAAATTCACAGACGTAAATCGTCTTAAAACCAACGTGCTAGAGTTCATTTTATTCCGTGGCACAAACAAAAAAGACTTCAGCGCTTTCGATTTGCGAAGGGACATGTAACGGTGGACTAACGGTTTAAAACAACAAAGTTCCAATTTTGAAATTCCTTGGTGTGAATTTTTTTTCGCTTCCAACCAACGACCGCGCCGAGATTGCTTACAGCCACGTTCCTTTTCAATTCAAATTTGAAATTAGAATTGCTTCTGTTGTTGCCGTTCTAGTTTTAAATTTCGTAGCTAGCACTAGAAAGGAGTCTTTTGAGTTACTGCGTATTGAAAAATGCCAGTGTTATTTCGTGTTTTTTCTTTTTCTGTTTCAATGGTGGCGATGAAAATATTAGGATTTTTGTTCTTTTTTTAAATTAGGATGTGGATATTGGCAAAAATAAATCTACTGTAATGCCAGTGTTATTTTGTGTTATTTCTTTTTCTGTTTCAATGGTGGCGACGAAAATAATGGGATTTTTGTTTTTTTTTCACTAGGATGTGGATATTGGCAAAAATAAATCTACTGTATTATGCACGAATCATTTTATCTATTTAAAAAGATCGCATCAAAATCCATTGCGTAGTTTTAAAGATTTGCATACATAGGGACAGACATACTTGTTTTTTTTAAATATTTGTGACAACTGTGTATAAATCTCTGCCCAAAAGCACTGTGCCAAGAAGACTATATTCCCACTTTGTTTAAAAAAACACACCAACTTAAACCATTTTAGACCCGACTTGGGACTCGAATGCGAAACGGATTGGAATTTAAACATAAATAATAGATTAAACGAGAGGTACCTCAAACTACCTACAAACAACAAAAGCATGACAGGAAATGAACTTAGGACAACCGGTTTCCGATGTTGAACTGACGGGATATCGCATCCGGGACCTACCACAATATGTTAACTAGCACCCGTAAAGTCTAACGATTTTAAGTTACGCCCTGGTTCTTCCAGATAAGTTGCTGATAGCCAAATTCCAAAGATTATTTGACTAATTCATCATCAATAATAATAAATTAATATCAGACAAAATCAACTTATTTTACAACTATCCCCTACCCTAAGGTTGTCTAGAAGAGATCGCTTATAGCGATAAGGCCGCCTAAATTGTGCAACAAGTGTCTGTTATACTTAGTTTTAAGTCAATCGTATGGTGCGCAATAACGAATATCTATCTATCACAGACATAGCTCCGATCCGAAAGTAAATAGCTTGGGCATCTATTTAATACAAATATACTCTTAGGTACTTTCGAATATTCGATCATATGGCCAAGTAACCTAACCTGCCCGTGGTGCACCCTGCCGAACAACAAATGAGGCGCTGGCAGCCACTAGTGGCGGATTAACCATTACAATTGAAGGCGTAGCTAAATATCACAGACCGATGACGAGCAGCAGCGTCACTGGAGCGAGGAGGTACGCCCTGCGAGCGCCAGCCCGCCTGCCCAGCGTGGCGATTATGGGTATAACCTCCAGGTGTTTTAACAAAAAGGCGAACACCTGGAGAGTCCTATGTTCAGCAGTGGACTGCGATAGGCTGATGATGATGATGATATCGAAGGAAGGAGGAGACACAGACTGTGGATTAAGTAACGCATTTTAACAAAAATGGGCGATGCTAGAGCCACTCTCGCGTTGAAAATCGCTTCTGATTGAAGTAAGTTGTTTCGAATTTCGATCACTTAAAAAAGTGACACGCTGTCGTATAGGGGGGCCGCATAGATTCGGAATTCCGATGCGGAAATCCGAATTGATTGCATACAAAGCGCTCCAGCATTTTATATGTAAGTAGAGCATTATTTTTGCAAATCTTAATTTCAAATCGGAATTCCGCATCGGAATTCCGAATGTATGCGGCCCACCTAAATAAGCCGCGGTGTGTTTCTAGATTCCTTCCGAGATTACCCACCACTGAGCATCTCTAATTTGTTAGGATATGCAGTTAAGACAATTTTTATGTCAAGCTTTAAACCTGCTTTTAGGGCACGCCGCGATAATCTGTAATGAGATCTCATAAAAACGGCAATAACATAAAACAATTTTGTTTGTTTTTTAGAGTTCCGTACTGAAAGAGTAAAAACGGGACCCTGTTAGTAAGACTTCATTGTCTGTCCGTCAGTCCATCCGTCCGCTATAACAAGAACTTCTTAAAAGTTAAATTGGTCAAGGTGGATAGATAATTCAAGATGTAACCCAAGTCCCAAGACATGCCACGCTGGGCCATTCATCGCCATCTAGCCCCGAAATAAGCCGAAGCTTATATTCAAACGAACTACGGATACTAGACAACTGATAAACTTACTTACACATTTTTTTTGGAAATACATAAATACAAATTAAAAAGATGGAAAGTGAAAGAGAGGCCCAAGTCACTGCTGCTACAAATAAGTAGTAACCAAATTGATCACTTGTCAGTTGCCACCGCTATGCTAGCCTGTAGGATTATCATATTAACATAAAATTTTTCAACAACCTTACAGATTCTGGATACGAATTATCAATCTACATCTACACTTGTCTCCAATGTAATCCAATGAAATGTTTGTCTGATAAACCCGAAGCAAAGCGAGAGTGAGTCGCTAGTATAGTACCATATATTTTCTAAGAAGAAACCATTTTTGTAAAACCAACCACACCTTTGAATGATCCAATACGAATCTCCAAAATCCAATCTCGTATTCGAACTATCGAAGAACGCTTCCACACGCGATATCCAAAAATCTTCGCTCAGCAGTTTGCTGCCGAACTATTCCACAGTTCCGATCCCGGCTAGGCATGCGCGTGCGCCCACTCGCGTCGGCTTCACCACTGAGCTGTGCACAGTCGCACAGTTCAGGAAGACAAGGGCCCATCGGTATTGTGCTCACGTGCGAACTTGGCACGACGCGGGAATTGAGGAAAGGTCTTTGTCACAGCCAAGTCAGGAGTTATAACTCTTGTACGACGAAGTGCAGGCCAAATTGGACTTTATTGTTGCCCTTTAATAGAAACAAAAGGCGTAACTGCAGTTTGAACACGAGATCCATTCTTATGTTATAAGCAGTGATGCATCGAATACCATCTTCATTGTACCTGATCTCTCTCCGATTGTAACGAAGTATCGACGAAGTTAACGGTGTTATACCCCTCATTATATCATGACCAGCCTATGGTTGCCCACTATTGGACATAGGCCTCCCTTATTCGTTACTAGAGGCCATAATCGCCCGCTTGGCAGGCGGGTTGGCGATCGCAGGGCGTAGCTTCTCGCTCCGGTGACGCTGCTGCACGTCATCGGCCTGTGGTATTTAGCTACGCCTTCTATCGCGATGGTTATGTCACAGTCATCTGGCTAGCGCGTTCGTTGAATGACGACATTCAATTGAATGCCTAAAGGAGAACTCGTCAAGTTATTGATGAAACGTTCAACGTCTTGACTGAACGTCATTTTAGCATAGTCGTTGAATGGGTACAAGCCAACTTTAGTTTATAATTTTTCTTTAAAAGTATCTGGCGGCGGCGTATTAATAGGTAAATCCATGCTGTCACACTATTTTATTATGAATCAGTCATTTTATAGTAAATCTAATAAAAAAAATATCAACACTGTTCATATCTTTTTGATCATCTTGGACGCCATATTTGTTTTGGTGACTACTAACGCCGCGTGGGAAAAGAATGAAATAAATTACAATCACCTGACTGCTTTTACGTCCGCTCTTTTCAAAGGGCTATGTTTCAATCCGCTACCTAGTTGGACGTTAAGTGACGCGTGTTTAGTTAACGTTCGGTCTAGTCATTCAATTGAATGTCATCATTCAATGAACGCGCTAGCCATTCAATTGAATAGGAGATTCAACCAGATGACTGCGACAGTTATACCGCCACCAGTTGGTTGCCAGAGCCTCGTTTGAAAAGGTGATAAGTTGCTCGCTTACAATTTACATACCCCTCATCTTACAATGTTTCCAATTAATGGCGCCCATTCGATTTTTACAGCCAGTTATGCATTAAAAGTTTACAGTTAATCATAATAAGAGAAGATATTGCGCTAACTTGAGAAACATGCGTTAATGCAATTTCTCCGGTTAAAAAAGGGGTATCCTACTGTTTGTCATGAACTAAACACGGTTACTTACCTTGCCACGAACTCTTCACATTGATACTAGTCGATATTTTCAATAGACACGATAAAACCAATTGCCAGATACGAACACTCGCGTAGTTTGGTAAAGTCTGTGGGTAAAGTTATTCAACAGTTGCGGCCCACTGGCGGTTAACACGCAATGTTAGTTAAACCGGACAAGTGGGCATAGAATTTCAAGTAATCTGTTTCGTAGTGTTTTGTGAGAAATGTGTTCATTATCTTCATCATTATATACAGAACATTATTTTTATTTTCACCAATCTGTTTCAGTTGATAGCTTACCGCACCCCTTCTTTTAACTTTCCTCTACCAAAAGGTTGTCTGGAAGAGATCGCTTAGAACAGCGATAAGACCGCCTACAATACTAAGTACAACAATATATATGTCTACTATATTATCTAGCTTTTAATGACAGGCTCGGTGGCTCATTTGGTAGTGACCTCTGCCCTCTGAGCCCAAGGGTCGTGGGTTCGATTCCCGCACAGTACAAACATTTGTGTTCATGAACATGTCTGTTTGTATTGGTCTGGGTGTTTTCTATGTATAATATGTATTAATTTACAAAAAAAAGTATCTAAGTAAATTTAACAGTTGTCTAGTACCCATAGGTAGTACAAGCTTCGGCTTAGTTTGGGGCTAGGTGGCGCTGTGTGGGCCAGCGTGGCATGTCTTGGGTTATTTATTTATGTATGTATACATGTATGTGTTTGACTGTATGGTGTGTAAATTACATTCAATAATGCCGCGAATATTAGCTAGTTAGATGAAACAACATAATCGACAGATAACATTGCATAATCGTCTTTTACCGCATTATCCATTTATTGCGTGCTATTACGCCAATTATAGCACAGTTCTTTCATTGTGTTCAAAATCGCCATTGTTCCCAAGTGTGGTCGATGATCTGAAAATTATAGGCAAACATGACAATAAAATAGGTGTTGTAATTACAGATAATGTGTCATATAAATTATTAACGACAAATAAAAAGGTTTGGTACAGAATGTACTTTTAACTATTAAATTTGACATTATTTATATCAAGATAAATCAGGATAATTATTATCTAATAAACAAAACGTATGTAAGGGAGCGGCCTATCATCTTTTCGCTCCAAGCCAACCTCACCTGCCCGTGGTGCATCCTGCTGAATAATAAACGAGGCGCTGGCAGGCAACCGACTGATGGCGGTATAACCATCACAATTAAAGGTAGCTAAATTCCACATTCCGATGACGGGCAGCAGAGCGAGAAGCGAGAAGCTACGTTCTGCGATCGCCAACCCGCCTGCCCAGCGTGGCGATTATGGGCATATCCTCCAGATGTTTGCCCTGAGTGGCGAACAACTGGAGAGGCCTATGTCCAGCAGTGGACTGCAATAGGCTGGTGATGATGATGATGATGAAGGTACAACAAATAAGAACTTAAATACAAATTCTAAACACCCAGACACGGAACAAACACAGTTATTCATCACACGAATGTTTGCCCCGGGTGGGAATTGAACCCACCACCCTTGGTTTAAAAGGCAGGGGTCACTACCAATTGAGCCACCGAGCCAGTCAAACTCACTAAACCTCCATGTGTCGCCAGTGGGTAGGACAATCTAGTTGTCATACGGTTTTAAATCGGTAGTAGTATTTGGTAGCCGTCATCATCATCCTCTTAGCGTTGTCCCGGTTTGTGCCTCTAGGCCCAGGGTTCGCTTTGACCATGATCCTAGATTTAGCGAGTCTGGTTATTACATTGAAGCGACTGCCATCTGACCTTCGTAACCCTCAGAAAGGGAAACCAGACAAATTTGGATCATGGTTACACATTCAGAATTAAACTGGATGTGCAGGTTTCCTCACGATGTTTTCCTTCACCGTTAAGCTAGTGGTATAATTCCGCACATAGATTTTTGCAAATCCAGAGGTGCCCGCGCGGATTCGTACCGACGACCTCACGTGTGTGAAGCGACGATCTTACCACTAGGCTACCACGGCTCACGGTAGCCGTATAACAAGCTAAACTTAATTGACCTACCCAATACCTCTCTATAATTACCTCCAAACAATGCTCGATTGATTGCAACCAGTTTTGCAGTCGTGAGAAAACCTGACGGCTTCATTAGACGCAGTGCATCTGATGCAATCCGTGCCTTTGAGAAATATCAAACATTTGCATACAAGAATGCCAATATAGCTGTTTCCTGTACTTCTTGTGATGTTTGCATTTTAGTGTTGGAATTTTAGTAAGGTAGGATTGTTGTTTGAACTCGTGGTAATGAATAGGTACATTATGCTATTGTATTATGGGAAATACAAACAGCGTGACGATTATGGGTAAAGCCTCCAGATGTTTGCACAAAGTGGCGAACAACTGGAGAGGCCTATGCCCAGCAGTGGACTGCTATAGGCTGGTGATGATGATGATGATGATTGTAGTATTACCCCTATGTCTTACGATATCAAATATCAGACAACATCACATACATTGCTCTAATCCCAAAGTAAGTAGCTTAAGCACTTGTGTTGTGGGTATCAGAACAACGAAGGTACCACAAATAAATATGTACTTAAATACAAATGTATATAAACACCAAGACACGGAACAAACACAAGTGTTCATCACACGAATCACAAACACAACAACACAAGTGTCCATCAATCGAGCATTAATTTAACATTATAACATAATTTAATTACTTACTAAAATTTCCTGAATTTTGAATTTTGACAATTGCTTAATTTTAATTGTAATAAATGTTTTAGAGTTTATTGAATACCTATTGTACATCTTCATGAGGTATATCATGGCTGAGCTAACTATGATTGTAACAAATTTTAATGTAACTACCTATGATAATGCAATAAATAAATTTGAAATTTAAATTTGAATGTTTGGCCCGGGTGGGAATCGAGCCCACGACCCTTGGTTCAGAAGGCAGTGGTTTTAACCAATTGAGCCGACCACCGAGCCAGTCAAACGACTGGCTTGGTGATCATGATGATGATGATGACAATACAGGGTAACCTCACATAACACGCGTAGTGTGACAGTATACATAACAGATGTCTTTGTCCGCGCATTGGTATTCGGCGCGTACGCACAATCGCGTCTTCCGCGCTTTTGTTTTGTTCGCACGATGCTTACTGGCAGTGCTGAGTCAGCTTGTAATGGTTGTGGGACAAAGGAGGCGTGGCGGTCATCAAGAGTCATTTAATATGTGTCACGTAATTTGTCCGTGTGGTTCCCGCATTTGGAATAGGACCCCAGATTATCCTGTAGATATTGTAGTAAGGGAATATCAAAACGGGTAGCAACGTGCAGCGATGCAGCATTCACCCCATGGACTCCAAAAACCCAACTCACTGGTAGAAACACGACTCGGAGTTCATTTAGCTGCAGTATTCTTTACGGTATTTTCGGGCGCCTCAATTCGAGCGAAGATTCGCTATGCGCTTCATCTCTTACCTAGATATAAATAAAACCTACCGCGGTCACCAACCCTCCTGCCAAGCGTGTTGATTAAGCCAAATCCCCCCATATGTCAGTTGTCATTGGGGGAGACCTATGTCCAGCAGTGGACGTTTGCAGGCTGATAATTTAGAGAAACGCGGTGAAGGATACAATCACCCAGACACGGAACAATCACTAATATCCGTCACACGAATTTTGTCCCGGATGGGAATCGAACCCACGGCCCTTGGTTCAGAAGGGGTTCTTCACTACTAATTAAGCCACCTGGACAGTCAGGTTTGGCTTGTATATTTCTCTCAAGCTGTTAAAATAAAATATCTTCTAATATCACAGGTTGATTTGTATTTTGCATCTTTTTTATGTATCCGGAAAATCGTTCCGACTGCAATAAACTTGTCACTAGCCACCGGGTAGCTTCTAAGTAGTGTGACCAAGTCCATTTAGCAAATTTCAGGACGAACGGTAAACTTACCTGTTATAAGTCCTACATACATACAAGTTAGACATTATGGAACTTGCAACACTTATTTCGCTAAGTTCATATTACACACATGGCTATATTAACCACATATGGTACAACGTAATAACAATAAAAAAATAAGGGCGTGGGATGGAAGTGACGATCCCATCACCCGCTGTTGGGAGTTGCTGAGCTTCGCACCATAAAGAGCTACTACTCCCATCAGTGTAATCAGTCTCGGCAAGGCAGCTTGTGGCCAGCTTTTGGTGTGTGGCTACACCACGGACCCGAGATCTCCCGGGGGAACACACCAGCTTTCTCCATCTCTAGTTATTACTAGGAAGGTATTCCTTCCTGATATCGAAACGGACTTCATAGTAAAAAAATAATAATAAAAATGTTTTAATAACATGCTTATTACAATATATCTTACATTGACATCGACTATTACACAAATTCAAGTATGTGTAAATGTGTTTATGTAAGTAAATATAAGAGGCGAAGATTAAACAAATAGAGTAACCCGTATCCGTAGGTAACGTCAATGTGATTCAAAATTCAAGCGCAAGCCATACAATACTTCAAGGTAATAACCTCATCTATCGGGACGTCCTGTGCGAATCTGAGCCCATGGCTGCCCTACCCGCAGGACAATTATGCGGAAGCGGGGATTGTTGTGAAGGATGGACAGCAAACCGATGATGGGGCCGTGGGAGGAATTTTAATTGAATAATTAGCATTTTATTAAGAACGCTTTGTTTTACCAAGTCAATGGGCGTAGGCGTTTTATACCTCAATATGAAAAAGTCGGGGATTTGCAAGATTTTTTGTTTAAGGAAAACTTTTTTTTTCTTTTTTATCGGGATTTACCTGAGTACAAGTAAAGCCTTGCCATAGTCAACACATCCACTATAGTCACCACACTCGGCAGGCAGGTTGGTGAACGCAGTAGGTTTTATATGTACCCAGGTCAATTTTGCTGTCCATTTCCTGATTATCCGTCAGGTTTCCGGATTTGGGATGTAAGGGAGCCAATCATCTTTTCGCTCCAAGCCAACCTCTCCTGCCCGTGGTGCATCCTGCCGAATAACAAACGAGGCGCTGGCAACCGACTGGTGGCGGTATAACCATTATGATGGAAGGCCTGGCTAAATACCACAGGCCGATGACGGGCAGCAGCGTCACCGGAGCGAGAAGCAACGCCCTGCGATCGCCAATTCGCCTGCCCAGCGTGGCGATCATGGGTACATCCTCCAGACCGTCGGTTTGCTAGAGCCTCGTTTGTTGTTCGGCAGGATGCACCACGGGCAGGTGAGGATGGCTTGGAGCGAAAAGGTGATAGGTCGCTCCCAAGGGTGATATTTAGGGTGTACTAAAAATCGTATTTAGTCGTATAGGTGATATTTAGTGTCTCCTAAAAGTCATATTTAGACGTATGATGGTGATATTTAGACACTAAATACCACAGCTCAGAATGTTCAACCTCTCGAATCCGAAAAGCGTAAACAAACACAATTGCGCCGTTTACATTCAAACCAACAATAACGTGCATTAAGTGAGTGGTTACGTTATAAACACGGCACGTCTCAATTCAAACTAATTCCTATTCAATTAGCGGGGACAATCGCGGCGCAAACACCGACTGTAATTATGGCGCGATTTGAGATCGCGCGTTACATGTCGTGTTTACGTTTACAATAGTGGCGGGTGACGCGTTCGCAATGTCTCACGAGAAAGGGTTAGGGCGGCAACTTAGTCCCGCGTGCACACGAGAAAGGGTGGGGACTAGCAGCTAGCCGCTCTGCTAGATGTGATTTAATGTCAGGCCATTTTACATGAAAACGCATGATAACAACCCACTGTTTGCGGCTAACCGTCAAACGTTCCAGTTGAAAGATACGATGCGCCTCATCCCCTCCCCTCCCTTAAAGATTCACGGTGAATTCACTTGGCCATAACCTAAGGTAAGACTGCGGTTCCCCTGAGGCAGAGCCCAACGGCCTGACCACGAGGACGCGCAACCGGAAGCCGCGACTTGCTTTCTTGGCGCGAAGAGCAACGCAAAAAAGGAAAGCATAGCAAAAAAATAAAATTCGCTATTCACGCCGCCGCTCGTGAGTACCCGTAGCCTGACCATTAAGGCTTTAACTACCGAGAAACTAGACACATTACAAAACCATCCGCGTCTTGTTTCTACCCACCGGTAGAACTTTACCTACTCACGAGAAGAGTTTCCGGAGCTCGTGAGGTGAGTGCTGCATCGGCAGGGATAGGATTAGGCCGCAATGGCGGTGGTAACTTGCTAGTAAGTAATTGGTTACTTACCTGTTATCACAACGACTGGTCTTCACTTTCGCTTTCCATCAGCCTTAGGAAGCCTTTTATGGCGTGCGTCTATAATAAAAAACTATTGTTTGCCGGTCCCCGGTGACCGTCATGACGTTAACGTGTTAATCAATGGACACGCGCCACTCAAGACCGCGCGTCTCCCGTATTCCTTGCGCGTCTGAGCAGCCGTTGTCTACACACCGCTCCTGTATTTGTAGCGGGCGAGGCGGGAATCTGATTTGTCGCTCCAGAACCACGCCGAGACGTCTCCCTATGCCGCCAGGAGTACATATTAAATCTTCAACATGCTGATACGTACATGTTGTGTTTTATTGATATATCTTGGCATTTTGTAGCAGATAGGGGGAGTCCGAGAGACTTTATCAGGTGGGAAAGATGAACCACCGTTCAAAAATCTTCTTAAAATTTACTCTAACGATACGTCAAGACGATCATTGGTAGACCACGGTGATAGACCGTTACCATCATCATCAGGATAATAGGCCGCTCCTTTACATCCTTACAGACCGTTATCGTTAAAGCAAAATCTAAGTTGATTTTTGAAATTTTGAAAGGTGGTTAATCTCTCCCATGTGATAAAGTCTCCCGAAGTAGAGTGGTGGCCAACTGTCGGGAAACAAGGGACGTCAACAATAATGTTGCGTACGTATAAACAGGAGGGGGCAGCTACAGCGTATAGACGTAGGTACCCAGTTAGACAAGGCCATGGGGCCACATTGTCAAAATCCTAACCCTCCTTTTCCCTCCCCTGCTTCGCCGTAGTCGGGTAAAAACCAAATGCATCGCACTCATTGGTCACTTGGCACATTCTTGGTATGAGAAAATTGGAACAAAAAACCGTTTTCCAGACACGGTTAGCTTATCTAGCTCTAAGTAGAACATACCTAATGCATTTTTACAAATAAACCTTTCTCTTTTTCTAAGCAACCCGTACTCCACGTGTACGAGCTACGTCGTACATGGTGCAGCCGTCAGCAGCGACCTACATGCAGCGACCTGACCGATGGACCCAGCGAGTGCAGCGTCGGCACTCTACACCGACGACTCACAAGCGAAGACCCTCGACAGTGTGCATACAATTAACTTTACTATAAATAGCATTGTTTTATCATAATTAAATAGATTTCAACCGTCTGTGTTGGGTCTCATTTCCCCCCGCTGCGGCCAAGACACCTTTAGCCGTCACTATGATCAGCCGCGTGAGTCTGCGCGGCTGGCAGCGGGTCCACACCACCTACCTACCGTCCTGTCTCTTCCCGCTCGCTACCCCGGGCATCCCGGGAGCGAGCTCTCTTCACCTATTATTTATATAAGTATATATTTACACGGTTAGGCGGGGCTAGGGCTCTAGGGACTTAGTGTCTTAGGGGTAAAGGGACTCTAGGATCACTAGGGAGTTAGGTTCCCTTCCTAACCGCATATATTTCTGACTGGCGGGACGCGGTGCCTTACAACCACCGCTCCTGCCCGGACATTTTGACCCTTGGCGGGTCGGGAGGAATCATCGCTCCTGCCCGTACATAATGGTCCTTCGACGAAACTTGAACCACGACCTAGGATATCAACCATTCCTGGGGGAAGCTAGATCCCATAAAGTTTTAGGGATTCTAGATATTTATCAACTTTACTTTTTTACAAACAATTTATCAGCGGTGTATCTAAACAATAGCTCTACACTCGCATAAATATCATAACATACTTTACAATTATCAAGTTAATGTAAACAAGCATCATGTTACGCAAGCAGAAACAATTAGCTAACTACATTTTATTAAATTAAATTATGTACTTTCAATCACTATACTGATTTAGCAATGCAGCATTTTTACATAGGTAGTGTAGGGTACTAGGTGGGGAAATTAATTAGCATTAGGTTTATCATTTATCAAATAAGTTTGTCATCGCAGACAGCGGGACAAACTATCAAGCAAACATTATGGAGCAATCAAGGCTCCTGGTCAACTATGACCTTTTATCATTTATCAAGTAACTTTAAGTTTGTCACCGCAGACAGCGGCACATACTAGCAAACAACATTATGGAGCAACCAAGGCTCCTGGTCAACTATGACCTTTTATCATTTATCAAGTAACTTTAAGTTTGTCACCGCAGACAGCGGGACATACTAGCAAACAACATTATGGAGCAACCAAGGCTCCTGGTCAACTATGACCTTTTATCATTTATCAAGTAACTTTAAGTTTGTCACCGCAGACAGCGGCACATACTAGCAAACAACATTATGGAGCAACCAAGGCTCCTGGTCAACTATGACCTTTTATCATTTATCAAGTAACTTTAAGTTTGTCACCGCAGACAGCGGGACATACTAGCAAACAACATTATGGAGCAACCAAGGCTCCTGGTCAACTATGACCTTTTATCATTTATCAAGTAACTTTAAGTTTGTCACCGCAGACAGCGGGACATACTAGCAAACAACATTATGGAGCAACCAAGGCTCCTGGTCAACTATGACCTTTTATCAAGCAAGAGCAACAAGGCTCATTAGCAAGTAACTTAATTCTGTCGCCGTAAACAGCGGAACAGAATATCAAGAAAACATCATGGAGCAAACAAGGCTCCTGGTCTACAATGACCATTAGCAAGTAGTTTTAATTATATCGCCGCCAACAGCAGGCAATATTTGTATATTTTATCAATTAAGAGCACCAAGGCTCTTAGTCTACAATGACATTTACCATCTTGAGCTGCCACCACATACACCGGGGCAGATAAACCAGCACATCATTATGGAGCAAGCAATGGTCTAACTTGACCACATTTTATCAAATCACTTGGATCAATAACAAACAATAAGAGCATGCATGGCTCTTGGTCTAACAAAGACCTTTAATATACAATTAATAAATAATATCAATCAATCGTCAATCACGCATCATTATATTCTTTCATTCTTTTTCTAAACAAAGTGGAAGATTCTCTACAGAGAATTATTCTTTTTATTTACCCGACAATACGGGAATACTTAACACAATCCCGAACAACGGGTCAGCAATTTATTATTATCAACAAATTAAACCAAGTATATCAACAAGAGCATTTTAACATACATACTTCCACTTTTATTAACATAACATAAATATCATCGGCAGGCTCATCACAATCGCATGATCAAGCAAGAAGAACAGAGGACTGACAGCAGCGGATCGGTTGCTGGCCTTCCACAAGCGGAACTCACCAGTACACTGAGAAGTCGCATATGCTGTTCAGTAAACACCTGCCTACCACTATCAGAACAAGACGATCAGACATCAACACCAACAGCACACTTCGATGGGATCTACCTACGAGCAAGCAACATCAACTTCGCTACAGTCATAGCATGTATCATGTCCCAGCGATTGGACCGGTCACTGGCCTCCTACAAGCAGGTCTCACCAGTGTACTGAGGAGCCATTAGTTGAGAGTCAGCCCGGTTCTGACACCTGTAGCGAAGACATCAGCAACAAGCAATTACAACACAACCAGAGGACATCGAGTCAGCGCAACCAAGCTAAGGGTCGTCGCAACATCAGGCACGGGAACCGACCGCCACCATGACAGCGCGCCTGCTATCCCCTCTTCTCCTGCATCTTCTCCGATTGGGGAATATGTACGAGCTACGTCGTACATGGTGCAGCCGTCAGCAGCGACCTACATGCAGCGACCTGACCGATGGACCCAGCGAGTGCAGCGTCGGCACTCTACACCGACGACTCACAAGCGAAGACCCTCGACAGTGTGCATACAATTAACTTTACTATAAATAGCATTGTTTTATCATAATTAAATAGATTTCAACCGTCTGTGTTGGGTCTCATTTCCCCCCGCTGCGGCCAAGACACCTTTAGCCGTCACTATGATCAGCCGCGTGAGTCTGCGCGGCTGGCAGCGGGTCCACACCACCTACCTACCGTCCTGTCTCTTCCCGCTCGCTACCCCGGGCATCCCGGGAGCGAGCATGTAGGTCGCTGCTGACGGCTGCACCATGTACGACGTAGCTCGTACACCACGTACAAAGCTCGGATCCCGCTTATGCTAAGTGCGTTTAAGGGCTCCGATGTTTTATTGTCCCTTTACGAAAGCCGAGTAAGTGGCTGCTCGACTACGTCAAGGGATTAATTAGCGGGTTTTTTTATAAAGTGCTTTACTTCAGGAAAGGAAAGCGGTATAGTTAAAAGACGTGGAATTTCTGCGAGTTTAGAGGTACGGGAATAAGATGTTTTATGTATGGATATAAATCGGGACGGAACCGTTTTGAGCGGAAAAATCAAATGTATTAAAAGCCTTTGACGACCAAATTGGTTCAGTTATATAGAATGTTGTCTCTGACACAGTGGTCGCAGGTTCGATTCCCGCACAGTACAAACATTTTTGTGCATGACTATGTCTGTTTGTACTGGTCTGAGTGTTTGTTATGTATAATATTTATTTATTTACAAAAAAAATAAGTTTATCAATTGTCTTCAGAATACCCACCAGCACAAGCTTTTGGCTTAATTTGTTATCTGTTACATTGCCATCTAGCCCCAAACTAAGCCGAAGCTTGTACTATGTGTACTAGACAACTGATAAACTTACTTATTTTTGTAAATAAATACATTAAAACATCCAGACAAATACAAACAGACATGTTCAATGTTCATACAGACAAATGTTTGTACTGTGCGGGGTTCGAACCCACGACCCTTGCCTCAGAAGGCAGAGGTCACTACCAAATGTTATCTATCGAAACTCATAGGCTACCTGAAAATTGTATTATTGTTACTTGCTTAACAATGTTTCTAAGGTAAGTACTGGCTAAATTTCCCTGCCTCCGAACTCTTAGCTAAGAACGCGCACTTATACTAAATGGCACTTGATGAGGCTTTCTCGTCGTGACTTTTATTTTACCGTTAAGAGCCAGGCATTTGTACCAATCCCTTTAATTAATCTACCTGTGATTTTTTGTATTTTCAGTGGGGGTAAGTAGGGGGGAGTCCGGAAGACTTTATCAGGTGGGAGAGAGACAGTCTATATCTAAAGATATGTCTAAAACCGCGGTCTACTAATAGTATTGCCGTATCGATAGAGCAAAATTAAAGTTGATTTTGTCTCCCGGACTCCCCCTTACTTTAGTAGTTAGCTATATAGAAAGCTAGAGGCGGCATCAAATGTGATGCCTGATGGTAAGCAGTCGACACCGCCCATGGACACCCGCAACTCATATCGAGTCCCGGGGTCGCTGCCGGCCTTTTAAATAGGAGTAACGTTTACTGAAGGCTCCCAAGTCGTAGCTGTTTGGAAAGATTTCGCAGAAAGTTGGCTCCACAAAACCGATGCGCGAAGCGAGAAGTTCCTCATAGCGTACAGTTGAGGATCGCCAGCCATCGAGATGATGAGGATGGAATTGCAATCGGTTACGTGTGCTGTGGTGAAGAAACTCATCTGCAGGCAGTATACCAAACAATTCTTCAAAACATTCCCCGTGATAAAAGCGGCAAAGAACGCACATGGATGCAACGTCTCTTCACAATGCCAGGAGTCGAGTCTACTAAACAGGCGCTCAAGATAGCAAATTAACTAAAAAGTGCGCTTCAAGGAATAGCTTGGAGCGCTGACGGAGCGCTTCAAAATGGAAGCACTTCTAGATATAACTTGGCGCCTACCCCGTGATGCCCCTAGGCATAACATTTGATTTGCCGACCCTATATTCGCGTTATCTCCTCCAAAAACAAGATTGCATTCCAGCCAATTTCAAGAGTCACAAATTCTTCGCGAAATTCCGCAGTGTTGCAACCGCGGTACACACATGAAGATAATTTGAAACTTTAACAAGTTAAAGTCGGTACGGAATGCTCGCGGAAAATTGAAGCGGAAGGTTTGGCGTTCGATTCTAGTTAGTAACTTGTAGTTGGAAAGTAGCTTTGAGAGACACTCGATATTTTATCAGCAATAATAAGTATTTATACTTACGTGCCTATCTATATGTTCATAAAATGCAATGAGTGTAAGGATGTACGAGTAAGTATTGAAAAATATTACTACTCGTATGTACTTGAAAATTCCTTCAAATACCAATCGTGGACCTTACCAATTGGTAGTGACCCCTGAACCAAAAGTCGTGGGTTCGATTCCCACTTGACAAACATTCATGTTTTGAACATTTGTGTTTATTCCGTGTCTGGGTGTTTATATTTGTATTTAAGTATACATTTTTTTTTTTTTTTTTTTTTTTATAGTGGCTCGACATAATGGCTTCCCTACGCCTGATGGAAAGCGAAAGAGAAACCCAAGTCGCTGTGACAACGGGCAAGTAACTGGTCAGTTACCTGTCAGTTGCCACCGCCATATCGGCCCAACCCTAACCCCCCACGAGCTCCGGAAACCCTACTCACCGGCAGAAACACGACCCAGAGGTCATTTGACTGCGGTATTCTATAGGGTGGAGGTCCTTCCCCGGACGGGCGGCTCAATTCGAGCGAAAATTCGCTATGCCCTACCTCTCTCAAATTTGTGGTACCTTCGTTGTTCTGATACCCATAACACAAGTACTTAAACTGCAACTTTTGGATCGATCAATGTATGTGATGTTGTGTGATATTATTTAAAAATAGCCCATACATAATACGCTGGGCCACACACCACCACCTAGTCCCAAACTAAGCCGATGCTTGTTCTATCAAATTGTTTTCCACAAAATTCAACAAGAACCCGATTGTACGTACACATATGCAGATAATTTCCAACTTAACGCGAGAACGTTCTCAGTTGAAGCACCTCCCCCCTACCGGTACACAGAAGCGATTCCCACTCATTAAGCCCGGTTGAAGACTAAGTGCCAGGAAGGCTTAATTGAACGGTCTCGTTAAATGCCCCAATCCGCTATCCATGTGAGCGGAAAATTGCTAATGAGCGAAATCGCTATTATATTGAACGGGGCCGTAAGATGGCGCTCAGGTGAGCTAAGCTTTGGGACTCTGCCGGGGTCCGTTTACTAATAGATGTAATCTTCGAGCAAGTGCTGCATGCTAGAAGCCCAAGATCGAGCATGGTGGCGAAGAATTGGAGAGGTCGATTTTTTTTAATAGTAGCTCGACATCATTATTTTCGAGCTACTATTAAAAAAAAGCTTCCCTAGGCCTGATCGAAAGCGAAAGAGAAGCCCAAGTCGCTGTCAGTTGCCACCGCCTCTGGCCCAGTGGCGCGTGTGACGCGTATTCGAGCCCCACATAGTACAAAGACATTAGTGAGTACAAATATGTGTGTATTATTCTTGTTGTGTAATATGTATTTATTTATATAAAAAAAATAAGTTAGTTTGTAAGTTGTCTATACTACAAGCTTTGGCTTAGTTTAGGACTTGATGGCGTTGTGTAGTCCAAAGTGGTATATCAAATCCCATGCATTGCAACATGATGTTATATAGCCTAAAGCCTTCCTCGATAAATGGTCTATTCAACACAAAAAGAATTTTTCAATTCGGACCAGTAGTTCCTGAGATTAGCGCGTTCAAACAAACAAACAAACTCTTAAACTTTATAATATTAGTTAAGATTTACATATAAGCCGTAATGCTGCATCTTAAGAGCGCGCATACAATTTTAAGCAACTCGAAACGCACGCGGGAGCCGATTCCGAAACACACATAGACATCATTTGTGTCTGTGTGGGTGAGCGGCGTGTCGGACGCTAACTCCGGCGGACGAACATAATATTTTGATACTTAACAATTTATTATTCATCTAAATTATTTGAACATTCTTTTATTGCTAAATATTTTATTAGTGTAGTATAGGCGTACTTATTAAATTTATTTAAACACTTTAGAGTACATTATTCTTAAGTGTTTATTAATTAAGGTTTAAGAAAAATATAACAATATTTTTGTCTTTCTATCTTTAAATGTACCAGGTACTTATCCAAATTATATCCAAGGTAACCTATCCAAATTATATTTTGAAAGGTATTGTGTCAGTGATTGACGTTTTTAATGTTGCTTTATAAAAATCAATAATCCCTACTGTTTTTTCCTTGCCTTCTGAGGACAAACATTTGTGTGCTGAACATTTGTGTTTGTTCTGTGTTTAGGTGTTTGTATTATTATTTAAGGAAAGAGCAGTCTCCATGGTTGCCACGATATAACCCGTTTTATATTTTAATTTGTCAAAATTACTTTGTTCATTTTCACTCGGCAGAAATGGATCTCACGAAGAGGCTGGTTGCCATCATTAAAAAAAGATTAGTTTGTAAATTTCAATTTGTCAATTTGAATTAAGGTCCTAAGTCTCCTATGCACTGATCACAGAGATCATGTATACCTACTGATGCTTGTGCTGAAAGTTGTGCTTGTGTTTCGTAGCAGAAACCCCAGACGGCCTACAACAACTTAAATCTGGTTCCTATCCGGCTTGACCAAACCATCACTTATTCTCGGGATGAATATTCGTTATGACCCGAATCCTAAGGGTTACATTGAAGGAGTCATTGACTACTGCGGCATTCTCTAAAATAGGTGTCCTGAACATGATTCTGAAGGAAAATATTACGACTGACCACCGCTGTTTCTTGTATAAGACACAAATCTTGCGTAGAATACTACTTTTACGCACTTTTATAAATGATGCGATGCGATGGACAGGTTACAAAGGCGAGCTATCCATATAGGTATGGTGAGTACTCTTGTGTATATTCAAAAATTGTATTTTTATTTCCTTCCAATCATCTTCATCAGCCCACTGCTGGACATAGGCCTCTCCAAAAGTTCGCCAGTTCTTTCCAATAATAAACGGACGGTTTTTGTGGAATAACTCGCCCCTTTTTTGGTTTTGCAGTAAAACCGTGAGAACAAAAATTATCGGAAATTTGATTTTCTACAAGTTTGATTCTTACTATTTTTCTTCTAGGATCGGTATTTTGGAAATTAAAATTGAAAACAACAGCAAGTAAAAATAAGTTGTCATTATCTCGTTTATTTTCTACTTTACGGTCTAAATTAAGAAGACTAAACATGTAGGAAATCAATTTTTAAACAATTTTGGTTCCTTCCTTTTCCCCCAAAATCGATATTTTGGAAATATAACCCGCAAACCGCGACATATTCAAAACTGTATCACTATCTCCTATGTTGTACTTTTTACAGCATGGATAAAAAGAAACAAAGTTCTAGAGAGTCAAATTCCGAACAATTTTGGTTCCTACCTATTGCCCCAAAATTGACATTTTGGAAATTAAACTGAATTAATTACTTATTAATATTTCGAATTTAACATAATTCCAATGACGGCGACGAAGCAAATAAAAAAAATAACAATACCTATTATGGCAAACTGCTGCACTAATGAGGGCGTAATGAGGGCGCCATATCGCGTGTGAATTCGCCACCAGAGGTGCTAGTGTAGCGTGAGGTATCCAAAATGTCAATGTACATAGGTTCTGTGGGTTAAACCAGTTTATTTCGGAAAATTAAATAATTTTGTGCAATTTTGGCATAGCTGACATTAATTTTGGAAAATATGAGACACGGCTCAGTGATTGTCTGCGCTTTAAAAGAGGAGCCGAGAAAATGAGGTTTAAAATTAGCGGTCTGAAAGAAAGAAAACAGTTTTGCTTTTCGGAAGCTTATGTCCTCCTTCTTATAATGAACAAACAGTCATCACAACATAAGTTACCGTAACATATCAGTATTTTACCAGCCTTTTCGCTAAAATCACCCCTAGTAACCGTAATGGTAATACATTTCACAACTATCATATCGCATTTTGGTTTTACATTTTGGAACCATTTGAACTATAAACTCTCCCATTGTTGACCACTTTGATCGATTTAATTTTAATCTCATATACTTGTTATTTATGTGACACAAAGATTCACTTATTCCACACTAAATAATTAAGCGACAATTCCAAAATTGGATTTTTGATATTTTCTAAATTTAAATAGATCGATTATCTAAATAGATCAATTTCGTGCATACTATCAAACATTTTATCATCCATCTTTACACATATAATTTTACTAATAATAACTCGACTATGGGATTTCTAGGACTTTCAGCTTCATTGTATGCCTTTATTTATAGTCGTGAACTTGTGACGTAGATTTCTTAAAAGCTCCCAACTCAAATGAATCTCCTTATCAGTTTCTTCATGGAAGTTGTTTCTGACCATTGATGTTAACGAGCATAATAATAATCATTGGAATAGCCTTACTTTGTAACTTCATTAGTGAACTAATAAACAAATATCATATTAATTTTTTGAAATATTTAGCAAATGTGGTTGTAGATAATAATAATTATAATAATCCTGATGTTTGTATTTGATACTCATGACTAAACATTAAATCATTTCATTAATTTAGTACATTATTTTAACTTAATAAATTTTCCATACAAAAATAATATTACAAAGTATCAAACTCGTGGAGTTGCACTCGCGCAGAGCGGTATACGCTCATAAAAGTGGTTGTGCGTGTGTGTGCGTGAGCGGAGCAGCGAGCGGCACGTCCTCCCTCTGGGATGACCCGATTTGGACTGAATCGGCAAGGGTCGCGCGGTCGCGCGCGTGGCTTTATAGTCACTTTTAAAAAAATCGTATAAAATAACAGGCATAGAATATTAATAAAATAATAATTTAGTGCACTTAAGAAATACTTCTTTTACATTTACACAAAATTTCAACTAAAAGAAACAGTGTTTTCTACTAGAAAAACACTGTTGAAAAGTGTGAATTGAGCTTATTTTGAAAAATTATTTTGGGCAATTTAATAACACATTTTTGAAAGTTTTTTTATCTAGTGCACTAATAGACCATATAATCTATTGTATAAACATATATTTAAAACATATGTATGTAATGCAATTGATATTAAGACTTTCGAAATTGACTCTGACTCGCATTTTTGCGAATCGGCTTACGGGAGATCTTTGATAAACAAAAATATACTAGTAAATGTTGTATTTTATCTAGCCTACGCACTGCTTGAAGACTTTATCTATATAAAAAACTATGTTTCTTATTTAAAAAAAACCGTTTTATATGATAATAGCTCGCCCGAAAATACCAGTTTCGCCGCAAATACGTCGAATTCTGTATGCGCGCTCTTAATGGCCTTAGATACCATAGGCTGACACATGTCTAACCGATTAAACAGTTGGTAGTATCTGTCTTTTAATCAATTCTGTTACTGGAAGCGTAAGTGCCTTTGATGGGAGATATTGGCAGCAATGGTACAACGCTAGTGTTAGTTATTCAGGGGTATAATTAATGCGCAAAGGGGTTTGACCGGTATTTACGTAGAGATCTTCTATGGTAATATGGTTATCAACTTCTCTCATCAATTTGTATGTATGTATAGTGCGTGCCACTAAAGATGAGACTTGCCGAGCGTCAGTAGTGGGGCGTTCTGGCAGGTACCGTCGTTCAAAATGTTATCCTTAATTATTACTTAAATTCAAGAAGTACCTATACGGTAATATTCGGATTGGTATAGAGTTTATCTTATGAAAGTAGGCGTGGTCGAATCACGCGGTCTCTCAAGTCTCATCTTTTGTGGCACGCATTGTACATCATTGACTGGCTCGATGGCTCATTTGGTAGTGACATCTGCCCTTTGAGCCAAGGGTCGTCGGTTCGATTCCCGCACAGTATAAACATTTGTGTGCATGAACATGTCTGTTTGTATTGGTCTAGGTGTTTTCTATGTATAATATGTATTTATTTACAAAAAAAAAAGTATTTAAGTAAGTTTATCAGTTGTCTTGTACCCATAGTACAAGCTTCGGCTTAGTTTTGGGCTAGATAGCGCTGTGTGGCCCAGCGTGGCATGTCTTGGGTTATTTATTTATTATTATTTATTATCATTACAATATTTGCATGTCGTTTCTGGGTCTAGAATAGGAACACAACATCTCATTGTCAGCTCAGCTATCGCATCAGCCTGTAAACGTCCACTGTTGGACATAGGCTTCACCCAATGACAGTTGTCACAGACCGATGACGGGCAGCGAGTGAGAAGCTACGCCCTGCGATCTCCAACCCGCCTTCCCAGTGTGGCAATTATGGATATAATCTTAGTTTGGGACTAGATGGCGCTGTGTGGTTATTTAGTTGCTTATCTACTTTAATAATATAAACAATCGCAGTTATATATGTCTATATAAGGGACTAGCTGCGCCTCTGCGGCTTCGCCCGCGTTTAACCCCTGTTTTTCCCCTTTACGGGTGAATTTCGAAAAATCCATTCTCAGCGGGCGCCTACGTCATAAATCGCACCACCCGTGCATTAAAGGTGTAACTCAAAAACACCAACTTTTCAGGAGAGCAAAAAAACACTTTATTTTTGTTATAACTTCTGAACCCTATATGTTATTCCTATGTATTTCATATCATTAGAAAGCTTAACACACGTTCTTTAATTCTCATTGATTGGTATTGTGGAGAGACTGCTTGTTTAATACTCAGAGAGAAAAGAAACGATTACATATTTAATGCATGAGCTTAATTCACAAAGAACTTATAGTAAGTAAATATATGATTATTTTGCTATGCAATTCCTAAAATATTATATAGATTATGTGCACATACTCCTTTAATGCACGTGTCTTTTCGTAAAAAAATACGGATCACTAATCTTTACGTACTTTTTGCACGGTTTTTTTCAATATTTGCAATGAAGTGATTTGTACTAAATATTTATTGCAGGGGTATTTCTTAATAACATTACATAGTATGTGTCTTACATATTTATTGCATGATGAAAATATTTTTCGAGATGGAAATGTTTTCATACATTTTGTTAACTATGAAAATTAAGTATACATTCAAATGACAGTATTAATTGTGGGTAAATTATATATTTTTTTAAAACATTAATGTGTATTTTAAATTAAAATTGAGTGATTACTTACAGAAATACAACCAAATTACCTTCAAAAAATTCAAAATATTTATTTTCGTCTTTTTTGCCACAATTGAGATTAATTTTAGTAATTGTATTAAAAACTAACAAAATCTATTCTTCTTAACACCATTTCACGCCTATAAAGGTAAAAAAATACCAAATTGTACCTATACAACGCAGTGTAGGACCTTTCTCCCGATATTTTCAAAGGAAATATCGACTATTGATAACTCTTGTGCAACATCTTGCCATTCTTATTTTATTTAAGTAAACATTCGATAGGTACGTTAAATCTTTAGAACATATCATTGGTACATTACATAATTAAAATGCAAAATGAATACAAGCAATACTTGGTACTTTATAAAAACTTTCGAAGTCAAAACTATGAAACGTGTTGAGCTTAATAAACTTCGTACCAATGTAATACACCGTAGATAATATTGTATAATAACAGATTATTACATAATAATAAGGTATCAAAAACGAATGATAAGTGTCATAAAAATAATTTTCATCGTTAAACAATCAAAATACTAGTAACCGATTGTACAAACACAACACTAATTAAATCTATGGTAAGTGTTACGTATATGTGTGTATGGCATTAATACAAATTAAATAATATCTCAAAGTCACATAATCACATTCTACAATAAATGTACTTGGTATAAAAATCAGTAATCATCATCTTCATCACCCTGGGAATCATTACGGGGAACCAAATTTTGGTAATAGCTTTCATAGTAGCATTTGAATCACACAATGCTTTATATAGGTAAGTTTTATATTTTATAGTATTGTGTAAATGTTCAATGTAAGCTAATGTTTGATAGGTGTACACATAAGGCACATGAAGAACAAAGTCAAAATAATCTTTATTTGTATAGGTTTAAAAAAAAAACACTTACAAATCGTCGAAGCTACCAATATAATTCATATGAAGTTATGTCTCAGTTACATTATCAAATAAAGCAATAAATGTATTATAGTTCTTAAATATTTTATGAAATAATTATTATGAAATTTTGTGTATCTAAATTAATATAGACATGCATAATCTTTTATAATTTTAGCTATCTAACCTGGCAACTGACAAGCAAACAGACAGGCAGACAGACGGTGAAGATAAGACGGGACCCTATTACTAAGGTAAGGTAATAGGGTCCCGTTTTTACCCTTTGGGTACGGAATTCTACATAAGAACAACGAGACAATACTCTGAATATGTCAGTCCACTGCTGGACATAGGCCTCTTCAAATGTTAGCCACTTTGATCGATCCTGGGCTTCTCGCATCCAGCACTTGCCAGCCGTCCTACTTGCACTTGCCAGCCAGGTGGAATGACTATATGCATAGTCATTCCACCTGGCCTGAAGGCGTCCTACACTACGTTTGCCGAGACGCGATCTCTATTCCAGAATTCGTTCACCCCAACGGTTATCGATTCTGCGGCCGACGTGGCCTGGCCACTGCCTTTGGTTCTCTGCCGGATCACCTCATTTCGGATTCGATCCCGCAGAGAGGCGCCGAGCATAGTCCTTTCCATAGCTCGCTGAGCGACCTTTTATTTGTGGCTTTAATGAGCGACCTTTAATTCGGCTCCGTATGTCATAATCGGTAGAACGCACTGATTGAAGACTTTCGTCTTTAGGCACTGTAGGATCGACGATGTGAAGGCTCGACGAAGTTTCCCAAACGCTGCCCAGCCTAGCTGAATACTCCTATTCACCTCGTCCTCAAAGTTGTTTCCACCTAACTGCAATGTCTGCCCGAATATTTTTGTACAATAGCGCTGTGTACTTGCAATCGGTTCCAGTAGAACATGTTCATTGAACATGACCTTGGTTCTGTCCAAGTTCGTCCGTAGGCCGATGCGCACAGAGGAAGCAGCCAGTTCATTCAGCATCTGTTTTAAGTTCTGCAGCGCTTCTTCCATTATGACGATGACGTCTGCAAATCGCAAGTGAGAGATGTATTCGCTATTTATGTTGATGCCACGTCCTTTCCAGTTCAGTGTCATGAACATATCTTTCATTTCATTAATGAACAACTTTGGGGAAATGACATCCCTTTTTCTCACTCCTCAATGCAACGATACAGGCCTTGTTTGCTGATTCTGTACTTGGATGGACATGGTGGCGGCTTTAAAGAGACATCTCAGCTCTAGGATGTATCGCCAATCTACTTGACATTGCTGCAGGGACTCCAGATCAAACCAGATTTCAACCAAGTCAAAGCCTTTCTCATAGTCCACGAATACAAGACAAAGGGGTTGATTATACTCTTCTATCTTCTGAATAATCTGCCACAATGAGCGGATGTGATCTATGGTGCCGTACTCGCTCCGAAAACCAGTTTGTTAAGGCAGCTAGCAAGCCTGAGTATGGTATTTGTAAATAAAATAAAGCCTGAAGTACTTATCGCCATCATTTTTCATATTACCATACAAACACCATCAATTGAATTAAGCATTCGCCTTGCCTTTGTTAATTTTCTATTAATTTTATTAAAACTATGCGGTCACTAACTGGAAATACACTGAACATTTGTGATAAACATTTGCTGTACGTCTAATTAAGAATTTCGGTGACGAAAGTAGGGTACTTGCATTAAAGGAGTAATTCACTTAAAATATAATTTATGAAATCAATGATAAGTGAATGCACTTACGCATAAGACAATATTTAACATTCTTTACTTATGTGAAGTTACGGAAAATTCTTCTGAAAATATGTAGTGCATTAAAGGAGTAAGTAACTTGCTCCAACAAACCTTCTTCAATGCCTCGAGCAAAAAAGGCGGGATCGCATTCACGCGCTTATTGCTAGGGACTCTAACAAAATATGTGAGTAGTAATTCTATGTACGTGTTTTTTGGTAGTCAAATATTGTGTTTCATGTTGAAGTAGCTTTTTACTTTTTTTTATATATTTTCATGGCTATTACAGATAAAAATACGAAAAAAATAGGGGACATGTATTAGAACTTTTTCTATCGTTTAATAAAATAAAAAAAAAATCGCACATGTGGACATACTCCTTTAATGCACTGGTGGTGCGAAATGTAACCTACGTGCAAAATTTCGTTGCATTCGCTTCAGCGGTTTCGGCTCTGCATTGCTCGTTCAGTCAGGACATAATCTTTTATATATATAGATTACATTATGAAAAAATCCTTCGTCCCTTCACCAGCAATCCATTTCACAAATCGCACCGTTATTAGTCGCGGAGCGGCATCTTACGCTGCGCCATTAAGCGTACCTTTGGACAAAGAGGCGCATTGTGGCTCGCAGCGAGATCTTATTATAGATTGAGGGACGATGATCGATCCTCTGCGGATAACGCCAGGACCCGCTGAATGGGGCTTTGTGCAGCCGCCGACGGCCACAACATGTCCCAGACGGTTAGGGGAGTTTTCATAATTCCCAGACAGTTATCTGCTTCAAAGAGCTTTGAGCAGTGGAGTCGAAATTCTTTGAGACGTCAGAAGTCCGCGTGTTTTTACAATAATATGGCTTTGATTTTCACCATGGGATGTAAGGGAGCGGCCTATCATCATTTCGCTCCAAACCAACCGCACCTGCTCGTGGTGCGTCCTGCCGAAAAACAAACGAGGCACTGGCAACCGACTGGTGGCGGTATAACCATCACAATTGAAGGCGTAGTTAAATACCACAGACCGATGACGCGCAGCAGTGTCACCGGAGCGAGAAGCTATGCCCTGCAATCGCCAACCCGCCTGCCCAGCGTGGATGTCTGTGAAATATGTCCAGCAGTGGATTGCAATAGGCTGATAATGATTATGATGATAATAACCATATCTCTTGAAACATCAGGAACACGTAACTTCGAGAGTTCTTAATAGTCATTTCATTTAACAACTTTTATTTTATTTTATGTCCAGCAGTGGACTGATGATGATGATTATTTTATTTTATAGTAGCTCGACATAATGGCTTCCCTACGCCTGGTGAAAAGCGAAAGATAAGCCCAAGTCGCTCTGACAACGGGCATGTAACTTGTCAGTTACCACCGCCATGCCGGCCCAACCCTGACTCCCCAACGAGCTCCGGAAACCCTACTCACCGGCAGAAACACGACCAGGAGGTAATTTGGCTGCGGTATTCTATAGGGTGGAGGTCCTTCCCCGGACTGGCAGCTCAATTCGAGCGAAGATTCGCTATGCCCTACCTCTCTTATAACTCTTTTTACTGAAGAAACATGAACTAATATGGACCAAAGTTTTGAGCAAGATACACAGATCTGTGACCAAGAGCGCGGCATGTAGCGAATTTCACGTTAGTTTTACGATAGTTTAATATTAACAGGCTCGGATAACAGCGTTAGCAATTTAGGTTTCTGTGGGGCGACCACGCAGTTTGGGGTATTGGCAACTTATTAGGACACTTATAACTGAACCTTTTAGTTCCGATAAGTTGAGAACTTAAACTGGAATTGCTATTTTCATGGGGATCACTACATAATACGTTCATGTCTCATCAGGCGGAACATTTTTGTTAAAACATCATTTCTATACAATTACATGTTACAGTGTAGCTAGAACCCTAGCGTTCCATATCATGGATCATCCCATGTTTAGCTGAACTTCCATGTTTTATGGCTCAAAAATAGTCCTTTTACTGTTTTATTATCATCATCAGTCTCTAAAAGTCCACTACTGGAAATAGGCCTCTCCAATCGTTCGCCATTTGCTCAATCATGGGCTTCTTGCATCCAGCACTTGCCAGCCACCATACGCTAATCATCGCTCCACCTGGCCTGAGAGCGTCCTACACTACGAATGCCGAGATATGGTATCCACTCCAGAACTCGTTTACCCCAACGGTCATTGGTTTTGCGGCTGATTTGGATCTCACCCTTGCTTCTCTTTGAATATTTAAAAAATACTTAGAAGAAACCTTGAAGAACCGCATCATAATCCGTTAGGTACTTTTAAAGGTAAATAAATTAATAGACAGACAAAAGCGACTTTACCTTATAACTTAGAATTGAGACTTTAAATTATATTTGGTGATTGATAATAATTTAAATCCTTCAACGCGCCAACAAAAGTGTCACCTCAATTTCTACTCGTATGAGTACAATAAAGATTATATGTTATTACATAATTTCGTTCATGTTATAATTTCGTTGAGCCAATAGCGCTCTGTACGCGCCATTGCCAACTAATAATATCGTTATATTGAATAATGTTCTCGTAATGGTGACTGCAGCTTCGACTAAACGACTATGATCAGTGAGGCTTTTGAATTAAATTTACATTAAAATATATTTCGGTTCAGGCTTACGGTTGAGCTACGCTTGTACAAATGCTATTAACACGCTGTTATTAGGTCGATCTGTATGTACTGGCTCGTTGGCTTAATTGGTAGTGACCCCTGCCTTCTGAACCAAGGGTCGTGGGTTAGATTCCCACGTGGGTGTTCCGTGTCTGGGTGTTTTTGTGGTACCTTCGTTGTTCTGATACCCATAACACTAGTGCTTAAGCTACTTACTTACAACAACGTGTTTTTTTTACACACCCAAAGCGCTGCAAGGGCGGGTTGCTAGTTAAATAATATAAACTAGTGTTTATATAATATATATTTCTTGTAGTCAAGAAAACATGAACATGTTAACTTAACTTTACTTGAATAATAAATACACAAAGTCGTTACGTAAATATTAATTCAAGCAAATAGAAAACAAAACGTATTTTGTGCTACAGAAAATGTTTGCGCGCTGTTCTACAGACTTATGTACCTACTCGTAGTACGAATTGTCACTGTTTACATAAAGTAGGTCTGTATGTTACTCAGTTTTAATATGAGTGTGTTAAAACTAACTTATTATTTGACTGGTACATTTAGGACTGACGGCCGTCCGTATTGAATAGAAAGTTCAAAAATAGTGAGGGTTTTATAAAATCATAATTCTTATTTAATTTGTTATTCGTATTTAATTTATATTCATTAAATATTATTATTATAGATAGAAACTCTTTATTGCACAAAAACACAGATTTTACAGGAAAAAACATCACAAACAACACAAAGTACAATCTAGGCGGTCTTATCGCTTATAGCGATCTCTTCCTATTATATTAATATTTTCAAACCAACTTTTTGGCACACTACCTTAACATTACTTTCTGCTTAGCCCGATGGTAGAGAATGCCTATCTAGCATCGCATCAAGTACGCCTTTTGTACACTTAGTTACTGTGCAATAAATATTGAATAAATAAATAAAGTCTTGGGTTAAAGTCAGGGGTGGATCTGCATCCCATTTTTGGGCTTTTTAGGATTCCGCAGCCAATGCCAAAACCCTTATAGATTCGTCATGTCTGTCTGTCACAGTCCCTTTTTTCCTAAACTATAAAATCTATACTGTTTAAACTTGGTAAGATAGTACGAGTAGTATTCCATAGACTGCATTAAGATTTTTATACAAAAATAAAAAAGACATTACATTTTGGGGGTTCTCCAAAGATAGATAGATAGAAACTCTTTACTGCACAAAAACACATTACATACAAAACAAAGTACAATCTAGGTGATCTTATTGCTTATAACGATCTCTTCCAGACAATCTTCAGGTAGAGGAAAGCAGTCCATAGTCCATAAAATTTTAAAAAGTTAATATCCTAAATTGACTCGCCCCGTCACTAGTAAAACAATGAGATACAAGAGTAAATAACAATTCCATAATACAATTTGGCCTTTACCAGCTTGTTATATGTATGCTAGTCTAAAACAACATTAATGGGGAATGCGGAAACTACGGCAACGATGCGGCAACATTCGGATTAGGGTGCATTTCCACCAGATATGTGCCACACAGACATGATACGAAGTTGAAAAGCCGCTGCCTTCCGGCATTGCTCGACAGGCTCGGTGGCTCAATTGGTAATGACCTCTGCCTTCTGAGCCAAGGGTCGTGGGTTCGATCCCCGCGCATTACAAACATTTGTGTGTATGAACATGTCTGTTTGTATTGGTCTGGGTGTTTTCTATGTATAATATGTATTTATTTACAAAAAAAAAGTATCTAAGTATATCAGTTGTCTAGTACCCATAGTACAAGCTTCGGCTTAGTTTGGGGCTAGATGGCTCTGTGTGGCCCAGCGTGGCATGTCTTGGGTTATTTATTTATTTATTTATTGCTCTTCACGACAAGCTTGCCATCCGTACCATCTCTACACCTGGCAATCCACAACTGTGCGCTTCTCTCGATTTTCTGCCCCGCACGACTAAACTGAGGAATGATTTATCGCTAACGGTATTTCCGGATCGATACGACCTTCAAATCTTCAAGAAAATAGCGTACCTCTTTCTCAAAAGCCGGCAGCGCAGCTATAACTCCTGATGTTGCAGGTATCCATGGGCGGCGGTTATCACTTACCATCAGGTGAGCCGTCTGCTCGTCTGCCCCCTATTTCATAAAAAGCAATTAAATGAAACTATGTGACCGTTTTAACTGATCCTAAGGCCCGTATTCACAAACGTTACTATGCGTCGCGGGAACGCACAGGTACCCAAAAAGGTATATGATTTTGGGCACTGTGCGTCCGCGCGTCGCATAGTAACGTTTGTGAATACGGCCGTAAGCTATGGAGTGGATGAACCCGTTTTCATGTCAGCTATATGGACCAATTAATATGATTGGTGGATAAAACGTATTAATATAGTCATAATCATCATCAGCCTGAAGACGTCCACTGATGGTCATAGGCCCCCCTTAATGATTTGGGGGGGATTTGACGTAGTCACCACGTTGGCAGGCGGGTCAGTGACCGCAGTAGGTTTTATCTGTACCGAGGTAAACGCTGCTGCCCGTTTCCTGATATTCCCTTAGTTTTTTTTTTATAGTAGCTCGACATAATGGCTTCCCTACGCCTGATGGAAAGCCAAAGAAAAGCCCAAGTCGCTGTGACAACTGGCAAGTAACTGGTTAGTTACCTGTCAGTTGCCACTGCCATGCTGACCAAAGCTAACACCCCACGAGCTCCGGAGACCCTACTTACCAGCAGAAACACGACCCGGAGGTCATTTGGCTGCGGTATTCTTATAGGGTGGAGGTCTTTCCCCGGACGGGCAGCTCAACACGAGCGAAGATTCGCTATGCCCTACCTCTTCTTTTGTACGACACCCACGAGATGAGCCTGAAGTGGTTCTACTCTAAATCCAGAATCCACACAGACGGATGCACATATCTAGTAGAATAGCACCCTTAGCCAGAAATACACGGCATATTACCTACTTCAAAATATGCAACCTTTGGTCATTATAACTGATATCAATTTGAAACTGTGCATACCTATAGCTCAATAATAATTAATGTTTGTTTGTATGAATCTCAAAAGTTTGATAACAACGGATGCGTCATAAGATTTGTCTGTCTACAGAAATTTCGCTACATTATGTTCGATACATTAAATTATACTTGATCCGGTTCAAAGGACCATATTATAGGATATATTACAAAATCACTCTAGCCCAAATGCAGTTAATTGCATTAATTACCGTGCCCTTTCCACGAAATGTTTCACAGTTTTATTTCACTGACCTTCAATCTCTTACATAAAAAAGTATTATTAAATTTAACAAGCTTAATATTTATTCTATGCAATCTCTCCCCTTTTATGAGCAAGCCAATTGGAATACTTTGTGGGTCAAGCGGTCGCATTCTGTGAAAGTTGGGATTCATTGAAGCTTCGCAGAATCATCTTTTGAATTCTATTCGAGGACTTTGATATTTGAATTTGCATTGCAGAGCAGATGTCGTCAATATGTAGGTACGGTCAACGGCATCGAAGATGAGTTACATTCAAAGTAGATTCTGCTGCATTAATTTAAGGTTCAATTGCATCTAGCTGTTCTATTGAGAAGAAAGACGAAAATGTAGAAACATTTTCGTGTTTCTTTCTAGTTAGAGTTTGACGACAGGTGAACCCTACCACGAAGAAGATCTTAGACACCCATGCAGAAGAGATGGAACGTTAATTAGTATGCTTTAACCATCACCACACAAGTAATACACACGCAAGCTACATAAGTAAGATAACAGAGGCCCTACTACAAAAAACGAAAAGGATCGTTCGTTGAACGGATCGATTACTTTTGCACCATAAATCTTGCCCATTTGTCCCTTCCGTGTTTGCATAGACAAACTAAAATTCGTCAACGTCGATTTTCAACAATTTAATTGATATATTAGAACACGGGAGGGACAAATGAGAGGGATTTATGGGGCAAAAATACGCGATTCGTTCAACGAACGGTCGTTTTCGTTTTCTGTAGTAGGTTCTTTTCTAAAAGAATAACCGACTTTCATATTGCTGTCCATGGTATGTCATTATCAGTCGAATTGAGAACCTTCTCCTTTTTTAAGTCGGTTAAAATATGTTTTACTTTTTTTTATAAGAAGAGCTTTGAGCTTTGGTGACGTAATCCCGACAATTATTATTCTAAGCGTCAAAAATAAAAATACAACCATGGATACTTTCCTTTACCAAGCCTTTCTTGAAGACCCAACAATACAGAAAAGATTCCCGCCGTCTGTCGTGGTCATCTCGTCTCGTAGTTAGCGCAAATTGTCGCTGCCGCCGTCGTTATGCTGAATAGTGTAGGCGCATTAACGGTGCTGCTTTCCGCCAATTTCTGCTCCTTTAACAACAACAGATCCTTATTCTAGATCTTCGATACTTTAAGACATACAGAATCTTATTTAAGAACCTATCTTACGACTGGCTTGATGGCTCAATTGGTAGTGCTCCTGCCTTCTGAACCAGGGTCGTGGGTTCGATCCCCACCCGGGACAAACATTCGTGTGATGAACATTTGTGTTTGTCTGTGTCTGGGTGTTTATATTTCTATTAAGTATTTATTTGTGGTACCTTCGTTGTTCTAGTACTCATAACACAAGTACTTAAGCTACTTACTTTGTGATCGGATCAATGTATGTGATGTTGTCTGATATTTATTTATTTATTTATCTTCGTATTTTAGAACATGAGGAACGTCTGAAACTTCATCATCAGCCTATCACAGTCCACTGCTTGACATAGGACTCTCGCTGTTCGCTACTTTGGGCAAACACTTAGAGACTCTACCCATAATCGCCACGCTGGGCAGGCGGGTTGGTAACTCAGGACGTAGCTCCTCGCTCACGGTGACGCTGCTGGCCTGTCATCAGTCAGTGGTATTTAGCTACGGCTTCAATTGTGATGGTTATACCGCCATCTGTTGGTTGCCAGAGCCTTGTCTGTTCTTCAGCAGTTAAATAAGTGCAGTTACATACGTTAAAAATTGTCTATGTAAGTCTATCAGTATTTCAGTAACCATAGTACAAATTTTGCTTAGTTTTGGGACTAGGGTGGCGCTATGAAGCCCCAGCGTGAGACGTTTACTATTATTAAAATTCTATTTTTTTATTATAGACTAAGCCATTAATTTTTTTTTTCATTATCATTTAGGCCAGGTGGAGTGACGATTTGCGCAGGAGAGCTGGCAAGTGCTGGATGCGAGAAGCCCAAACACGATCTAAATGGCGAACATTAGGAGAGGCTATGGTCCGACACTGATGATGAGATGATTAAAATCATTTGGTTCTTCAAAACTTAGTAGCCTTTTTAGGGCATTGTCTACACTAATATTATAAGAGGAAAAGCTTGTTTGTTTGGTTGTAATGAATAGGCTCAAAAACTACTGGACCGTTTCTTAAAAATTCTTTCAACCATTCGAAAGCTACATATCCACGTGTAACATAGGCACAATTTTATTTTGGAAAAAAAAAAACTTTACGCGGACGAAGTCGCGGGCGAAAGCTAGTAATTTAATAAAAATCGTGACATTGTCAATTAATTTTTCTTTACGTCGACAGCAACCAAAATATTCCTGTTTAACACTCTAACACTATTTTAAGCACCAAAAATTACAAGAAAACGTTTTTAATTAACGTTACCCCGTAAAAATATCACCGTTCGTTTCCACCGTAGCTACCAGACAGTACGTACTCGATAATAGCTGCACTACAGAATTGCCGTGCGAATTACAAGCCCGAACGAGTGGACTAAATAATTACGCCTAAAACTAGCTCCGGATGATATTTTAATGGCTCCCTTCCGTTCACGTAGTCTTGCATGAAATGTAAATTAGACGTAGATGTTCTTTGTGGAAAAGTTGGAATAACATAACACGTAAATGCAAGGGAAATTGGGATTCTATTTCTATGTGTCGGTGCGGCGAAGTCTAAAGGTATGCTGAATCAATATTACAATTAATCATAATAAGGCATTTTGAGGTAGGCATAAGCCAGACGAGCCCTGGGTTAGCGGCCTAGAATACTATAAACAGAGTTCTTAATTTTAATAGTCCCCCCACCCCAAAACAACACTCCTTGACATAATAGCTTCCCTTACGCCTTGATGGAAACGAAAGATAAAGCCCAATCGCTGTGACAACGGGCAAGTAACTGATCAGTTACCTGTCAGTTGCACCGCCATGCCGGCCCAACCCTAACCTCCACGAGCTCCGAAAAGCCCTACTACAAAGAACTTAGCTTCTTACGTGAGCCTTTGTTCACCTAGCACTAAATCTCACACGTACACAGCCGTCGATGTATTTTGCGGGCAGATACGAGGCATTGTTTGATTCGCGCCTAATTTATGGGTACGTTTGCTAATTCTTGTGTTTCCTTACATCTACTATATGGTCTACTACTCAATTGTGGCGCAGAGAGCGGTACTTAATTAGGACTGTAATCGTCAGATTCTTCAGATTTGACATCAATCATCATCATCATCATCAGCTTGATCAGTCACTGCTGTACATAGGACTCTCCCAATGTTCGCCTCTTTTGATCGATCCTGGGCATCTCCGCATCCAGTACTTGACAGCTTGCGCAAATGACATGTGGGCCTAAGAGCTTCCTACACTATACGTTTTTTTTTAATATTGAACATTTTACTTATGATGTACATATTGCAATTATGAAGTTCCCTACTATATAAAATTTTAAATGAAGGAAGTATAGATTACACAAACGTTTGTCAAAAGCGATCTCTCAACAAAAATATGGAGATATACAAGCCAGCACCGTTTTGATGGCGGTATAACCATCCACAGTTGAAGCAGTAGCTAATCACCCACATCGCGATGACGGGCAGCAGCGTCACTGTGCGAGAAGGCTACATCCTGCGATCGCCAACCCCGCTGTCCAGCGTGGCGATTTTGGGTAATAATCTCCATATGTTTTCCCTATGTGGGAGGGCCAATGTTCAGCAGTGGACTGCAATTGGCCTGATGATTATGATGATGTTCATAAAGGTGCTCCACATGGAGCTACCTTTTACCAGCTAAACCCGATAACTAAGGAATTAGCCAGCCTAGGGCCAATTCTTTCACAACAATGAATAAACTCTAATCAATACAAGATTTCCTGGACGATATCATAACATGGACAATAATGAGCTGCACGCTGCATTCGTCTAATATTGTACTAGGTTAATTACATTAAAATCGAGAAATGGTAGGTAGGTGCCCTTGCGCTTCGCTTGGCTCGTCCTGGCGGGGGCACGCGTGCCCCCCCAGATAATATTTATATTGTTTTATCTCTTATGTATTTTAGTATTTTAAAAAGGACTAACTGTTGATTTTGTAGGCGGCACTTTTCCTCAGCAGGCTTAACGCGTCGAAGTGCTGGTAGGAAAATTGTGACGTGCAAAAGTTTACTAGTGAATCCACATGCTGAAATAACTAATCTGATATTACTTTATAAACCAAGATGCATCGAGACATTTCCTTTGTAAGAGTTTTCTTCCTGTAAGTGTACGCGATGTATCTGAAGTGGTAGCGCTACAGCAAACAACACATATACGTATTAGAATCGCGCCTGTTGCTATCTCGCTCCCAATTTGGCAGCCCAGCGTCGGGCCCGCCCTATTAAAAAAGACAGCTTAATGTTTATTCTCAACACCGACTTGTTTGTTCCGTGAGATAATAAAAATGGTTCAGCCTGTGTTTTGGTGTAAGGATGGCGTACATTCTCCTCTCAAACTACGCTTGGAGATAGGACACGTGTATTGAAAAAGGTCGCTACCTTGGAAAGGGTTTTTACTTCTAGTAGGACAGCATAGTGATCTTCCGTTTTCCTAATGCAAAGCGAAAAAGAAGCAAGTGGGTTTGGCGTCCGCAGGGCGTAGATCCTCGCTCCACGCTCCAACCAGCATTCTCAGCGTTGCGATTATGGGTATGTATCCCTCCAGATGTTTGCCCTAAGGGGTGACAACCGGAGAGGCCTACGTCCAGCAGTGGACCTGCAATAGGCTTTCCGCCCAGCATTAGTCAAGATCCATGAAAGGCGGATCACGATCTTGATTTTGCGGATTAAAACAGAGCAGATATGAGTCGTTCAAAAGTTTTGGTGAGCTGGGCACATTATGTAAAAACTCTGAACGGAATTAAACATTCTCCAAAGCTCACCAATGGTCTGAATGTAGATGAGACAACGTTCTCTAGAAAATATTGGTTTCAAAAACTTCCCTCTTACTTGCTATTGCTCCGTGTAACTATCCAGTAGATATATATTAACGGAAACGGACGTTCCCAACAAAAAAGTGACCCTCAGAAAAGGGGAGACCCCAACTCCCGGTGTAACTCGATCGGCCAACTTTGAATTACCGACGCCGCGCTTATGATCAACAAACTTTTCTCGTACTACTGTCGCGCGCATGACGAGTCGGGCTCTCATTATGGCCGCCTTATTGGCTCGGAGTCCACACACGCGGCTAGCTAGTTTGGCTGCCTGATTGGGCTGGATGAAAGGATAAGACGAAAAAAGTAATAAGGTAATACCCTTTGGGGAGAGGAGAGTCACCTTGCGGTAGTTCCATAGCGCCATTAGTTTCATTGAGAGTTCGTAGAATTTGATGATGGTTTTTTTTTTTCTATGGGTGGCCTCGACATAATGGCTTCCCTACGCCTGATGGAAAGCAAACACAGTAGAAGCCCCAGGTCGCCTGTGACAACGGGGCAAGTAACTGGTCCGGTTTACTTGTCAGTTGCCACCGCCCATGCCCGGCCCACCCTAACCCCCCACGAGCTCCCGGAGAACCCCCTACTCTCCGGCAGAAACACGACCCAGAGGTCATTAAAAACTTGCTGTTATTCTATAGGGTGGAGGTCCTTCCCCGGACGGGCGGCTCAATTCGAGCAAAGATTCGCTATGCCCTACCTCTCTTAAAAATGATGATGGTAGACCTGGACTGTCTGGAAAGAAATAAAAAGAAGGAAAAAATATAAAGGAAAATTGGTGGCCAGGGTCGGACGGGATATACTCGTATGTATATAGAAGCGCGGGGAAAATTAGGTCGCAGAGAGCAGTTATAGTGAATATCCAATCAGGAGAGGAGGCTTAATTGCATCCGACATAAAAAAAATATGATAATGAATGAGTATTTATTAAGGTACCACAATTATATTTATCGTACCTTTAGCACATTGGTGGACAAAGGAAGGGCATTTAATTGTCTTATTATAGTATTTATTTATAAATAAATAAAATAAAATAAATTATAGACAACAGTCATCACATACAATTGCCTCCGATCCCAAAGTAAGTAGCGTACACTTGTGTATTGGTATCCGAAACAACGAAGGTACCACAAATTAAATACTTAAATATACAAATTAATAACACCCAGACACGGTACAAACACAAGTGTTCATCACATAGAAAATTGTTTATCCCGGGTGGGAATCCGAACCCACGACCCTTGGTTCAGGAACGCAGGAGTCACTACCAATTGAGCCCCCGAGCCAGTTCATAATAGTAAGTAGATTTATTAAGTAAAGTAAGTAGTCGTCTACTTAAGTACGTGCAAGGGAAATTTTAGTTTACGTCAATTGGGTATCCTACTGACGATATTAGTTATTTATACTAACATTCATTTCCATCAGCCTATCCGATGAAAATTCACTACAAAGAAAATACTATGAGAAATATGAATCCACTTACCTTTGAAAGTAATTTAAAGAGCTCGCTGAAAGGCTTTCTAGTAACATACATGTTCCCTGAAATAACCTACTATCCCAACGGAAAATAATCGACACGGCCATGAATTCGCAGGAAACGGCGAGATATTTGTACTACGGAACATGCATCGAACATTTTGTTAAATAAGCCTATAGCATTGAAAATAAACTGAAGAGTAAGGACGTTAAACGTTCTTCCTCTTACCTCTTTAACATTATACTCCTGAACTGTATATCAGCCACCAGGGGTTAATTTTCATTCTGTGGAAGTGATATAAATATATATATGGACAAGTATATAATTCCAAACAGACAACCATCAACATAGGGAAGCTCCGATCCCAAAGTAAGGACCTTAAATTAAGGTATCTGAACATTAAGGTACTACAAGTATTTACTTAAGAGAGGTAGGGCATAGCGAATCTTCGCTCAAATAGAGCTGCTCGTCCGGGGAAGACCTCCACCCTATAGAATACCGCAGCCAAATGACCTCCGGGTCGTGTTTCTGCTGGTGAGTAGGTGTTTCCGAGGCTCTTGAGGGGTTAAGGTTGGGCCGGGCATGCGGTGGCATCTGACAGATAACTGAACCAGATTTACTTGCGCTTTTCCATCAGGCGTAGGGAAGCCATTATGTCCGAGCTACTATAAAAGAAATAACTTAAAACAAATATAGGTAACACCCAAACCAACGGAACAAACACAAACTTTAATCACAATGTTTGTCCGGGTAGAGATTGAATCCACGACCCTTGGTTTCACAGTTGAAACCACACGGACCTGTATTGTGTTTCCGGGTCCAATAAATAAATACGGGGGGGAATATTTTATCTGTCACTTATACGTTGTCATGACCCAGATTGTCATGCACTATCAATTATCGTTTTACCTTTACAAGCTCCAAAGACTAAGCTAAGGTTCACTAACAAAGGCTACTATCGCTTTTAAGACTCGGTCAACATTGGTGAGATATTGCAACCATCGTAACGTTTTGTGCCCAACGTATGTATTGGTACCTACTTTTACACAATGAAGCCATTGAGCGCTTAGTAAGTTATTGGGCATTGGACAGTGATTGGACGCAAAAAGAGTTGAACCCAATGTTGCGGGCCGCGGTATTTAGGTAAGTGTCCCCTAGCACGGAGGTAGTCAAAATCGGTCCTATTACTGTGGTATTCTATTTTCGAGTTTATATATTCCTATTTTATTCAGTATAAGTGCACCAAAAATGTACTAATTTATGCCAAATCAATCCCTTCATCAGAAGTTGACGCAATTTGCAAGTATAGCACATAATACAACACAACAAAATCAATCAATTAGTGTAACGACATCCGATGTGAGAGAGGTTTTCAATACAAAACGCGCCAACATCATATGAAAGTACACAACCAATATTTATAGACTAAGTTTTTCGTAGTAATAACCCCGTTCAAGTTCGTAGGGTGTTATTATTGCATTTCTCCTACTATTACCAAGCAGCTATTTTAATAGCTTAATTCAATATTTAAATCTCATTTTCATTTAACCCACCCAAAAAAAATATGAAACAAAATACCACCGTGAAAAGGATACAAATTTTATAGGTATGATCCTAATTCCGGTGGTATACCTCCGAATTAGGAAATATACTGGACATGTTTAATTGTTTATAACTTTGAATTTATTATCTTTATTGAATTAGTTCCAAGTTTTATTGAATAATCATTAATCTCTTAAATTAAGGACCATATTCCTGCGGTATGCTATCTTCTTAGAAATCTAGTTAAATATGAAAATGTTGAGCATAAATTGTTGGTTTCTGTAGAAGCGGTAAAATAAAAAGCTGTAATTTAATTGATCACAAAACGTTTATTTTGTATAACTGTTGACTAAAATTTAACACGCTGAGCCAAAAAACTGTTATCGTGATTATGCATTTACACTCTTTAGTTTATCGAAATTGTTGATGGTTCAGAATTAGGAACATTATAACACGAGTAGTGTTCCTATTACGGTGGTAGTTATTTTCAGGTAACTCCGTATTAGGTTATATGGGTTCCTGCATATGGCGCTATTTCACAAATATAAAATTACAACTTTTAGGGTTCAGTAAATAAGTAAAAAAGTTTCTATAATAATGTTTATATGGATTCTTATTTAATAAAACCAAAAGCAT
>CM062095.1:1080253-1426346 GCA_031163375.1 Conogethes punctiferalis
AAGGAAGTCCGTTATTTTTGAAACCCGATATCCACGCGAGCGACGCCGCTGGCACAGCTAGTAAATAATATAAGTATAGATGCGAAAACAAAATCTATACAAATTAGAATAATCAATTTGTATTTTACAGACTCGTATAGGTAGTTGTTAATAATAAAGATAGCATTAAGACATATTTATTTAAGATATTAATTAGACAGAAATATTTACAAACTAAGATACCTATATTCTCGTATTTGCATAGCATTGATATTCGATGTTTAGAGGTCAAAAGTTAATTTGGACTTGTGATTTATTTGGTTTGGAACTATCTGAACAACAATCTTCTGGTTAATGATGCCTGGTTTCGCAACTTCCTGATATCTCCTGGATAGAGTCATCTTCTAGTTCTAGTAAACGAGGTGCGGTTTTGGCAAACCATTTCCTGTGAGTTCTTGATAGCGTAATCGGAACTTAACCTTTAAAAATGTGTTCACCTTCCTTTGATATGGGTTCTTTATACGGGGCGTGAAGAAGCATCTTACTAAAATACTAGTAAAAATACAAAATAATGTATTTAAGAAGTTAAGAACGTTACATCCATCGCGGCTGGTAGCGAACATCAAGGTTTCGTGGTTTCCCTTGATTGTGTCTTTGATTCCACAACCATAGACGCCGCTCCAGACGCCTCAAGTAGGATTGCATGTTATGTAGTTACTAGGTAAATAAATAAATAACCCAAGACAGGCCACGCTGGGCCACTCATCGCCATCTAGCCCCAAACTAAGTCGAAGTTTGTACTATGGGTACTAGACAACTGATAAACATACTTAGATATTTTTTTTTGTAAATAAATACATATTATACATAGAAAACACCCAGACCAATACAAACAGGCATGTTCATGAACACAAATGTTTGTACTGTGCGGGAATCGAACCCACGACCCTTGGCTCAGAGGGCGGTGCTCACTACCAAATGAACCATCGAGCCAGTCAAGGTATTTAACACAACTACTAGATGTATAACTTAAAAAAAAGACCATGAGAGCACCTTATAATTTTAACAAAGGCATAGTACCGTTGTAATGTAAAAATGTTGGAAAGTATAAAAATGCGCCTTATAGGCTCGCTCAGTGAAAGGTGATATATGGCGAATGTCGGCAGGGCTGCCACAGTATTGTGTGCCTAGCACGAACATTTTCGAAAAAGTATGCGTAACGTAACCGTAAACGGGCGATAATTTTCACTACGTAAACGTAGTACCTCTCACGCACGATAGGGGCGCTGTACCAAGTTTCATACAAATGTTTACGGAAACGTTATGCATACTTTTTCGAAAATGTTCGTGCTAGGCACAGAGGTATGCTATTTAGGTATATTAATACTCCTCTCTGCCCGTGGCGGAACTACAGGATGGCAAGTCGGCAAAATATGACACAGGCCCCTTGGACTAACTTGAGCTACTTAGGTACTTGGGGATTTAATATTAAATATATTTGACATTTAGAGACTTTACGCAACTAAGGCATTTAACTGGCTAGCTAATTAAGTATCTTATTAGTACCCTCAAAACGCATGTAACATCCAAAAGTTCTTAATGGCGTTACATACGTATGACGTCATGATCGATAGCATGATTTTAACACTTTTGTGATGTTTCTAAAATTTAAAATGAAGACAAAAATGATTTCAGAACATATAAATAAGCATGTTGTAAGTATTTATTTTTAGGGTAAAATTATAATTATTTATGGTGTCCAATAATTGCCCTAATTAGAAAAGGGGTGAATTTTACCAAATATAAATTAGTTCCACTCTTAAAGTGCGTACGAAGCGCAGCCCTACTGCGAATCATTCAGATCCGACCTTAACACAACAGTTATTATTGCTTAAAATTCAATGGTCATTCCCCATAAATTACCTACGCATATAACCGTGTAGTGACGTTGCCATACTTTTACTTGTTAGACAGGTCTGTTGGTCCTCCTCCATATGCTATGAACCTAGAAGACAAACAGGTTGTAAACTTATTCATAAAAAGGTCATAACATAATATGAATAATTTAATTTTAATAAAATATTTTACTTTTCAAAAATCAATGTACGAGTATAAGTAGTAGTCTGAAACCCATTTGTGTCTGAAAGAAACCTTAGATTGTTCAAACTAACATGTTTCTCGATGCACTGTATCTCCATTAACTCCAAAAGCTTGCTGAAATCTACTTGAGACTGGTGGTGCTCATAGGTGAATCCCCCTTTCCCTCCCCACTCCCCCACTCTTCGGAACTCAGGTTGAAGCTAGTTAGCTTAGAAGGTGCACTCGTTTGCGTATTGCGCCTCACAGTTATGTTAAGCTGTTCGCTTAATTGGAGTGCGTAGTGTCACAGTGTAAGCGTTCACAGTAGTGGACTTTTGACTGGCTCGATGGCTCATTTCACACCTAAGAACCCAGGAACCCACCTCGCCTAAAGAACCCAGGATTGTATGAGGAAGGAAACACATGAGCTGGAAGGGAATTCCATGATTTAATGGCATGGGCCAATATATTTTTTTCAGTTTTATCATGCCCATATTTTAGAAGTTACGGGACACACACACACACATTTTACCACTTTGGAAGAGTCTCTCGCGCAAACTATTCAGTTTAGAAAAAAATGGTGTTAGGAACCTCAACATCATTTAAATACCTATCCATAAATACCCCACACGTATAGGTTTCATGAAAAAAAAATTTTGAGATTTAGTTCTATGTATGGGGAACCCCAAAAATTTTGGACTCTTTTCTGATTTTATTTCTAAATCTTAATGCGGTTTACAAAATACATCTACGTACCAAATTTCAATAATATAGCTCTCATAGTTTCGGAATAAACAGGCTGTGACATACGGACGGACAGACAGACAGACATGACGAATCTATAAGGGTCCCGTTTTTGTCATTTTGGCTACGGAACCCTAAAAAAGACTTTTAGTGTCGTGCTAAATATAAACTTTTATAAAACAATGCAATACATTCAGGTATACAACCTCACTGCTTGGTCTGAGGACCCATGTAGTAGTTCAACTGCCGATCTAAGCTACTCTGTGTCTTTCAAGCATCGTCAACATCTTTGATATCTGACCCAGCCGAAGCGGACTCAGCATCGCCACATCGCGTTGAAACGGAACGCTTATGGCGGCCGTGAATCAACCGAAGTGCCATGGGAAATATAAACAACGGGACTATTGGAGCTCTCCACGTAATGTAGCGCGGACATGTTGTTATTTTGTGTGGTTTATGGGTGATTAGGCGATAGATTTTGGACGAATGAACGAGATTGCTTGAGAGGCGTTTTCAACAAGAGTTGATTGTGCCTTTGTGAACGTAGTACTGTTATTTATTGTGACTGTGTCGGTAGTCTGGTGGTCGTCGACTAGCAAGAGGTCCTGGGTTGAATCTTGATTTGACTGAAAAAATTTTTTAGGGGATTTTTCTGTAATGAAGTTATTCAGTAGCTCCAAAGTCAGGCGGCGGTTATCCACTCGCGTTCAGGCGGGATGGTGATCAGAGAAGGTTTTATTTGTACCCAGGTAAACGTTGCTGCCCGTTTCCTGATATACCCCTAGTTGTCTTCTACGACACGGTATGGGGGTTATTCTATTCTAAATCCAGAAACCACTTGAATGGGACGGCCTCGCCAGTGGGTAATAAATTGCAGGAATACAGGTAGCACAGAAGTCGTGTGAGTTAACCTGTCTAAGCTCTAACAAAAAGTTAGGACCTAGGAGGGGTCATCATCATCATCAGCCTATAGCAGTCCACGGCTGGACATAGGCGTGGAATTGGACCACGGAACTCTCAAGAGATGATGTGGTCCAACTATATTTAAAGTTGCACCACTGTTACTAGTAAAGACCCAAGTTCCAACTGGTTGGATAGAACAGTTGGACCACTGCCCCGCGATTATGGGTATGTATAGTATACCCTCCAGAAGTTTGCCCTAGGTGGCGAACAACTAGAGAGGCCTATGTCCAGCAGTGGACTGATATAGGCTGATGATGATGATGATATATAATAGTGTGTGACGTCCTAGCGACTCGTGCCGCGTCTAACATCGTAAGCGTCAGCGGGTTCAAACGCGGCACGTGGGCAGCTAACGGTCGCCCCGCTTGCGACCGGTCCGCCTCGACTCTCGGCGCCTGCGCAGCGAACAGTGCACGAAGAAACATACGGCCAATGTAGACTCGATAACTTGACGCTGGATCTTTGGTGTATTCCGTAGAGATCATGGCGATTGGAAAAGAGTAACTATCGAGTTTCTTGCCGGTTCTTCTCGGTAGAATCTAGTTACCGAACACGGCGGTAGCAAATTCTTTTACATTACTTTTATTTACATTTTTTCATTACTTGTTGCTTACACTTAACTTGACGATTAATTAGTTTAAGTCTATGTGAACAAATTTTCATTTCATTTTATAATTTTACTTTTCCCAATCAATGAATCAAAAAAATGGAGATATCAGAGCGACGTATCCTCTTTTCGGTCCAAGCCTTATCGGCCCGTGGTGCTTACTGCCGATTATCAAACAAGACTGAGGCAACCGACTGGAGGTGGTATAACCATCACGAATAAAGTCGTAGCTAAATACCACAGGCCGATGACGGGCAACAGCGTCATCGGTCCGAGAACCTTGCGATCGCCAACCCGCCTGCCCAACGTGCCGATTATGGGATAGCCTCCATAATCTCCATATGTTTGCCCAAAGTGGCGAACAACTGGGCTTACGTCTATCCGTAGACTACGATAGGTTGATTATGATGATGGATCATTCAATCAATCTATCAATCAGCCCACTGCTGTCCACTGCTGAACGTAAGCCTCCCACAGGCAAATGTCCGAAAATCGAAAGCAAACTTACGACATGGGAGAAACGAGCGTACTCCTATTTAAAAGGCCGGCAGCGATCCTAGAACTCGATTTGAGTTGCGGGTGTCCATAGGCGGTGTCGACTGCTTACCATCAGGCATCATATTCGCTCGTCTGCCGCCTCTTGCATAAAAAAGAAAGATCAGGCTCTCGGTATCGATCGAAACTCGTCAAAACTGAACGGTCGCTTCTTGAAATGCATTTGTCGAAATGTAAAGTTCAAGGGGCCTGCTCAGTAAGATAATACCTTTCAATACAAATAAGGGTTGCGTTATAAAGATAAACCTTAGATTACGTTGAGAGTTCATCGCGCCCCGTAAGCAATCAAAGGAAAATGATGACATTTTGTATTATTTGGTCGGGAGCTTCCTCCGTGCGTGTGCGCACGTCGAATGCGTTAGCGCTGGGGTAACCATGCGCATGGCTTTGGATCGGACAAATAATTAAATAGAAATTTCAGACAACACCAAACACATTTCAAAGACTATAGTACGGACAATATTGTCATCTAACAACAATTCTATGCACTAGTGCCCTTGCTTCGCTTAGAGTATTTCTGAAAAACATTTCTATGTGATATCTTTTTACCATAGGTCTAATCCGTTCAAATATTTACTTATTTTTATCCTACTATATATAATTTTGATTTACTTAATGCAAATGGATTTTTACAAATAGTAAGAAAAGAAGAAAACTTAAAAATATAAACCAAAACCAAAATCGCTCCCAAAATAACTAAACACTCCCCAGGGATACAGCACTAAGTAGTGCAATTAAATACATTTCCTTTATTCTTGACCGTATCTTTAGCAAGAAATTAAATCAAAAACCCTCAACTTTGAGTTTCTCATAAATGATTTGCAATAACGAAAATTCCACAAAAAATAGCCTAATGTTACTAAGGGTGAATTGTAGCTTTGCAATGTTAAAGGAATTTTTGAAATCGGCATCACACATTAAAGTATTGCAAGGAAGACGTCTGGAGCTGGCCCGGACTGAAGTCCTAATATCGCGCGGGGTCCGTTGGTCACCGTACTCAGGTCGGGGCGCAGCTGTCGCGGCGCAGCTGCGCGGGCAGATTGCGACCTGTCCGCTGCGCCCGCGCACCCCGGCCGCGCCGCAGGATTTGAGGACTACCTCTGGCGTTGAGGAGTTGTGTGCGCGATGAGGGTTTTCTGAAAAAAGGATACCACCAGATGTCACCAAATAGGCAAGTAGGTGGATGGGGATGTAAGGGAGCGGCCTATCATCTTTTCACTCCAAGCCAACCTCACCTGCCCGTGGTGCATCATGCCGAATAACAAACGAGGCGCTGGCGACCGATCGGTGGCGGTATAACCATCCCAATTGAAAGCGCAGCTAAATACACAGACCAATGATGGGCAGCAGCGTCACTGGAGCGAGAAGCTATGCCATGCCGATCGCCAAATTGCCTGCCCAGGGTGGCGATTATGGGTATATCCTCCAGATGTTTGCCCTAAGTGGCGAGTAACTAGAGATGCCTATGTCCAGCAGTGGAGTACAATAGGCTGATGAGGAGGCAACTATGTAGATCCAATTGTAATGTAGGTAATTGGTACATTTTGTCAAAATGTACCAATTACCTACATTACAATTTGTCTATATAAAAGTCAGTGCCATGTCAAAATGATTTTTGACATGGCACTGACATTTTATATAGCAGCTGACCAATCACATGATAGCTGTCCCACCATACGCCATCTATCGGATATTTAATTTTTAAACACCCTCATTATTTGTTGGGTAGGTACTCTTCTAGGGGTGTAAGCTACCTATCATCTTTTCGCTCCAAGCCTCCCTCACCTGCCCGTAGTGCATCCTTCTGAATAAACCAATAGTCAAAATTCGTTTTCATTCAGGTTTCAGAGATGAGGATTCCAGCTTGAAGCACACGATTTCTAAGCTACTACTACCCATAGTAGGTACCTACAAACTTCGGCTAAGTTTGGGGCTATATGACGCTATGTGGCCCAGCGTGGCATGTCTTGGGTTATTTATTTATATTATTCATTTGCAACAATATTGTACATTTATCCTTACACCACCAATCCAGTAGATTCTCCCCGTAACCGCATCGCGAAGCTCCGACGTGCGCGGCGCAGAGTGCAGACGCAATGTGCGCGCTCACCTGTTGCCCCCCCCCTTTACGACCCACTGCCGACTCGGACACCCCACACATCGTGATAATTTCGCACTTTATACAAATTGGATGGGACAAGACAAAATCTACATAATATTACCTACCATAATATTACCTACCATAATATTACCTACCTAAAAAGAAGAATTGATTGTCAATAATAACAATGTAGGTAGGTACAATTTTTTCAGAGTAGATCAATGAAAAATGTTTGCTGTCGACTATTATGTTCCCTAATGGGAACTTTTGGATATGAATGCAATGAAATACGTGGGTGTCGTAGACGACGACAAAGGGCATATCAGGAAACGGGCAGCAGCGTTGACGTGGTGGGTCAATAAAAACACTACTGCGTTCACCAACCCGCCTGCCAAGCGCCCTAAGGCGAATCCCCCTAAATGATAATAGGGGTAGGCCTTCCAGCAGTGGCAGTTAGCAGGCTGATGATGAGATGCATTATCGCGTACATAAATCGCACTTGAGTCCCGTTAATTAAATTACATCTTCTAGCAGTCCTAGCCACCCACGTTCACATTCTTGCAATTCACAGAACGCAAGGCCACGTTGCCCATCTAGCCCCAAACTAAGCCGAAGCTACCATGGGTACTAGACAACTGCTAAACATATTAAATACTTTATTTTTGTAAATACATATATATTATACATAGAACCCACCCAGACCAATGCCAACAGACATGTTCATGCACACAAATGTTTGTACTTTGTACTGTGCGGGGATCGAACGTATGACACTTGGCTATAAGTATAAAGGCAATCAATGTGCGATTAACAGACGATCAATCTGTAGGCTCAACAAAGGCTAGCAAAGGTGCGGCCGAATCTTGGCGTGTGCCGCAGCTGCGCGGGCGCCATCTGCGCGCGCATCTGGGCGACAGGAGGCTAATGCGCCGCGCCGGACGCCGGTACGCGCGGGTTAATATTATTGTGATACACGGACGATCTATTAAGTAGATATTATAAATAAATAACCCAAGACATGCCACGCTGGGCCACACATCGCCATCTAGCCACAAGCTAAGCCAAACCTTGAAGGTAGGTACTAGACAACTTACTTAGATAAATAACCCAAGACATGCCACGCTGGGCCACACCGTCGTCGCCATCTAGCCCCAAACTAAGCCGAAGCTTGTACTATGAGTACTAGACAACTCATTGATTTGTTGGGTAGGTCCTCTTCTAGAGATATGTAAGGAGGCGATCCCTCATCTTTTCGCTCCAAGCCTCCGTCACCTGCCCGTAGTGCATCCTTCTGAATAACCATCACGATCACGTCAAAATAATATATTTGTCTCCTTTCCAGATGAGTGGTGCTTCCTGCTGAATAACAAACGAGGCGCTGGCAACCGACTGGTGGTGGTATAACCATCACAATTGAAGGCGTAGCTAAATACTACAGACCGATGACGGGCAGCAGCGTTACCGAAGCGAGAAGCTACGCCCTGCGATCGCTAACCCGCCTGCCCAGCGAGGCGATTATGGGTATATCCTCCAGATGTTTGCCCTAAGTGGCGAACAACTGGAGAGGCCTATGTCCAGCAGTGGACTGCAATAGGCTGATGATGATGATGAGTCTATGCTCGCATCGTCAAAGTGTAGAGGAATGTCTTCGTAGAGCAGCGTTATCAGGTGTCGCGAACGGTTGCTGACGGGACGTGGCCGGTGGTGGCAGGATGTTTAGAACTGCTCCTCCTGCTGACTGGGCGGCCACCGCCACCGACAGGGGTCGGAAACCTTTTTCGCAACTACTTATGCTTCTACTACAGTGAATAAGATGAATGAAGTATTTCAACCAGTGTGTATTGAGAGGTAGGGTATAGCGATTCTCGCTCGAATTCAGCCGCCGCCCGTCCGGGAAAGGATAGATAGATACAGTTTATTGAACACCAAACATTTGACTTATAACTAAATACAAAGATATATTGACGTACAAGTCAGGCGGTCTTATCGCTTTAAGCGATCTCCTTCAGACAACCTTTGGGTAGAGGATATCTTATTATATTTGTGTGCAAAAAAACCAAGGACCTCCACCCTATAGAATACCGCACCCAAATGACCTCTGGGTCGTGTTTCTGCCGGTGAGTAGGGTTTCCGGAGCTCGTGGGGGTTAGGGCTGGGCCGGCATGGCGGTGGCAACTGACAGGTAACTGACCAGTTACTTGCCCGTTGTGACAGCGACTTGGGCTTCTCTGTCACTTTCCATCAGGCGTGAGCTACGTCCCTTCCAAATTTCAAGTGCCTACGTTTTAGCTGTTAAGGCAGTGCGTGATATGTCAGTCAGTCAGTCAGTTTCTCCTTCTATCTAAATAACTATTTTTAATACTTGCAACGAACCTCAAAAAGGTTGACGACGCCTGGCGATACGGTATCGTAGGTAAATCCTACGCGGAATAATGGCTGAGCCATCGTGACGGTGTGCAATCGGACAAATCACAGTAAAATACAATCGAACCACTACTGAACTACAGTGTTATCTTTTTAGGGTTCCGTAACCAAAATGGCAAAAACGGGACCCTTATAGATTCGTCATGTCTGTCTGTCTGTCCGTCCGTATGTTACAGCCAGTTTATTCCGAAACTATAAGAGCTACATTATTGAAATTTGGTACGTAGATGTATTCTGTTAACCGCATTAAGATGTGAAAATTAAAATCAGAAAAAAATCCAAAATTTTTGGGGTTCCCCATACATAGAACTGAAACTCAAAATGTTTTTTTCATCATACCTATACGTGTGGAGTATCTATGGATAGGTATTTTAATATGATATTGAGGTTTCTAACATAATTTTTTCTAAACTGAATAGTTTGCGCGAGAGGACTCTTCCAAAGTGGTAAAATGTGTCTTTCCCCCCCCCCCCCCCCCCCCTCCCCCCCCCGTAACTTCTAAAATATGGGCATGATAAAACAGAAAAAAATATATGATGTGTATTACTATGAAAACTACTAACGAAAATTGGTTTGAATGAAATCTAGACAGTAGTTTTTTTTTAAACGTCATAAATCAAATTACCTAGATTTTTTTCATTCAATCAGCGGTACGGAACCCTACGTGTGCGAGTCCGACTCGCACTTGGCCGGTTTTTTTTAGCGTTCCGTACATCATCGATCATGGACAGCTCATATGTCCCCACGGTGTGGCTCAAGCCTGCCCTAAATTAGGCCGATGAGGCCATATGAGAGAGTAGGGCATAGCGAATCTTCGCTCGAATTGAGCCGCCCGCGCGCCCGTCCGGGGAAGGACCTCCACCCTATAGAATACCGCAGTCAAATGACCTCTGGGTCGTGTTTCTGCCGGTGAGTAGGGTTTCCGGAGCTCGTGGGGGGTTAGGGTTGGTCCGCATGGCAACTGACAGGTAACTGACCAGTTACTTGCCATTTGTCACAGCGACTTGGGCTTCTCTTTCGCTTTCCATCAGGCGTAGGGATTATGTCTAGCTACTACAAAAAAAGAAAAAAATATTCAGGGTTCCGTACATAAAATTACAAACCCATATAAAATAGAAAGTTCACTCGTGCCTGAGTGATTATAACTAAGCAAGAGTCACAGCCTATTGGCTCCAAATCTACTTGGGAGTTACCTCTAATAAGTAGGATGGTTTTGTATTATTATGACCCAAACTCGGCTGATATGCAAAGTATATTTTTTTAATTTGATCGGGAGACGAAATAGGAAATTAAAAAAAATGTTTTGCAAACCTTGCTATGTCATACATATAGAGTAGGTAGGTATATCATATGAAAAGTCCTTTTATGAGGATGTCTTTATTTTTTTTTCTTATTATTGCGAATTAATCATAGTTTTGATTTTATTCATAAAAAAAAATATGTTCCTACATGCATGTACATATCCAAAGCTAGATTGGCCGCCTGTACCTTCCTAGACGCCTCTTGTATGCACAGGAGAACACCACCTTGAATAAAACAAAGCCATTGATACACAAAGCAATTTGCAATAGGTAGGTATTGCTACAAAGAGTGATTTTCTAAATAAAAAAACCGGCCAAGTGCGAGTCGGACTCGCGCACGTAGGGTTCCGTACCACTGATTGAATGAAAAAATTAGGTAATTTGATTTTTGACGTTTAAAAAAAAACTACTGTCTAGATTTCATTCAAACCAAATTTCGTTAGTAGTTTTTATAGTAATACACATCATATATTTTTTTCAGTTTTATCATGCCCATATTTTAGAAGTTAAGGGGGGGGGGACACACATTTTACCACTTTGGATGAGTCTCTCGCGCAAACTAATTAGTTTAGAAAAAAATGTTGTTAGAAACCTCAACATCATTTTCAAATACCTATCTATAGATACCCCACACGTATGGGTTTGATGAAAAAAAAAATTTTGAGTTTCAGTTTCATGTATGGGGAACCCCAAAAATTTTGGATTTTTTTCTGATTTCACTTTAAAATCTTATAGCGGTTAACAGAATACATCTACGTACCAAATTTTAATAACGTAGCTCTTATAGTTTCGGAATAAACTGGCTGTGACATACGGACGGACAGACAGACAGACAGACAGACAGACAGACAGACAGACAGACAGACAGACAGACAGACAGACAGACATGACGAATCTATAAGGGTCCCGTTTTTGCCATTTTGGCTACGGAACCCTAAAAATAGTGTGTAAGCCTTATCTCAACCATTATGGAACCCGCTGAGAACTTACGAAACGCAAATTAACAACTATTATTATATTTAACTTTTAGAATGTGTAAGCTAGCAGAGACCTAACAATGGTAACTTTATATTTGTGTGCAAAAATTTCAATGGAATGAATACTTTTATGTTTCTCGGAATCAGCTTTAGGACCGAGGCCGTATCGTGAACAAAAATACAATTTGACACAACAATACACCAATTTAAACCTTAAGTTAAAAGCAATAAAGGCTACGGAGCCATATATTCAAATTGGCAAAAGTATAGTAGCTTCCTTTTGTTCTAAATGAACGAATTTCGCCGCCTACCTATGTTGGCAAAAATAGTTTTTTAATCTACTGGCTGTTATTATATTCCTTTGCCTTACCTGCTTTCATTGATAATGGTTACAATAGGTACCTAGATGTTATTGTCCTTATCTTGGTTTAAATGGCTATTTACAATAGTTTAGGGTAGGTAGGTCTAGTCAGGTAGTTAGGAGGTACATTTGCATGCTCAAAGATAGTTTAAGTACTTTAAATATAAAGAACACGTGGGATATTATTTCAAAATGAAAGTAGGTAGATAGGTCCTATGTAGACATAATCTAATGCTCCTTAGAATAATTGCCAATACCAATTACCTACCAGGCTTTGGGAATTTATAGGTACCTACCTACCTATCTCAATCTGTGAGTAAATTTATAAGTTTGAAATGTATGCAGCAATTTTCCTAATTTTCACTTGTTAGATGTCACAATTTTACCTCTTTTACCTACAAATATAATGAGAATATCTTAGACACCGAGAACAAAGCAAATACCTATTCATCACATTATTTATGATAATGTTTCGCTTAATCAACCCAACTACCTACCTAGGCACTATAAGGTAGGGCTAATAGGTAGATACTTAGGTACCTACTAGGTACCTATATGATTATGTGCCACGCCACAAACAATGTTATTATTATACCTATGTACCTATGTACATCCTAAACTATTTTGCACTACTCCTAAACTATCCTAAACTAATTTTCTTCCTAGGTTGATACCTAGGTACCTACTATGCTTTTTTAAAAACTGTAAACTGCATCAAAAAAAACTGAAATAGTAGGTAGGTAGGAAATTAAAGATGGAGTAAGTAGGAAGGTACAATGGAATATTAAATTGGTATTACTATCGAGGAAATTGTAAAATGAACTGAGCAATGTTAATTTTTTACATTCCATGTTTTAAATTCCACAGATACCTACAAGGTAGTTTTATAAATTATTCGAAGCTAAAGAGCACTGGGTAGGTATCTCTTTTCATAAAAAACATCGTGATAGTAAACAAATTGAATGTAATCCTACATAATGTAATGATGCTACCTACATTAATTTATTTATTAAGTCCAGACTGCTCGTCTTGGGATTTCCATTGTGTAATTTTATAGAAAAATAAATTATGGCGCCATTTTTTGTCGAATCATATGGTACCATAGACAAATGTGATTTTAAATAGAACATAAACTGTAAGGCTGTTCAGGAATATTCCGGAGCCTGAACTTGGTAATCTGTGGCGCGCAGGTAGGTGGTGCGGGAAGACGGTTTGAATGTCGAATATAATAGGGTTGCTAGGGTGGGAAACGAAATTGCAATATATTTTCTTGTATGTATTTTCCACCCTTACAAATATTTTACTGGTCTTATTGTTATTAGTAACCTAATATACCTAGTAGTGAAACAAATTTATAATATTTTATAACATAAATATATAATAATATAGGTATAACAAACAGAACTGATCTGATCAATTAAAGAACGGGGAAACAAAACAATCTTCTCTGCTATTTGGTTAAAGGCGTGCTATAAAAAATAAAAAAAATATTGTCAGTTTTCTTTACCTTAATGAACTTATTACCTAATAAGGTCATTTTAAATGAAATACACATGTAAAACAAAGAGGTATGACCATAATCTAACTCTTACTTAGTATCGTAGTAAGACACTTTTCTTTAGGTATGAAATTTTAAAACTTCTATCTAAGGTCAAGTCTCCTAAGTGCATACCTACCTACATAGTTGTATTTTAATTTTTATCATGCGTGTGGATCTTTTTGTTTATTTCATAAAAACCACATTGGCTTTATTATTTAATGTTTACGACAGATGAATTAAAAGGAGAAACAACCATTAGGACAATTTATTGACCGAATTTATCAATGAACAGAAATAGTAGATGACCACGTTTCTCTACCACTGACCGTGACAATTAAAAACATTTCAACTTTCAATCGATTGAACTATGCGAAAAGCTACAAGTACACGTCAGCGCGCGATGTCAAGGATCACAACTTTCACAGATCCATCGCATTCCAGTTTCCACGGAGGCGGGGGAAGTTTCGTTCGCGGGCAACACTTTCGGGAAGCTCGGGACGGGAACCACTTCCCAGAACGATAAAGGGCCGGGGTGAGGCGCGCGGGGCGGGAGGGGCGCGCCAGCTGCGCTCGCGTCGCGTTCCCCGCTCCTCGGCACTCCGTCGCCGGTCGCCGTCCGGAGCGCACGCGTGTGCGCACGAAATACCCGCGTAACGTATCCGAAGTGCGTGTTCAAGTTGTAGCTGCATGGTGTTGGGCGCGGCGCAGGAGCGGCGTCCTTTGTGCGAGGCCCGTGTGGATGGGCGGTGACTGGCGCTATATTCGGTACACGTGCGATATTGCACCAGTCCCGGCCTATCCAAGCGGGCCGGCCGGCCAAGACCGCTACTCAGCCGCTCAGCATCCGAGGCGCGCAGTCCCGTTAGGCGGCCGGAGCCCGGTCGTTCACTGCGGTGGCCACGCTTAGGACGCGATTCGGTGTAAACGTTGTGTCTTATATTTCAAATTGCACCAATCCCGGCCTGCTTGTGGTCCCCGCTGAGGGTGGAGCGACTGGCTCGCAGAACACGTGGTAATAAACACAGGTAAAGTCTTGCGAGCTGATGCTCGTGTGTGCTATTTCGTTTGTTTTGTAATTGTAACGTAGCTTTATCAAACGTGGTCTTTGTTCGACTTTTAAAAGTAGCACCGTTTTCCTTGTTAATCTTGTACTGTGGTTAGTAATGCGCATAGGTAACAAAGAAAACTCTTGTAATCAATCTTACCCGCTTATACAACTATGTTACGTGTTACTGGATGAGCCCTTATCTTTTCATAATTATGTTCAATGCTTATCTTTCTTTTTTTCTCATTCTCAATGTTTCAATTTTCGTCCCCAAAATTTCACCGTTATTTCTAAAATTGCACAGATCTCAAACAGTGAAGTTTTTTCTAAACTACCTTCAATTAATATCAAGTTGCATTAACGGTTTCCTGCATCAAAATATGCACAAAGACGGTAGGCGAACAGATAAATGATACCTATCATGATCGTTATACGGTTTTTAATATTTACCTACCTGTGTTATCGTACAAGTTTTATTTATTATTATTGTATGAATAATTACTTGATGAACATTACCATCTGTCTATATTTACACAATTAATTGCCACATTTTAATTTCCGGTGCATTCAAAGTCTAAACTTTTTTCTACACAACCTCTTTCGATTACCGTAATCGTCACGTCAAAATTTCCCTCCAACTTTTGACAACGTCAAACTTCGAAAAAGGTAGCTTTCTCAACGCTGTCTTTCGCAGACACAAAAAGTTCCTTTGTTGTCTCTGGCGACCGGTGCGTTCGTTTCCTGGCCAGCTGCGAAGCGACAATAACATGTACATATTATTATTACATTAGCTTTATGTAGTCCACGTGTATGGACGTAATTTATGTGAGAAGATAACAGTTCTGAGGACCTAAGTGACCAGTAAAGTCTGTCAACTTACGATCGATGCAGCAATTAAAAGGAAACTGTCGATATTTTATGAAATGTACCTACCATGAAAAGTGTTATTTTAATTCTTTTATTAAGTTTTGCTTATAGTCTGTGACTTTTCTATGAACCAAATCTAAAACTTTCTATTTAAAAACCAGTTTGTAAGAAGGTCAAAGAAATATGTAAACGAATTAAAATCTAAATCATATTTTGCATGAGAAATGTAGGTAGGTATAATAAAATTTGTAACATCAACTTATTACCAACAAGTTGCGTGAATTTGCCATAGACAAAATGTCCATCACCTCAGTTTTTTTAATTAAGAACTTTGGCGGGTACCTAGAGAAATGATCAGATGGCCGCGTTTACACTAACGATTTGATGAGAGGCCGAAAAGAAAGTTCATAGACTGTAGGTATGTAGGTACGTCATGATTGATTTTGTCAAGAAAGTCTTGCATTCGGTGTGACCGATTTGATGAAGCCACGACCGCCATGCGCGGACCGGTTTGAAACGTAACATACCTACATACATGCAGCCGACATACGGCCATTCGGGTGCCCAGCTGTTCAGTGTTTTTCGGGATGGTCTGGTTTCGGGATGGCGGTTTTCCGCGTATAAAGAGAAAAAAGACACAAAACAAACACAAATATTCAACTTTAACACCGCCGACGTACCTACATATGTTATTTGTTTTAATTAAGGATTTACGAGTAATGCACAATTTCCATATTTGGAACATTATAGAAGAATAAATTGGGTCAGAGTGTAGGGTTGAAAAAATAGATCAACAGTTGTATTAGTCTAAAGCCGCGGATGGGTAAAATGGGCGCACTAGGGGTCAAATGCAGCAACATGTTGCAGGAGCAGGACAGCTACCACATTGTATGTGACGCCTGACGAGCGGGAAGTGTCCCGCAACATTCCCCGCTCGTCGGACGTACGTGCACGTAACGTAGCATAGTGCTACGTTGCAGCGTCGCGTACCGACATTGTGTGTTGTTTTCTAGGCATGCTCTGCGTCACGTAAATGACGTTTTGTTAAGGAACATGCTCCATTTGACCCCTAGGGCCTAGTGTATCCTTGGCTTAATTTTACTTCCCAAAGTTGAGGATTACCATGGTCTCACCAGGTTGTGGTCTGGTTCTAGGTATTTCCGGAGCTCGTGGGGATTAGGGTTGGGCCCGCATGGGCGGTGGCAACTGACGGGTAACTGACCAGTAACTTGCCCGTTGTCACAACGACTTGGGATTCTCTTTTTCTTTCCATCAGGCATTCTACGACATAATTGTCAAACTACTATTAAAAAAATTGAGTCAGAGTACCATAGACTCGATAAAGAAGAAAAAGTCAACTTAGAAGGTATACCTACTCATTCGGGAACTGTACCACCCAGGCGTGTGATGTCTTGTCACCCTAACTAGTACAGCTTGCGCGAAGGACACTTCAGGAGAATGGCTTTCTGATGAATAACGCCCAAACTGGACGTCCTTTGTCAGTTACACACTGTTCAAAATAAGCGGGTTACAAAATTACTACCTTCATAATTAAATACTTACTCAACATTATTAATGGTAAAGCTGTGCCCCAAAAATAAAACAATTCGATTTTGGTAATTATTTCAATTTTCGACCGCAGAGTTTCACCTTTACTTTTAAAATCGTACAGAACTCAAACAGTGAAGTTTTTTCTAAACTACCTTCAGTTAATATCAAGTTGCAATAACGGTTTTCTGCATCAAAATGTGCACAAAGACGGTAGGCGAACAGATAAATGATATCAGATCATTATACGGTTTTGGTAAATATTTTTTCTGTCGGACTTAGGTACCTAGGTATAATGAGGAGGGATGAGAGACATGTAACAAAGACGGTAATGAACATGTTTATGACTGAGTGGACCCAGATAATGGGAGCAGGACAGGTAAATTTCTCTGTCGGACTACCTCTCTGCGTTATACGCAATGTATTTTTTTTTCGTACATAATTGAAGATTTTCATGCTCAGAAATCGGCTACATCAGCAGTCTACAAATGTCCACTGCTGTACATAGGCCTCTCCTAATGTTCGCCACTTCTTACACGGTCGTTCTTATTTCTTATTATTAAGTTAATTTTATAGTGTAAGTTACATTATTATAAAGATAATTAAAATCTGTACAGTAGTTTTCGTGTGAAGGAGTAAAAAATATCCACCGATTTATCTATGCGAACAAACTTTCGCATTCATCCTCTTCTATACTTATAATAAATCTGTAGAGAGGTCAATTCTGTACATGAAATAAATTTTCAAAATAACTATCAGGGGTTATTAGTGATCGATACTGATGCCGAAAATGCAATCAGTAAAATTTTTGTCTGTCTGTATGTTCGTTATAGAAAAAAAAACTATTGGACGGATTTTAACGAAACTTGTTATAATTATTCTCTAAACTCCTGGGCAGGTTATAGTATACTTTTCATCATGCTTCAATCAATAGGAGCAGAGCAGTGATGGGAAGTGTTGGGAAAACGGGAGAAATTTTTACCTGCATGTTTGATCGCGCATCACGCGAAAACTACTGCATGGAATTAAATGCGGATTTCATAAATGTATTGCTAGAGGTCTAACTTAAAATTTAGGTACCATTTTATGGAAGTCCGTTATTTTTGAAACCCGATATCCACGCGTGCGACGCCGCCGGCACAGCTAGTAATACATATTAGCAAGATTAGACCAAACACTACTTAGCCCGGCCAGTCGGATACTTAATTAATTTGCATAATTATTTACATTTAAAAATTATTGTGAACTAGGTTTGACATTAAAAGTGAGCCAAGCCGTGCATTGCCATCCAACCACAAAAAAAAAGATCAGGTTTAAAGCCAAATTGGTTTTACTCGAAGGAAAAATAATAATCGCAGCTAGACGACCTCAGAGGCGTTGTGGACGGCGCTTGCATAAGAATACCTAAGTGCGTAAGGTTCCGGTTTCGATAAATGCGTCAGACTAAATAACGTTAACAGTCAAACCGGCAAAATGTTCCAACTCTGGGCCCCAGCCAAGAGGCTTTCAGTTCAGTTATGACTTGTAAATTTTCAATAGTAGATTCACCTTTCAAAGAATTTGCCTTAGATTGTTTGAAGTTAGGTCAACGGCGCTCGACAATAATAACTTTTTTTTTCTAGAGGGGAATGCATTAGGCACCGTCATGCCACCTCCGGGGGGAGGTGACATGGTGTGTGGGACTCACACCTCCCGAAATGGGAGGGTATACCCACTAAACTCCCCTGTGTCGCCAGTGGGCAGCAAGTTGCAGGGACTCACAACAGCCACCTTGTCTTAAGTAAGGTGCTAACTTGTACAATGAGTACTAGCTGATAATTGCGACGTCTCAGAACACTTAGACCCGAGACAATTAGACAAGTTCATGGTCTCAATTGACTACACCAGGAATCGAACCAAAACTTAGGCTTAACGCTCTAACCATTGCGCCACCGGAGCCAAAAGTATTTTGCGCGCAACCTAATTTACTCGTATTTTGCTTACAATTAAATAGCTGATAGGACTTTTAACCTAGCAAATATGCTGGTGAATGTACAGTCTAAATAGGTTTAGCCGTTTCAGAGATTAGAGAAGTTAGAAAAGGAGGATTTGTCCAGTAGTGGGACAGTAGAAACCAATAAAAAATGTAAGTTAATTTAATTTGCATTTTGTATTAAATTTTAGAGGTTTTGTATACGCACTGGCCGTACACATAATTATTGTAACGGTTCCATAATCACATTTAGAAAAAAAAAAGTATTTTGACGGATGTGGCATGACAACATAACGATCTTTGCCTCATTCAAATGGAACTAACCTCAAAAGTAGGGTACGCACCAGGTGATGTTCAAGGACCAGTTTCTAAACTACTTCCGTTTCCATAAATTAATTTTATTGAGTACCTACTGTGACGGCCTACAGATGTGATATACTGATAATTGGACGTAGTTATGCTACAACGTTCCAATCCACACGCAGATCGAACTGAGAAAATTGCGTTTTTGTGTTTTTGTGGTACGCTTTTTTATGGTAGCGCGTAGAACCGAGTAGTGTGTATCATCTATACTAAATAATTAAATATTATTTTTTCATATATCTTTCATTGCAAAAAAATAATATTACTCATACAAATTTAAAAAAAATTGTACTTGGAACGTTATTACAAAAAGGCATTTTATATGAAGGTGGCTTTTAAATTAATTTGTGAAAACGTTCCAAAATGTGAAAATTACTATATTTAAGTAATTTATATATATTTTATCTAAAATAAATATTATACAGTAAAACAACATTATTTATTATTTCAATGTGAATGGATTTATAAAAAGATCGTAAATTAGCCAATTTAGCTGGAGCAATAGGTTTTCCTTTAGGCAACAGCTGTATAAAATTAGATCTATTAATAATCGAAACCTCTCCTTTTACAGTCTTTTTAAGACCAACAATATTGCCACCAGGTCTTACAAAAGGATGATAGCTGCTGCAAATTCCAGCTATATCCGGAGAATTGGTGGGAGACTCACTAGACTTCCTTTTGGAACTAGAGCTTTTTGGTGTCTTGCCAAGGCCGTGTTGGGAAATTTCTGCAAGTCGTCTTTTCCACCACTTTGTACTGCTGATGACACGCTTGCCCATACCGCAAAGGAGAAAGCAGACCTCTTGGGCTTTCTATTTGCATCTAACTGAATTCTTGATAACCGGGGAGAATTACCCCCTACCATCCATCAACATTCGTTTTCTGCAGGACAATGTTCGTAGACTGCTTTTCTCCCTTGGCATCAATAAGTTGAGTGGGCTTGACGGCATCCCACCAATAGTACTAAAAATCTGTGCCCCTGAGTTAGCACCTTTAACCTTTTTCGGCTTTCCTATTCTAATGGTATTGTCCCTAAATCCTAGAAGTCTGCGCTTGTCCATCCGATTCCCAAAAAGGGAGACCAATCGGACCCTTCCCACAACAGACCAATTGCCATTACCTCATTGCTCTCTAAATTAATGGAGACAATAATAAATCGCCAACTCCTTGGATACTTGGAGGAACACCAGCTGATCTCTAATCGCCAATACGGTTTTCGTCAGGGTCGATCGGCTGGTGACCTACTCGTATACCTCACACACCGCTGGGCGGAGGCGGTTGAGAGCAAGGGTTAGGCTTTGGCTGTTAGGTTGGATATAGCAAAGGCGTTTGATCGTGTTTGGCACAAAGAGCTTTTAGCGAAACTTTCTTCATATGGGCTTCCTGAGAGTTTGTGTGGTTGGCTTGCCAGTTTTCTTGCGGAGCAGAGCATCAGTGTCGTTGTCGACGGTTCCTGCTCTGAGGCAAAGCCCGTGAATGCTGGTGTGCCACAAGGCTGTGTACTGTCCCCTACCTTATTTCTTCTGCATATAAATGACATGTTGCATATTCGCAGCATACATTATTATGCAGGTGATAGCACAGGGGCGCTTTATACATGGGTAATGTACAAGCCTCTCGGGATAATATCACAGAAAGCCGGAATAACCTTATGGGTGAAATTGAGACCACTCTGGACTCGGTCCTATCATGGGGGAACGAGAATCTGCTCAATTTTAAGCCGAACAAGAGTCAGGGACTCATATAGAATATTGTTCTCATCTGTAGGCCGGGGCGCCTCAGTACCAAATCCTTCCTTTTGACCGTATATAGCGAAGAGTTTCTTCTTTGGATCATATTATTTTAGTGATAACGTTCCAGACATCAGAAGACATTGTATATTTTTAAGTATTGTATTCAAAAATGGGTTTAGTTAATAATTATTAGTTATTTATAAATAGCAAAATATAAACTTATAGCTATATTTCAGCTAATACTGAATCAAAGATAGTGTAAATTTTTCCTGAGAGCACTATGAGCATAATATAACATTGACAACACAACACTTTCTGAACATTAATAATGTTATTGTTAAGTGATCGATCGTTTCATGATTAGATAAATGTATGATCCTACTAGTATAATACGTTTTGGATCGTTTATTTTTATCATTATAATTTCTTTTGAACATTAGAAAGTACTTGGAACGTTTTATAGAAATAGATATTTTCATAATATATATTTTTATTAAACGTTTCAAGTTCCCTGGATCATTTTGTTTTTCCAAAACGAATTAAAAAATACGATCCAAATGAGTTGACACTTTTTAAGAATATGATTAGGTCTTTTGGAACGTTTTATCGTTTGGACGGCTTAATTATTTCGGTAATTACTATGGTTAGAGTGTCAGTGTCTTCACTAGTAAATAGAACGGTCCTAAATACGTAGCTTGAGCATGAAAACTCGATTTTGGCCACCTTGTGGATTGGAACGTTGTAGCATAACTACGTCCAATTGTTATAACGATAACTGTATAATAAATAGGTCAGTGTTCTTCCATTCGGAAAGTCTTGGAATTGGCGGGGGTTTAAAAGTGGAAGGACTATAGAATGCATTTAATGAAGAAGTTACTATTAAGAATTATTTTAAAAGATTTGTGAATATTTACTAGATAAAAGAAGCTGAACCTTTAGTTCTTCCTAATACTTTCAAAGCTAAACGTCAAAATTCTCTAACTTAAACTATGGTTATAAATAAATAAGGCTTCATTTTTAAAATATCAATGGTCACCTGCTTGACTGCTTTTATTAAAATTTTGTATGAATATTGTCAAGTCTACAACTTGCATTGTATTTGTATCACAAATGGAATATAAGAAAAGCAATATTTCGCACTCTTAGTAAAAGAACGACCTAACTGAAAATTTTGGTTAAAATTTTGAGTTTTAGGTCCGTGTATTCTTCTAGATTTTAAGGAAATATTATGACAGATAAGGTTAAGTTGTTGAGTGGCCGTCTGTACTTTATTATTACTTTTACTTAGCCCTAATCATAACATTTCGTTTATCTATGTTTGTAACAAACAAAACGATACATTGTAAATCCTTTGGATCAAACAAATTAAGCCGAAGTTTTTACGTGGATGCTAATCTTACAAATTATTCCATTTTAACTGACAACATAATTTTCGATACTAAAAATCACTTTAATTTAAAATCATAATTATAATATCTAGATGATCGCCATTTAAAAATGTGTTAAACTAATAGTTACTAAGCGAATATCTTCCTTAACGCGTGAGATCCGGACTCGATAAGCTAATTATTCAAATGAATAGACTAAAATATCGTAACCAGATACCAGAATGATACACTAAACCACTGATCCTCAAACTGTTACTCCATATTCATTATTCAATCCTTAAATTATTTGTATTGATTCATACATAGGGAGTCATCAACCTTTAGACATAGAAAACCTAATCAATTTACCTGAATTTCCCCAAAATATCTAGATGGTTAATTGAACTCTATCCTTTGGAAACTTACGTTAAAATGCTTTAAGAAATCTGACAGAATCTGTCATAAAAAATCTGAACCAGATTTTATGTTATACCTACCTCTTATTGCAGAATGTTATTTTAAATAGGTCATGCTACCCCAAAATGCTTTTCTATTGATTTTGACTTTCCCACCCCGGAGTGACATCAGCCCCAAGGGTCCCAACAGACCAGCTTTTGGAACCACTGTGCCACGAACGAACACAGATTTTATATAGTAATAAAGACGCATGCGTGTTATACCTACTTTCTCACGTTTTTCTATATGGAAACTAGAAAGAGGATTATAGACGTGTATTTCCTTGAAATGTCACTTTGACCAATCATTGGAATTTTATTATAGGCATGATGAGCATTTTGAGTGGTTGCCTTAGACAAGATTTTATTTATTTGTTTTTGCTTTATCTGTTTATTTCAACAATTGTTATGAGGGATTAATCTTAATCATTTTTATGCACTTAACAAAATGGGTATGTACCTAAGGAAGTTGTTTACATTTGAATTTTCTCTTAATTCCACCTGCCAATGGTGCATCCTGCCGAATAACAGAAGAGGCTCTGGCAAACGACTGATGTGCGGTATCATCATCATCAGGCCGTATCAGTCCACTGCTGGACATAGGCCTCTCCTAAAGATGACGGTATAACCATCACTAATAGCACAGGCCGATGACGGGCAGCAGCATCACCGGAGCGACAAGCGATCGCCAACTCGCCTGCTTCAGCCCAGGGTGGCGTTTATGGGTAAAGCCTCCTGTTTGACCAAAGTGGTGATTAACTAAAGATGCCTATGTCTAGCAGTGGACTGCAAAAGGCTGATGATAATGATCATGACTTAATAAACAACGTTAAAAAGCTTTTTCTGTTAAAAATATTCAACGGATAGGTTTGTCCTAAGCATTTGCTTAGGCAATGAATTCCTACATGGGAGAAGTCTATAAAGCTAGTCTAGACGTTTGAACTTCCAAGAATGCTAGAAACATGTAAGGTCATACGTTCTTGTTATGGCTAACGAAATGTCAACAGTCTTTAAACGATGGTTTGCGTAATGATATGGATAAAAGGATTCGTATACATATTCCATTTATCATCATCACCCTGCAAACATCTGCTGGACATAGGCCTTCCCAACAACAATTGTCATTTGGGAAGATTTGCCTAAGTTATTTGGCATGCGGGTTGGTGGCCGCGGTTAGCGGTGCCAGAATGTTGTACTTTTCAACACCTTCTCATGTTACTTTTATGTTACACGGCCCAAAATGTTTTTGAACTGTTAAAGTGAACGAAACTTGCGACTTACACTAGACATCAACGTCAGTACCTAACATGAGAAAAAACTGACAATTTTTTTAAAATAATATAATAGTTTATTTTTCACACAAAATAATTGATTTACATGATATGCAAACAGAAATCAATCTATTGTGTGAACTGGAGCCTAAGCCTAGCTAATCCTGTATTTCAGGACTCCAGTTCCCAATCTCAGGACTTATTAAATTCATATAAAAACTAAGCTACATCATATTACAAAAAATAATTAAGTTACATACTAATTAACCTAATTACTTACTTATGTTACTTTTTTACTAAAATGCAACTTTTAGAGAAGTTTCATGTTACGTTTGGTCTTTAGCCACTGGCAACACTGGCGGCGGTAAGTTTTATTTGTACCCAGGTAAACCGCAAATTATGGGTAAAACCTCCAGGTGTTTGCCCAAAGTGGTGAACAACTGCAGGGACCTATCCAGCAGTGGACTGCAATAGGCTGATGATGATGATGAAACCGCAGAGCAGATGGTATCTAAGAATGCAATTCATGAATACAGGACCAATCGACCACAGTTGAAAACACTGGCACTAATCATGTGAGTAGTCATGTGCCGCCAGGGGCACATATAGGACAAGGAAAAGTAGATATAGTCATTATAATTCATAGTATATTGAAGGTGACTTGGTTCGGTTCGCTTCTCGTCCGCTTGCAGGAACCGGTCATAGTAGGTCATAAGATTGTTTTGTAGTAAAAGATTCCTTTCTTTAATAGCGGTTACGTCACTCGTTATTTTATATTTTGTAATTTGAAAACTTAATTATAGTCATATAAATGTTTTTAATAAAATAACGACCTAACTCAAAATGAGTGAGCACTCATTTTTCCAAAATATTGATATAGTGGGACCGTCTTCCATATAGATACAGTATTCCAAAATTTTGAGTTAGGTCTTTATTTTATTGAGAGTGCGTGTAATGTAAGGGTGTGTTTTCATAGAAGAGGGCTTACGCCGAACCGACAAAAATTATCACATTTCTCATTTTCTTTATTACTTCAGTGGAAAAATATCCTTTGTAATTATTTTTTGCTTTGCGCAGCTCGCCGTCTACGGAAACGCACCATCTATGAAAAGGTACGTATTAATTCTTTTTTTTTGTAAAGAGAACAACAGTTTTTCTACAACAGTTGAACATAAAGAGAAGATCTCCGATCATACATCATGAACATGTCTGTTTGTATTGGTCTGGGTGTTTTCTATGTATAAAATGTATTTATTTACAAAAAAAAATGTATCTAAGTAAGTTTATCAGTTGTCTAGTACCCATAGTACAAGCTTCGGCTTAGTTTGGGACTAGATGGCGCTGAGTGGCCCAGCGTGGCATGTCTTGGGGTTTTATACATTGTGTATAAAATGTTTAATGATTAATTGTTTCTGTTTGATTTAGTTGTAATAAACATGAAAACTAAAATTATACCTATTTCCTTTTCTAACTCTTTGTATAACCGGAATATTAAATATAAGCTTTTCTATAATATGTATAATCTGTAAAATATACTGTAACTAGCTTTTGCCCGCGACTTCGTCCGCGTGTTTAAATTTATACATACAAAAGTTTTTTCCCGCTAACTCCCGTTCCCGTGGGAATTTCTCAAAATACAGCCATAACTAAACTTTATATTTACTAAGGTACCTGCATGCCAAATTTCAAGCGTCTAACTTAAGCGGTTTAGATTTTTCATACAAAAGGATTTTCCCGCTAATTCCCGTTCCCGTGGGAATTTCGGGAATTCCTTTCTTAGTGCACCCCTACGGTACCTAAGCTACGTCCCTTCCAAATTTCAAGTGCCTACGTTTAGCCGTTTGGGCTGTGCGTTGATATGTCAGTCAGTCAGTCAGTCAGTCAGTCAGTCAGTCAGTTTCTCCTTTTATATATATATATATTATAGTCATATAAATGTTTTTAATAAAATAACGACCTAACTCAAAATGAGTGAGCACTCATTTTTCCAAAATATTGATATAGTGGGACCGTCTTCCATATAGATACAGTATTCCAAAATTTTGAGTTAGGTCTTTATTTTATTGAGAGTGCGTGTAATGTAAGGGTGTGTTTTCATAGAAGAGGGCTTACGCCGAACCGACAAAAATTATCACATTTCTCATTTTCTTTATTACTTCAGTGGAAAAATATCCTTTGTAATTATTTTTTGCTTTGCGCAGCTCGCCGTCTACGGAAACGCACCATCTATGAAAAGGTACGTATTAATTCTTTTTTTTTGTAAAGAGAACAACAGTTTTTCTACAACAGTTGAACATAAAGAGAAGATCTCCGATCATACATCATGAACATGTCTGTTTGTATTGGTCTGGGTGTTTTCTATGTATAAAATGTATTTATTTACAAAAAAAAATGTATCTAAGTAAGTTTATCAGTTGTCTAGTACCCATAGTACAAGCTTCGGCTTAGTTTGGGACTAGATGGCGCTGAGTGGCCCAGCGTGGCATGTCTTGGGGTTTTATACATTGTGTATAAAATGTTTAATGATTAATTGTTTCTGTTTGATTTAGTTGTAATAAACATAAAAACTAAAATTATACCTATTTCCTTTTCTAACTCTTTGTATAACCGGAATATTAAATATAAGCTTTTCTATAATATGTATAATCTGTAAAATATACTGTAACTAGCTTTTGCCCGCGACTTCGTCCGCGTGTTTAAATTTATACATACAAAAGTTTTTTCCCGCTAACTCCCGTTCCCGTGGGAATTTCTCAAAATACAGCCATAACTAAACTTTATATTTACTAAGGTACCTGCATGCCAAATTTCAAGCGTCTAACTTAAGCGGTTTAGATTTTTCATACAAAAGGATTTTCCCGCTAATTCCCGTTCCCGTGGGAATTTCGGGAATTCCTTTCTTAGTGCACCCCTACGGTACCTAAGCTACGTCCCTTCCAAATTTCAAGTGCCTACGTTTAGCCGTTTGGGCTGTGCGTTGATATGTCAGTCAGTCAGTCAGTCAGTCAGTCAGTCAGTCAGTCAGTCAGTTTCTCCTTTTATATATATATATAGATAAGTACACTGTGAGGATTTCACCGATACTTAGGTACAAAACAACGACCAGATTTTTAAGGCTCCGATGTTTCATAGTTTGAATAAAATATGTTGCCGAACTATCGGAGCCTTAAAAACAGGTACACTGTGATACACCCCTTAATAAATATAATTATGATAGTGACCTCTTTCTCACCGGCCAATCCCTGACATAATAAACGTGTCTCTTTATCACTCGACATTGGCGGTATTAATTCGTGTCGGTGCTTTGATATACCAGCCACATGTACTAATAAAAATAAACAATTACGTACTACAGACTACGAAACGAGAAGCTGTAATTCCCGAAGAACAAATTAATTATATGCTACGTAAACATCTACAAGAAGTTTCGTCAAGGCAAGTACATAATAATATTATCATTGGGATGTATGGGAGCCATCTTTTCGCTCCAAGCTACCCTCACCTCCCCGTGCATCCTGCCGAATAACCAACGAGGCTCTGGCACACCGACTCATCATCATCACCTCATCACCAGCCTATTGCAGTCCACTGCTGGACATAGGCCTCTCCAGCTGCTCGCCACTCAGGGCAAACATCTGGAGGATATGCCCATAATCGCCACGCTGGGCAGGCGGGTTGGCGATCGCAGGACGCAGCTTCTCGCTCCGGTGACGCTGCTGCCCGTCATCGGCCTGTGGTATTTAGCTACGTCTTCGGAGCGAGGAACGCCCTGCGAACTCCAACCCGCCTGACCAGCTGCAGCGTGGCGATTATGCGTAAAGCCTAATGTTTCACCAAATTGGTGAACAACTGGAGAGGCCTATGTCCAGCATCATCATCATCAGCCTATTGCAGTCCACTGCTGGACAAGCAAACTATCTGGATCTAATAATCTGGAGGATACACCCATAATCGCCACGATGGGCAGGCGGGTTGGCGATCGCAGGGCGTAGCTTCTCGCTCCGGCGACGCTGCTGCCCGTCATCGGTCTGTGGCTACTGCCTTCAATTGTAATGAAATTTTGGATGCACAATATTGTTTTTTATGTTAAGTTCATAAGTTTTATCCTGTTTTATGTTCCAAATAAAAATTATTTCATTTCAAATCTGAAATTTCCTAAATAGACCGACTGGGAATCGAAGCCGGTACTTTCGGATCGTCTGTGGTTTAGATTCAACATAACGATTGGGCACATTATATAAATCTGTTGCTATGGCCTGAAGTGATAACGTACGTAGTATTTTTGTTAACACGGTGACCCTGTGACCCGTTGAGTATGTAGCTAAAATTAGACCGACAATAAGAAACAGAGTATTATGATTATGACCTTTAATAATAACTTACCTTCCGTTACCCCAGGCTGTTTTTATAAATCGCCAAATGAAGCACAAAATCAGATCTCAAACTGTACCAGTCCATTACCCGTTCAATGTGTATTATTTAGTGAGAAATTGAGATTAAAACTGAATTATATTATTAATTATATATTAGGTACACCTGATCAATGTAAATATTATATGATAGTTTGAGATTAAATGATTGGGGTATAAATTGTTTGGGCTCTGGTGCATTTAATTTTACATTATTACTCGTAGGTACCTAAGTAGTAAGGATATCTAATCTTTTCTACCGCTGTCCGTTAATGCTTTTTTTAATGGTTTTTGGCAATGCACGGTTTGTGCTTCTGCCACTGACCACGGTGAAAAGGGCGGGAAACGTATAATGCTAATACATGTATATACTTTTTATGTTACAGCTGCCCGTTGTTTCCTGATAATACATTAGTCTGCTAGACCCACGGGATAAGATGGTAGTATTATTAGTCAAACTAAAATTAACTTAAAATCCAAGGATGTAGGTATGTAGAAAGAAAGCTCACATGTAGGTAGGTTTCTACTGGAAAACAATTCCGTTGGTGATTGCGTCAATGATTTTCTGTCACTGTTCCCGAATGGGAACTCTTTTTATAATTTGTCTATGTTTTTTTACTTTTTATTATTATTGTTTTTCTATTTTTTTCTATATGTCACTGTTCCTTTAGAAGATTTGGAATACAGTTATTGACCGTTATAGACGGCGTTTTAATTAAATCCCACGCACATTTGCCACAATTTTTTTTTTTTTAATGTATGGAGTAATAAAGTATCGCTTTCAATGTTCATTACCTTCACTATGCTTTCTTTGCATGATATATAAAACACCCTTAAGTATTAGTGGTCAGTTTTAAAACACGCTGTATAGTAACCAATAACGAAAATTTTATTTCTAAAAATGAACACTGAACTTCCCGCTGAATGTTAAAATACATTTAGCAACAAAATACTAAACACAGTGTCAACAAAGCTAAGTTAACACGGGCACAGATACCGTATCTGTGCCCGAGCACAGCTGTGCCGAGCGAGCGTTTCGCAGCTAAACATAATGCTACGCAAAGTAAAGGCGCTGTTATCGTCCATATCTACATACAGTCATACGTCTTGGTTCAGAATGAATCAAGCGGAAAGATGATTCACAAGGCGCGTTGAGAAATCGCGTGACCATTGCCTCTCAAAGTGTGGTACGTAAGCCCTCGTTTCTCTGCCTTTTGTTTGGCTAAGATTAAAGTTTTAAGCTCTAATGTCTTCCTGTGAAATGTGTTAGTGTTAAAGTGTTATTGTAACGTAATAATGTATTTGCTGTAACTCTGTTTTGTGTACCTACTTAATAAATAAAATATTAAGTCGCCATTGGCGAATTGGCTGCCTACATTTGTTTGTTTAACATTAGAAATGACCTTTTAAGGAAGTGACGATGGCCTTACTGTAGATTTGTAGTGTATTGTTTTTGCCGTGTGGATGTGCATTTTAGCCAGTGTCAAGTAAAAGTTAGGAAAACGACAGGAAAAACGGATGGTGTATTGTTTGCTTATTAAGTAAGTAATCTTATCGCATCTATGCCATATTCAGTGAGATCTTTTGAGCAAGACACAATTCCTAGTAAGACAGCGAAATCTTGAAACATTGGTCACTTTAATACTATAAGTCTGGGCGTGATTCCAGGCCCTGTTTCTCGACTCGATCATTCATTCGAATATTCGATCGAATTGTCAAATTTTCTGTCAGCCTAGGGGCAGCGCAGAGGACAGACTATTCGTGACGCACTTTTTTGCAATTACATATATGCAGTAACGCACACGACGCGCAAAAATCTGTCGCGGATATTTCACAGACTCAACGCACACGACGCACTTCTACGAATATTCTGTATCGCACAAAAAGTGTGCCGTCTGCGCTGCACCTGAGCTCTTGGAAAAGTTTTAGATATGAACTGTCAAATTTGAATGAACGACCAAGAAAATTTCCGCGATATCTTTCCGAGCGGATTTGTGCATAGCCGCGCGGGTGGGCGTCTCCCGCCATTTTGAGAGCCTATGTCGTGACCGTTATAATTTAAATTGCAACAGAGCAAGCTGTCAAGGCAAGGGGCATTCACGAATTGCGGTACTACATACCGCGAGATACGAGTGACGTCGCAGACGCCGCCCCATTTGCAGGATCCGATATTGTGCGGTCTGTGACCCGGTGGATTATTTTTAGTGACAATTTTGGGTGCTTATGGCTTTATTTTTATGTATGTGGCTGTACAGGCGCGGTCGATGCCAAAGTTCAAAGGCAGACGCGGAATAAAAACATATCTTACTTATTTTTTAAACAATATTATGCAATGGTCGGACAAACAAGATCCTGTAAGGAAGTCTATTTCCATTGTTAAACTATTATAAATTGGTTGCTAATTATTAATAAATAAATAATCCAAGATATGACACACTGGCCCACACAGCGCCATCTCGCCCTAAGCTAAGCTGACGCTTGTACTATGGGTACTAGAGAACTGATAAACTTACTTAGATATTTTTAAAAAAATAACAACATATAAAATACCCAGACCAATACCTACAAACAGACATGTTCATGCACACAAATGTTTGTACTTTGCGGGATCGAACCCACGACCCCTGGTTCAAAAGGCAGAGGTTACCAAATGAGCAATCGGGCCAGTCGTAATACCGAATCGACCGTAATACCGAAGTATTCAATTTTGCAATGGCAACCCATAGACTTATTATAGCAAAATCAACATAATGCACTTTAAAAAATGAGGTTTATCTCAATTCGACTGATTTTTTTTTGTTGTATGTTTCTGGCCACATAATGTACCTATTATATCTCCGAGAATATTGTAAAACGATTTGAAAAAATATTTTTTGTTCGAAAGGATGTACTTCCTAGTTGGTCCCATTCCTATTGTTAACATATTGCAGCCGGTTTTTTTTGCTACTCCGTAAAATAATTTTAGTTATTTTACTCAGCGAATTTCGCAAAAGGAACTAGTACCTTTGCCGATTCAAACAAGACGCACTACACTTAGCGGGGACGCGGTTGGGATGGTCAAATTGTTCAAAACAGGTTCTGTATTTCCCGAAGGGTGTAACGACGGTTGACGGGTCTTGTGGGAAGAAAATCGCGTGAATGTAGTAAGTACTTGATCTCGTTTCGTTGTTCGATGTGAGTGAACTCGTTTTTGAGATGTGCGATTGATTTATGCTACGGTATACTCGTACCTACTCGCTTTTGCTTGTGTAATAAAATAATTAAGTATTAATATGTCTTGAACGATGCTGGGGTCTTAGGGAAGAAAAGAATTTGGGCCCTTTTAAAGGAAGCCAAGTATTTTGACATTTTCAACCGATTTAAAAATAAAAAGGATGTAATGTAAACCTATCATCTTTTCGCTCCAAACCACCCTCACCTACCCGTGGTGTATCCTGCTGAATAACGAATGAGGTTCTGGCAACCGACTGGTGGCGGTATAACCATCACGGTTGAAGGCACAGCTAAATATTACAGGCCGATGACGGACAGCAGCGTCACTGGTGTGAGGAGCTACAACCTGCGATCGCCAACCCACCTGCCCAGCGTGGCGATTATGCCTAAAGCCTCCAGATACGTAGACCAAAGCGGCGAACAACTGGACTGGCGATGGGCATAACTAACTCTAAGTAGGTATAGAAAAACCTTGTTTTCTGTTCATAATTTATTATGTCATTGCTAAAATAAGTTTCAGACTTTATCTAGGTATTCCTTACGTAAATTCAGTTCTAAGACAAATACCGTTTAAAACGTGCTATAAATATTACCTTACTACAGATAATACATTGGTCAGTCAGTGGTTCCCAAAGTTTAAATGCGGCCCGCAATGCAACCCTTTAATACCAGTGTTCGTTTGTTGACCGACCAGTGGTGTAGTAAATATAGCTAGGTACCTATGTATACTGGAATGGCGACAAAATGCCACGGCTCAGCCGGTCAGGGGCGAATCCAAACTCCCAACATTTATTATTACACATTTGACTGGCTCGGTGGCTCAATTGGTAGTGACCTCTGCCTTCTGAGCCAAGGGTCGTGAGTTCGATCCCCGTCCCCGCACATTACAAACATTTGTGTGCATGAACATGTCTGATTGTATTGGTCTGGATGTTTTCTATGTATAATAATGTATTTATTTACAAAAAAAAATATTATCTAAGTAAGTTTACCAGTTGTCTAGTACCCATAGTACAGGCTTCGGCTTAGTTTGTAGTCAAACTAATTACGTTATATTTAGTCCGTATTTTAGATTATAAAAATATATTGGATTTGACGTCATTAAGTGGCGAAAAACCTCCCACACTTTGATGTCACGCGTAATTTTAATCTTTGTCATTTGTGGTCTAATTCACAAATGAAAAAATACGTGTCTTTTATTTTTGAACAATCTAAAAGACGGACTAATTCAATTTTTTACGGCATCAGGCCTATTGTATACTTTACCTAGTTTTAATTAAATCATTTTAATTGTAACTTGTAGGAGAGATACACTGTAATAGAACAGATCAGCTCCCAAAGTCTCAGTTTAAGTATTCTTACGCAAACATCTACAGTTTATTCAGACCTATACTTTGAGAAGTGCTGACACAGATAGTGGGTCTTTGCACAGGCGACCGGCCGTGGGCGTGGGGTCAAGAGAAACTGTGCTGGCCGATAGCTACAACGGTATGCGCCTAATGCGCTCAAACGCTTCCGGCTAACGCGGTAAGCCGTTAAAAAGTTATAATACTGTGTTTGACAGTTTTCTTTTTTTTAATATGAGGCAAAGGATTAGGTAAGGGAGCGACCTATAATTTTTTCGCTCACCTGCTGTGCGTCCTGCCGAATAACAAACTGGGTTCTGGCTACCTGGTGGCGGTACCATTCAGATTGAAGGCGTAGCTAAATACCACAGGCCGATGACGGGCAGCAGCATCACCGGAGCGAGAAGCTACGCCCTGCGATCGCCAACCCGCCTGCCCAGCGTGGCGATAATGGTTAAAGCCTCCAGATACGTTGATCAAAGGGGGCAAACAACTTGAGTGGCCTAGTATGACCTGCAGTGGACTGCGATAGGTTGGTGATAAATAAATTACCAGTTACTTGCCCGTTGTCACGGCGACTTGGGCTTCTCTTTTCATCAGTAGGGAAGATATTATTTCGAGCTACTATAAAAAATGGGTATTTATTTACTTGCCCGTTGTCACGGCGACTTGGGCTTCTCTTACTCTTTTCATCAGTATAGGGAAGATATTATTTCGAGCTACTATAAAAAAATGGGTATTTATTTACTTGCCCGTTGTCACGGCGACTTGGGCTTCTCTTACTCTTTTCATCAGTATAGGGAAGATATTATTTCGAGCTACTATAAAAAAATGGGTATTTATTTTTCGTGTCTAGATAACACAAAAATAAAAGAATTGTTCCACCTTAGGCACCTGTGCTAAGCCTAGGTGATTTGACCCCCGCAAAAATTTGTTAGAAGCGTACATGAAGGACCCAGGTAAGAATCCAATCCAATGCTTTAGAAGGCTGTCTGTTATTCACAAGTTATCAAAACCAATTTAATTTGTATGTAAGTTAAGATACAGGACCACTTCACTTCAGATCCACATCCTAAACGAGGTCCATTTGGTCTGATTACATTAACTGGGGACCATCTACGACTATTTACATGTATGCGATCATATGATGCCGTTATGCTATTGACAGACGGATGTAAGTACAGTCGGCATCAGATATAATGTTAGCACGAAAGCTATTGAAATAGATTTTACATACACACATTATCAGGGAGGATATACCCATAATCGCCACGCCGGGCAGGCGGGTTGGCGATCGCAGGGCGTAGCTTCTTGCTCCGGTGACGCTGCTGCCCGTCATTGGCCCGTGGTATCTATTTAGCTACGCCTTCTAAGGAATTAAATTATATCGGACACCAAAAAAAAGTACCTTTAATGTACTTCTTTGTACTATCTCGTACGTGTACATTACAGGTTTTTTTTTTGATGACCATGTAATTTAATTCCTTATGGTAGGTACACCCGCCATTTTGACTCGCACTTGTGCTGACAAATATCGGATGCTGACTGTACCTACACATATTGCCATTGTTAGTTATCCTTGATTGGCCGTTTGGACGCCGCTTTATTTGTATTGAAGTATTTTAATAAGCACTGTTCATACAAGCGCTTTGACATGATAATTAGGGTTCATTTTAGTCATGTTGGTTTTATCATCATCATCAGCCTATTGCAGTCCACTGCTGGAAATAGGCCTCCCCAGGTGTTCGACACTTAGGACAAACATCTGGAGAATATACCCATAATCGCCACGCTGGGCAGGCGGGTTGGTGATCGCAGGGCGTAGCTACTCGGTCCGGTGACGCTGCCCGTAATCGGTCTGTGGTATTTAGCTACGCCTTCAATTGTGTTGGTTATACCGCCATCAGTCGGTTGCCAGCGCCTCGTTTGTTGTTCTGCAGGATGCACCACGGGCAGGTGAGATTGTCTTGGAGCGAAAGATGATAGGTCCCTTACATCTTGAACCGAGTACTTACACAGTTTTAAATATCTCGGTCGCATCATCATGATGATGCTTGAAAGTTTTCTTCTAACGTCGTCATTTGACAGGAAGTTTTCCTGTTTGACTATAGGCCGTCAGTAGGTAGGTAGGTACTACATTCTGCTACACATGAGAAAAATTTGATAAACTCAACGAACAACAACGAAAATTTGATAAACCGATGAAATTATTATAAAAAGAGCATAATTCTAATGGGCGTCTGTTCCAGATTTCTGGATCTCATCCCGACGGCCATCTGCCGGCCAGATGTCAACTACGCGTAATTACTGCTACACGAGTTACAACTGGGAGACATCAATAGTATTTATTTCCTGTTCAAAAGCTTTAATAGGAATGTCATTTTGTGGTATTTTTTTTGTAGTGGCACAACATAGCGTCTTTCCTTTGCCTGATCGTTATAGAAAGTGTATGGTTTTTTTTAAAATAAGTAAATGGGTAGCGGCGGTTGACCCTAATTAGCCTGATGTTAAACGATGTTGAGCCTAGGATGAAGCGCGCTTACCCAACAAAAAACGGATTCACTCTCGCCTCGAAAATCTGAAGATTCGGGGAACACTGACTTCGGCAAAGAGTTCCTCATCCTCAGTTTAGCCGTTCGCACTATGAATGAAGAGGCAAAGCGCTTTGTGCGAGTTTTTGTATGTGTTCAACTGTTTTCCAAAGAATTCCAGTGCTTATAACAGTAATTAATGTACTTTTCTTCAAGTTCGCGCGCATTAAACCGTTTGACAATCCTCCAGCGAATAAATAAAAACAAACAACCATACAATGGCCGCCGAAATACGCCTTAAAGTATAATACTCATTGTTATATGTTAATTGTGTGCATCTGTTATGTTAAAAGCGAAATATGTGCGACGGTCCGCTGGTTCCGTGTCAAGGCTGCGCTCCCCTACCCTACCGTAGCCTATGTCTTGTCTAGGGACGCCACATAAAGGAACTTTTTTAAAAGAATCAAAAAAATAATGAAATATTCGGGGTTTAATGTGCACTACTTTTTTTTTATATAATATCTTGACATATGGCTTTCAAGTCGCTGTGATAACTGGCAAGTAACTGGTTAGTTACCTGTCAGTTGCCACTGCCATGCCGGCCCAACCCTAACCCCCCACGAGCTCCGGAGACCCTACTCACCAGCAGAAACACGACCCGGAGGTCATTTGGCTGCGGTATTCTATAGGGTGGAGGTCCTTCCCCGGACGGGCAGCTCAATTCGAGCGAAAATTCGCTATACCCTACCTCTCTCAAAGACTTGTGCGGAACACCAGTGTCACGGCGTCTTTTGGCGCCGCGACATTTATGTTGAGCATTTTGTCCCTTTCAGTGAATTTTTATTTTGTAATTCTATGTAAGTCACTGAATAAACGTCTTTTCTTTTTTTCTTTCTGTCTTTTTAGCCCACCACATGTCGATGATGGGCAGCAGCGCCACCGCGGAGCGAGGAGCTACGCACTGCGAACGCCAACCTGCCTGTCCAGCGTGGCGATTATGGGTATAACCTCTACCTACGTGTTTGTCCGAAGTAGCGAATACCTGGAGAGGCCTATGTCTAGCAATGGACTGAGATAGGCTGATGATGATGTTACCATAGAGAATATTTTTTTATTAAATAAATGTAATTATTTGGACTTGGAATTTGGACGGTGACAATACAAAATGTCTTCAGGAGAGCCGAAAAAACTGTTTCTTCACAGATTTTTGCGCCCTCGCAATATATTTTTTACGAAACCCGGTTTTTACAGTAAATGAAATATTTTTGTTGGCCCCCAAGTAAAAGCAGGGTTTGTTTGGGGTTAAACGTAGACTTTATTTAAGTTTAATTCGTTACCCTTATCCAGGGTAGGTAAGTGGCAACCCTAATTGCGTGACTTTTGATTTTCACGTAACGTTTGCTCCGAGAATGAATTAATGAGTTGTTTTTGTAACAGTTGTAGTAAAATTGTACTATGAGTTTACACTCGAGATTCCATCTACATGCATGTGAGATATGGCTCAATTAATTTGATTATTACAGTGTTCGGTACACTTTTTGTGCGATAGAGTCTGCGTCTCAGACATTTAAAAAGAGCGTCTAGGTCTGCCGACAGAATGTTCGAAGATGTGCGTCGTGTGCGTTGAGTCTGTGAAATATCCGCGACAGATTTTTGCGCGTCGTGTGCGTTACTGCATATTTGCAAAAAAGTGCGTCACGGATAGTCTGTCGTCTGCGCTGCCCCTTATAGTTACGCTAATTTGTAATATGGCAATAAATGAAATATTATACTTAAAAGAATAATTAATTTGTAGATAGGTACGAGGATGTAAGATGACTTAAGAGAATACCAGGAAATTGGCGGCAGCGTTTACTTAGTTACAAACAAAACCTACTGCGCTTGCCAACCCGCCTGCCAAGCGTGGCGAAATCCAAACCAAATGACAATTGTCATCGGGGCCTATGTCCAGCAGTGGACGTCTGCAGGGTGATGATGATAAATAATAAATAACCTTGGGTTGACTGATGACGGGCAGCAGCGTCACCGGTGCGAGAAGCTACACCCTGCGATCGCCAACCCGCCTGTCCCCAGTGTGGCGATTATGGGTACGTCCTCTAGACGTGCCCTAAGTGGCAAACAACTGGAGAGGCCTATGTCCAGCTGTGGACTGTAATAGGCTGATGATGATGGTCTATCGCCATCGCGAGAGCTTAGCCGAACCCTAACCGTGACAGTAAGGCCTATCTGACGCTTAAAATTCATTGGAACGGTAATGAATGGCCGATTGTTCTATATTTAGCTAGACGGCCCGTGTATGATAATTTGTTATTACGCAAACCATAATGTGAAGTATAATGATGCATTTTTTTATATGTATAATGTGTCCTTATCCAGAACGATTTGGATCCTTGCAGGGCTAGGTACCTACTACACAAATCCTCGATCATTCATTCAAATATTTATTTACAAAAAAAGTATTTAAGTAGCTAGGTAAGTTTATAAGTTTTTTTTATAGTAGCTCGACATAATGGCTTCCCTACGCCTGATGGAAAGCGAAAGAGTAAGAGTAGCCCAAGTCGCTGTGACAACTGGCAAGTAACTCGTCAGTTACCTGTCAGTTGCCACTGCCATGCCGGCCCAACCATAACCCCCCACGAGCTCCGGAAACCCTAGTCTAGTACCCAAAAAGCTTTTTTTTTAAAAAAAGGCATATTTATTGCTAGAAAATAAATAACCCAAGACATGCCACGCTGGGCCACACAGCGCCATCTAGCCCCAAACTAAGCCGAAGCTTGTACTATGGGTACAACTGATAAATGTGTTTGTATGGAGCATTCACCCCGAATATAATGCGAGCGAAGCCGCGGGCAAAAGCTAGTGTTTTTATATAATTATACAAGAGCCTGGTAAGTGGGTCTCGAAGCCCTGCTGGGAGAAATCCAGCGCGCGCAGTGAGTGTGTGATATACTGGCCCGCCTCGGGCTAGCATCTGGGGAATTTGGGTTGTATCAGTGCGTAGGGCCGGCTAGTCAAGTAGTCGATACTCTCATGATGGATTTATAAAGATACTTTTGAACGGAGGCTGTGATCTAAACCTTTATCTATCTACCTATACAAATAAAAATGGTTCTTCGAAATGTACCTACGTGACTGCATAACTTTTGAACGAATATACCTACTAAAATTGTTTTAAGAATGTAGGTATACGTTATTGTTAGAAAAAGGTTTGTATAATACATATAAAATGATCAAAAATTGTTAAATGAATAATATGGCGAAACTAAGTAAGTACACCGTGACGATGTGTAAATATGTATCTACCTACTTATTTACAAAATATCTAATTAGGTAGGTATGTTTATCTAGACTAGAAGTTGGCCAAGCAGTGGTGGGATGTCCAGCAGTGGACTGCAGCAGGCTGCTAACGATGATCATGATTTCACGTTCAGGCTATGTTTTATACATTGAATACATAAATAAAGATACCTACCTACTTAATTGGATTTCGGAACTTACACTTCGGTAGATTGTCTTCCTTGTCCTGTTTATCATCGTTAAGCCGGAGATAGCACCGGTTGGCAACCCTACCCAACCTGGGAATCGAATCTAGGACGTGCTGAACAGTAATTAGTTACAAGTAAATTAATTATTGCATTCATTGCAGCTGTCAACTGTTCAATCTATAAAAACAAAAATCCGTTTGCAAATCAATCACAGTGGAGATTTCGAGGTCCAAGGAAAGTAGCGACATCTAGTAGAAAGTTGATGAACTTTCACAAGTGGGTGCGCTTGCGACGGAACAACCTACCTAGGTACCTGCTATTTCCTCTCCTCGTCTTCCTGTAGGGTCTCCCAGCTACGCGCTAAGTTGAGGCCCGTTAGAGGGCTAGCATATTATGTAATACTTTTTATTTATTAAAATTACAGTTTTGAGAATTTATAATGATTCAAACGTAGTCGTACTATATCGTATTAAAATGTGGTGTATACTAATTATGACATGTGTTTTAATAACTGAGCTGTGGGTAGTAACTATTTATTAATCTGTGGCTGTGGTCCCGCCATTTTGACGTCAAAGTGGCATGGCGGCGCCACTTACTACCTACAAAATTTTTATAATTTTTGAGGGTAGAATTTTTCTGTGAAAATATGAAATAGTAGAAATTCAGTATTAAATTTTTTCAATGTTATATTCGAAAACCCTGGCGTGGTCCCGCCATCTTGATATTCACGTCGTGTGCGTTCCTTCGTATAATTGCAAAAAAGTGCGTCACAGATAGTCTGAGCTGCCCCTACAAGTGATTTACATTATATGGTACTAAAGTGGTCAGCTACTTTGATGTCTTCATCAAATAAGCCTTAGTCTTGAGTCTTAGTCAAGTCTTTAAAATGACTCCTTCTGTTATATCAAAAGCTAAATTATATCACAACAGCACGCCATAAATAAAACAGAAACAAATTTAAATAAAAACGCATATATTATAACAATTTTGAACAATATTATATAATAATGATACAAAACCAATTCTGTGTGCCTAGCACGAACACTTTCGAAAAAGTATGTGTAACGTAACCGTAAACAGGGCGATAATTTTCACTACGTTAACGTACGTAAACGTAGTACCTCTTACGCACGATAGGGGCGCTGTACCAAGTTTCATACAAATGTTCACGGTAACGTTACGCATACTTTTACGAAAATGTTCGTGCTAGGCACACTGATCACAATAGGGGATAAATAATAACTTTTTACAGTTAACTTACAAAATATACTTAGCTACAACAGATCATCTAATCTAAAATGACGCGCCAACTACCGCTATACGCGCACAAGCAAATTTTAAGATGGACGCAATACCTACACATAAACAAAGTGTAAAAATGTTTAACAAAATACCGCAAAATATTGTTGATCTACATAGACATAGATTTAAATCTCGCATTAAGTCCATTTTAATGTCAAAAGGTTATTATAAAGTACAAGACTATATGGATGACAATATTACATAGACATGATAGTCTGCTCGCTTGCGCTTTTTAAAACGATATTATTGTATTATATATTTTTAAAAAGGCTAACTGTCGAGTTTGTTGCGGCACTTCTTCTCGGCAGGCTACACGTCGAAGTGCTGGTAGGAAAAAAGTTTGACGTGCAAAAGTATTACTAGTGAATCTATTTGCAGAAATAAACTATTTTATTTTATTTATTTCATTTTAATGCAAATATGATTGATCGTTCAGTTGACGGTGCAATTCAAATGTAGGAACAGCGCCATTCTCGGATTTGTATAACTATTATATGAAGTTGATCGTGAACTCGTGAGAGGAAAACCCGTCTTGTGTCGACGTGTCATACAATGTGACGGCGCTGCTCCGTAGAGCGAGCGTTGTCGGATTCATCACTCGACTAGCCGGCCGTCATGTGCACATCATACATAGGTAATGTGCACATGACCGCAATGTGTCGGCGGGCAAATTTGAGGTACTTAAAGTAAATAACTACTTTGGTGATAGGACATTAAAAAAAGGTTACCAGGTATGGTTGAACAGTTTGCCCGAAGACATACGCCGGGAGCAGGACAGGGGGGTGTTCAAGCGGAAGCTTAAAATGTATTTTTTGGCTACATTACCCTAGTATTTAACTTTTATCATTTTAATTTAGAGACTCGTGCCTGATTCCACAGACAAACTATTTAAATAGTTTTGTGGGACTATGTCTATATGTAGTTGTAAACTTTGTTGGTGTAATAAATCACGATGTATGATCATCGATCATGATACGAAAAATATCGCAACGCATGTTAACGGAATCGATCATCTCATGTTAACTTACGGCCTCATCCCACGCACGACACGCACGTCCAAACCAATGCAACTTAGAAAAAAAATTATGTCTTCTATGAACGCATCAACAAATCGACAATTTCAATTATGTACATTTCGAACTTATACATTGTGTTTTACTTATTCAAGTATTAATGTACAAATTATCGATGGTTCCAACATCGATGTTCGGTTTTCGATAAATATCGAACATCGATGTTGAGCTTTAGATTATTTATTTATTTATTTAAACTTTATTGCACAATAAAAAGAGTGTACAAAAGGCGGACTTAATGCCGCATAGGCATTCTCTACCAGTCAACCATTGGGCTAAGCAGAAATAAATGTAGGTAGTGTGCTGCAGAGTTCTATAAAAATTAAACAAAAAATACTTAGATAAATACATACATATTATAAAGTAAATATAATACAATATAGCTCATATTAATATAATATACACATATACATATAAAATAATATACATATATATAAATAATAGTAAGGACGACGACAGAGTAGTGAGACGACTTCGTTACTGTTGGATACGAAAATGTTTCTGGACTCTAAACTTAAAAGCTGCTTTACTCGGGGCACTCCGGATGTTTTCGGGCAGTCGGTTCCAAAGTCGGATGGATTGCACGCAGAAAGAATTGGAGACGAAACTCGAGTGGTGCAAGGGAGTAGCTAAAAGGGAGCTGCTTGAAGAGCGAAGCTGCCGAGTGTGAGTCGAACTAAGCAATGGGAACTGAGATTTGAGATAGTTTGGCGAGTTAGGATCGTAAAGAATTGAATAAAGAGTACATAGCATCCGGATATTACGACGTGTCGCTATAGGGAGCCAGCTAAGTTGTGTACGATGAGAGGAGACATGGTCGTATTTCCTTAGGCCAAAGATAAATCGAATGCAATTATTCTGAAGACGATCCAGTTTGCGAAGGAGACATTGATTAAGGTCAGGGTAGCACACATCGGCATAATCAATTATGGGAAGGATTAGGGACTGGATCAATGTTGCCTTGGTGTTAATAGGCAAAAAGTGTTTGAAGCGATAGAGAGAGCACAACGCAGCAGTGACTTTACGGCTGACCTCGTCGACCTGCTTGGACCAGCTAAGAGCAGAGTCAATGTACAGGCCGAGATCTTTCACATTAGCGCAGTAAGGAATTTTAGTACCTCGGTAAACGACTGGATAAATTGTGCTAGTGTCCAGATTGCGCAATTGGAATGTACTGCCCACAATTATAGCCTGGCACTTATCAGGATTGACAGCTACACCATACCTATCCGACCAGTCCGCTATGAGACACAGATCATTATTAAGACTATCGATAGTCGCGTTGATGCCACCTATCGTGCACTGCTGGTACAACTGTAAATCGTCTGCATATAGGTGGTGAGAAGAGACAAGTCCGGCAGTAATAGAGTTAATAAAGAAAGAGAATAGTAGAGGTGATAGTATCCCACCTTGAGGAACCCCAGTGCTAAGGTCACACCATCGGGAAAGAGCCTGATCTACTTTGACTGCCTGCTGGCGGCCACCAAGGTATGAAGAAAACCAATCAATGGTTGTGGGAGATGCGTTGAGACGCGCCAGCATGGATAGAAGGATAGCATGGTCAACCGTATTAAAAGCGTTGGAGAAGTCAATTAAAATAAGTACGGTCACCATACCACCCTCCATGCCCCGCCGCATATCCTCAGTGACTTTAAGCAAGGCAGTACTTGTGCTGTGCCCACGACGGAAACCAGACTGGAACTGGCTCAGCTGGTTGTATCTGAAAATAAATTTAGACATTTGAGTGTGAACTGCAATCTCGAGAATTTTCGATAAGAAAGGTAGTATAGAAATGGGTCGGAAGTTTTTGATTGTGCTAGGAGAAGGGATTTTCGGTAGAGGGATGACATGCGCTTTGCGCCATAGTGAGGGAAACGAACCAGTACTTATAGAAAAATTGAGGATATGGGTGATCACGGGAAGTAGGATGTCAAGGAGAATTAAGACCATGGCTCGACTTACGCCATCACAGCCAGTGGCCTTGGATTTCACGGATAGGATATACCTCCTTGTCTCATCTTCAAAAATCTCGGACAGCGAAAAGGATTCGGATAAATGTACCGGCACGGAAGATACTTCATTGATAGTACGGGATCGAGTGACCGCGTCAAGTGACACTGTAGATGAGAAGTGTAGATTGAAGTCATCAGGGGTGAAAGAATTGCAGGAAACCTGGTTTTGGCGTCTGCCAATGCCCAAGCTTTTAATGAACTTCCATAAATGTGCAGGAGATGAATCAACAACATTTTCATGAATGTACCGCCGCTTAGCTGCTCTCACCACCTGATTGCAACGATTCCTAGCCATCTTAAAGCAAGCCCAGTTGTTATCTGAGCGGTCTCGTTTAAACTTGCGAAAAGCCCGATCCCGCCTTGTCATTGCTGCGCGTACTCCTCTAGTGATCCAGGGCGCGGGAGGGCGCTTAAGCCTAACTAGGCGAAGGGGAGCATGCTTATTGAAAAGATTAAGAATAGAATTATTGAGATATGTGACCTTAGCATCAATTGAAGATGCGGAAAAAATAGGACTCCAGTCATGGTCAGCAGCGCCGCACCTGATGGCGTCCTCGTCAAGTCTGGCAAAGTTGCGCATCCAAACTTTGGATGGTCGAGGTTTCTCAGTGTGCAGTTTGTAAGAAGTGTAGATCAGATCATGACGAGAAAAGCCAGGCGCTGCGTGCTGACCATGCGTAAGAATGCTCTCAGTAGAGGAAGTAATGATTAAGTCAAGCCAGGTGTCGGGAACCTCAATGTTATGATGAGTAGGTTTAAGGGGCAAAATAGAAAGATTGAGAGCATTAATCATAGACAGAAATTTAGTGGAAGACCCTGACTTGCTTAAGAGGTTGGTGTTGAAGTCACCCATAATGAGCATATGCGCGTAATCCAGGCAGATAGGCTCCAGAACCGACTCCAATGCTGCCACACAATCGATGCCTGGAGGACAGTAAACTGCTCCAAGCATTGCCCTGACACCCTTGATATTCACTTCCAGGAACAAATATTCAGCAGACGCAGAGTATTGAGAATTTGATGCTAACAGAATTTTATGTGGAATATTGCTCCTGAGGTAAACAGCCACACCACCTCCACCCTTGCCAATGCGATCGTTCCTGATCAGAACGTAGCCGGGAAGAGCATAGCAGGCAGAGTCCAAGCAGGGCTTAAGCCAGGACTCCGATATTAGAATGGCTTGAATAGGACTACCTTCGAATGTGCTCACAAGGTCAGCATAGTGGGAAGGGACACTTTGAGAATTTATGTGACACACATTGAAATATTTTTTAAACTGCATCAGGTCCTGTCTCAAGAGAGTGCCAAGAGGTATAAAAGATGAGTCGTGGAAAGAGTCGTCGTCAGAGGATACATTATTGGTAAAGTCTAAGGCATGATAAAATGAATCGTCCATAAATAATATTTAAATAAGTAATAAGGGGAATAAAATAAAATAATAATAATAAAATATATATATATATATAATTATATATAAAAAAGAAAGGTACTATGCGCACTAAATAGAACGGATTTCTGCCCCGTCCTGCCGGCTTACAATAAATAGAAATGTATGAAAGTCACTGCAGGATACAATCCTAAGTGGCCAATAACCGCTACCACAACTGCAAATGAAAAAAAAAAAAACAAACAAGAACAAAACCAAAAACAGCGGTTTCTGAACGTAGCCCCCAGCTGTCACTAAGTAAACGTCACTATGACATGACATTTGACAAACGCATTGCTTGCTATGCTCAAGTAAAAATTATTATACAAATTAATATTCAATAGTGGGTAAACAATATAAGAGTTAACATTAAAAACAAGGCGGTGTTACAAAAATTATTGTTTGGACTTTACCGCCCGCTTCGATCGTGGCACTGGCTTATTCTTATCGACACTAACGCCAGACTTCGTGAAAGCGGCGACTTGCCCGCTCTTAGCGGCCGTCGAATCCGATGCAGATTTGTCCAGGCGGACCAGGTCGTCTTCAGACGTAATGTTATGGCGCTTGCCATCGGGGAGCTTCACGAAAATGTTGCCGTCCAAAGACCAACAGTTCGTTATCCCGAAGCGCTTACGTGCATCCAAAAACAGCCCCTGTCGTCTGCGAGTCAAAAACTCCGACACCACTAAGGGGGTTCCCTTAAGGCAGCTCTTCTTTCTCCATACCAAGGCTTTACACTGGTGCTCAGCAAACCGGACCAAAATAGGACGAGGCTTGTTATTGCTATCTCCAGAATGTGTGCCTAACCGGTGACAGGACTTAAATGATGCCGCAGAGATACCCTCGATGCCCTCGATTATGACATCGATGTCAACATAGATGTTTTTTGAATATCGATCATGCCTAGTAAACACTCGTCTTTAACTTAAGAAGCTTCAAAAAACTTTATATCTCACTTTCCTCAAGAGTCCACAGTTCTCCATCCTTCGTCACCTATCGGTCTGCGTGAGGGGGTGGTTCGTGTATCTCCGGGCAGTCCTCATGCGGCCGGCGGCCACGCTGTCGAACACCCACTTGGAGCCGACCTGGTCCTCGCCCCCGCCCAGCGTCATGTCGCAGTCCCCAGACTCTACGGTCACCGCCCCGCACAGTTTGAGGAGCTGTGTCGCGGCCTCCTTGGAACAATAAAATAACATAAAAATCTAGCTTTTGATATCCGATTTTAATTTGAAATAATAATATTATCTAAGAGAGAGAGGTAGGGCATAGCGAATCTTCGCTCGAATTGAGCCGCCCGTCCGGTAAGGACCTCCACCCTATAGAATGCCGCAGCCAAATGACTTCCAGGTCGTGTTTCTGTCGGTGAGTAGGGTTTCCGGAGCTCGTAGCAGGTTAGGGTTTAGTATTATTTATCGTCCGTATATATTTCTGATTATAAAAATATATTGGACACGTGTTTTTCCTTTTTTCATTTAAACAAAAAATAACAAAGATACAAGGTATCAACATTGTGGGAGTCTTTGACGTCAGTCTGTGCAAAGAACTCCCACTCTTCGACGTCACGCGTAATTTTAATGGGCTATATCTTTGTTATTTTTGATCTAATTCACAAATGAAAAAATAAATAAATAACCCAAGACATGCCACGCTGGGCCACACAGCGCCACCTAGCCCCAAACTAAGCCGAAGCTTGTACTATGGGTACTAGACAACTGGTAAACTTACTTAGATACAATTTTTTTGTAAATAAATACATATTATACATAGAAAATACGTGTCGTTTATTTTTGAACAATCTAAAAGGCGGACTAATTAAATTTTTTACGGCAACAAGCTTATATAAGATACCTTCTGTTCCATTTGCGGCGTGATGCGCACGCGCATCCCGTTGAACACGTCGTACGCGTAGTCGGAGCGCATGCGGCACAGAGCGATGCGCTCGATGCGGGCCTTCTGCAACACGACAAAGGTCAGATTATATGCAACTACTACTAATTTGATGCTTCTTTTATCATTTTAGCACCTTTTTTTTATCCGGTAAAAATGCGTTTACGCATCCCCGGTGTTCGGGGGAACGCCGGGGTATGCGAGACTCACGCCGTCCCGAAAACGGGAGGAAGGCATCCTGCCTAAAGATGTTAGCAAGGCAGGAAATAATCACTATAGTTCATTCGCGTTAAGAAAATAGTGACTCATCACCGACTGCCGGCCAAGCCACACCCCCTAGCCAATTAAAACGCTAGAAATTATAATTTTAATTGGCTAGGGAGTGTGGCTAACGCTAGAAATTATAATTTCTAGCGTTTTAATTGGCTAGGGGGTGATGAGTCACTATTTTCTTAACGCGAATGAACTATAACCCGGTTCTCCTTCAAGCGCCCACAGGGTGGTGTCACGGGACCTTAGAACTCGAGCTGTCATGACCCACAAGCGTGGCCCGCCCTAAACGGCAGGCACCACAGTTCTCCCCTAGGGGGACACGGTGGGAGTGGCCCGGAGGACAAGCTCACTCCCGGCCGCCGATGGCGAGGGTCCGTGCGAGGCGGAGGCGCCCCGCACCGACCACCCTGAACCCCGTCAGGCAGCATCAAGCTGCGGAATAGGGCATATGCATGAAAAATACTTTCAGGTATTTACTAATTTATCGTAAAATAGATCAAAATCTACTACGAACAGTGAAAACAAAATCAAAATTGGCTGAAAAATGGGCGAGATACAGTCGTTGAAAGTAAATATATCCGTCTCTCTCTCGCGAAACAGATTTTTCTATGGAGTTAGTACGGCGCTCACGGTGCGTGACGTCATCCGCCGCGTCGGATCTCTCTGTCTAAGCAATAACTTTAACGCTTTATAACTCGCTTAATAGAAAAGATAGTTTAAAAATTCTTCGATATTTATGTATCTGGAAGATAAAAGATCTCAATAAATCCATAAAAAAAGTCATGCATATTCCCTATTGCCGCAACGTACGGCCGCCTCTGCGTCTACGAAGTGCTGGGCGGAAGGATCATTATCATTTTAGCACCTATATCAAATCATATAAATGTTCTATGGTAATAAGAGAGGTAGGGCATAGCGAATCTTCGCTCGAATTGAGCCGCCCGTCCGGGGAAGGACCTCCACCCTATAGAATACCGCAGTCAAATGACCTCTGGGTCGTGTTTCTGCCGGTGAGTAGGGTTTCCGGAGCTCGTGGGGGGTTAGGGTTGGGCCGGCATGGCGGTGGCAACTGACAGGTAACTGACCAGTTACTTGCCCGTTGTCACAGCGACTTGGGCTTCTCTTTCGCTTTCCATCAGGTGTAGGGAAGCCATTATGTCGAGCCACTATAAAAAAAAAAAAATATTAGCTAAGCAATTAAAGACACTATTTACGCCGCCCAAACTCTTAAACAGTAGCGTTCTATGCCCCATACCGCAGGGCAGGTCTACCTAGTTAGTGACACTACCAGTGTTAGCAATGTGCAAAACACATCTGGAGACTATTCTTCGCTGCGAAGACTATTCTCGCATCCAGCATTTGCCAGCCAACTTGCGCGAATAACGATTCTCTTACATCAATACATGAAGGATGTAAGGGAGCGACCTATCACCTTTTCGCTCTAAGCCAACCTCACCTGCCCGTGCATCCTCCCGATTAACAAACAAGCTGGCAACCGACCGGTGGCGGTACAACCATCACAATTATTGAAGGCGTAGCTAAATACAACAGACTGATGACGGGCAGCAGCGTCACCGGAAGACCGATGACGGGCAGCAGCGTCACCGGAGCGAGAAGCTACGCCCTGCGATCGCCAACCCGCCTGCCCAGCGAGGCGATTATGTGTGACACCTGGAGAGGTCTATGTCCAGCAGTGGACTGCGATAGGCTGATGATGATGATGACCTAAAGCTGATGATGACCTATCTATACCTAGTCTATCGTTAATCGGGAACACCAGTCCCAATAGTAGTAGAGTTACCACCAGCTCACCTGCGCCATTTTCCTCAGATGCGGCACCTCGTACCCGTGATGATGCAGCCAGCGACCCTCGACCTTGGAATCTTCGGCCCAGCGGGCGTACACCACGCGACAACCTCGCGCCGCGCCCATCAACGCACTGAGCGTGCGAGCCTTGATCAGATCACTGCGGTGTACCACGCGAGTACCGTCCAGGCCGGTGATGCCGGAAATGTCGGGATTTGTAGCCGGGATACCTGTAATGAGGGCGTTTCAAAATAAAATGCCGTTAGATGGCGTAATGTATCCCGCGGTTCCTGAACCGCGCCCCTACCACCAAAATCGAAAATGGGAGGGATTTATGGTGCAAAAGTGCGCGATCCGTTCAACGAACGATCTCATTCCAGGGTTTGCATGTAGGTACACGTAAGAAGACACTCAAATAAAATGTTCTATCCATCTATCTTTGTATCATTGTACCAGAACAGACATTCCTATTCCAGGACTGCCAACTCCTGGCAGCTCTTCCAAGTGAGCTCATTCCAGAGCTTGCAAATACACGCATCATTAGTCGTGTCCAGTGAGATTGGTTCAAAAGGTGTAACAAGTGGTTTATACACAGAAGTGACAAAGCACGTTTCAAGCTCTATTCGATTTCGATTTGCCATCGAAACTCAAAGAAGAAGAATTACACGGTGGAAGAGATCCTCAAATAAAAAGAGAGGTAGGGCATAGCGAATCTTCGCTCGAATTGAGCCGCCCGCCCGGGGAAGGACCTCCACCCTATAGAATACCGCAGTCAAATGACCTCTGGGTCGTGTTTCTGCCGGTGAGTAGGGTTTCCGGAGCTTGTAGGGGGTTAGGGTTAGGCCGGCATGGCGGTGGCAACTGACAGGTAACTGACCAGTTACTTGCCCGTTGTCACAGCGACTTGGGCTTCTCTTTCGCTTTCCATCAGGCGTAGGGAAGCCACACAGATTACCCCCAATAGATACCGCATGTTCGGCATTTTGCTTTGAGTTTCGCGAGTCAATTTCAGGTGGTATGGAAGGGTGTGCGGGGGACGTAACTCATTTCTCAAGTGATGTACATTTGTATTGTGCAATGTCGATAATTTTATCGAAAAATTACCAATCAGGTATATTAGACTAGATTATGTCTGTATCACCTTTTCAGTATTTTGTGCAATACTGGATATTTATCTATGTATGTATATAAATATATGTTTATATATGTCACCGGAAAATAGCAAGAATCGTAAGTTGATCAATTTCCTAGGTAGTTGATTATCTTTCGGAATATAACAAACGGTAGTGGAAATGTATTATTTAACGCAATGGATTTCAGTTAGTTAATCAACTTACGGTAGCCTGACAGTCATTTAATAATTTACGATTTTGACACAAGTAAAATCGTCCTCAAATGGGCCAATCGTTGCTCAATGTACTATTTAACGGTGCACTATTACCCGTAACTTAATACACTGTTCCCTGATTGGTTGCCGGGATAACGCCACGTGAGCCATTGAACCAATCAACGTTCACCTCACCTTCGTCGGATGATTTTACGGCAAGATCCCGTAAAATGATCAATTTACTAAAATACATACGTTAAATAATACATTTCAACTGCCGTTTTGACATTATAAGTATATTCAAATGAGTATAGTTATAAATATGGTTAGGTGAAGTAATCACAGCAGTTTTCATTTACTCGTCTTCTATCCTTCATACATTGAAAACTATCCTATGTAAATGTCTCTAACAGCAGGGTGCGGCATTTGTCCACTTTAATGTTCTCTCAGGACACTTTGGAAATCTAAAGTAGAAACACTAAAAAAAAAAAAAAAAATTTTTCTCATCTTGCATTATCGATATACATGAAAGTAATACATTGTAACACTATTGTCAAACGTGTCTATGCTAGAAAGGGATAAAAATAGTGAAATTGGTAATGAAAGAAAGGGATCATGAAAAAAGACATCAACGCGAGCTAACATCTGTCAAATATTTTCCATCGTAACTTGAGCTCCGGCGCCAAGGAGTTCAATACTAAGATTCATACGTTTATGTTCTACAAACTATTAAAAGTGTCTCCGATACACACGGGTCTGACTTCTGGTCAGTACTGACCGTGGTACTGACGCACTTTAAGCGCATGCGTATTTCGCGCCTGCATTGCATTGATGTATTACCTCTCGCGCGATATCTTAAGTGCGGTATCTATTGGAGATATCTGTGGGAAGCCATTATGTCGAGCCACTATAAAAAAAAAACATAAAATGTTCTATCCATCTATCTATGTACCTATGTAAATCTAAATCATTTATTATTATTTATTATGTACCTGAGCAGACGTTCCCATTCCCGTCCTCCCAACAGAATCCCGGAAGCACTTCCAAGTGAGCTCATTCCAGAGCTTACAAGTACACGGAAGAAGAGATTTTCAAATAAAATGTTCTATCCATCTATCTATGTACCTGAGCAAACGTTCCCGTTCCCGTCCTCGCGGCAGGAGCCCAGGAGGACGTGGGTGGTCTTCCAGGTGACCTGGCTTTGCAGCCGCCCGCCCAGCGAGCGAACAGCCGCCGTTACGGCCTGCCGCTCAGACTTGCCCATACCGGTCAGCACCTGGAGTGGAATTACATCATGTTGTTGATGAAATAGGCTATGATGGCTAAAAATTGTAATTAGTCCGACTTTTAGCTTATTCAAAAACAAAAGACACGTATTTTTCCTTTTTTCAATCAAATAAACAATAGCAAAGATACTAGGCATCAAAAGTTAGGAGTGCGAGTCTTTGACGTCATTCGCTCCCGTAATAATGCCTCACCTAGTGACGTCACGCTTAATTTCAACGGGCTATAACTTTGTAATTTTTTCGCCTTCGCAGCGTGGCGATTATGGGTATATTCTCATGATGGTTGCCCTAAGTAGCGAACAACTGGAGAGGCCTATGTCCAGCAGTGGACTGCCATAGGCTAATGATAAGGCTGTCGCAGTCGGCTGCGCAGGAGTGGGTGCGCAGGCAGCTACGAGCCTCTGCGTAGCGTACATTATGACACATGTGTATAGTTGCCAGTGGACCTTTGGGGGAAGTTGGGAGAGGTATATGTCACTATCCTCGGCCGAAGCTTATTATTATTTATTATTATATTTATTACTATCCTGGGCCTGGTGGCAGCAGCCTGTTGCGCAGGAGTGGGTGCCCAGGCAGCTATTGTGTTGCTCTTTGGGGAAGGCTGGGAGAGGTATATGTCCAGCAGTGGGCTGCGGCTACTCACTATCCTCGGCCTGGTGGCTACCGAAGCTGTCTGCGCAGGAGTGGGCGCGCAGGCAGCTATTGTGTTGCTCTTTGGAGAAGGCAGGGAGAGGTATAAGTCCAGCATTGGGCTGCGGCTACTCACTATCCTGGGCCTGGTGGCAGTAGCCGGTTGCGCAGGAGTTGGCGCGCAGGCAGCTACGAGTCGGCGCGCCAGTCGCTCTGCGCGGACCAGCTCCTTGCGCTCCCGTTGCGTAGGACGCGTGTGGGCTTTGCGTTGACGAGGAGGTACCGTAGTTTCGGCGTCTGTGGGATGTTGAGTAGATAATAGGGAATATGCACGAAAAATAATTTCATGTATTTACTAATTTATCGTAAAATACATAAAAATATACTACGAACAGTGAAAACAAAATCAATATTGGCTGAAAATTGGGCGAGATACAGTCGTTGAAAGTAAATATATCCGTCTCTCTCGCGCGAAACAAAGTCAAAGTCAAAATACCTTTATTCACATAGACTTAAAATAAGCACTTATGAATCGTCAAGTAAAAAATAATGTAGAAACAGATTTTTATATGCAGGTTGTATGGCGGGCACGGTACGTGGCGTCACCGCAATCACATTGTATGAAACAAAACGACTTTACTCATGAGTTAACGATCAACTAAACTAGTTGGACAACAAATCAACGATCACCAACCGCCTGCCCAGCGTCGCGATTATGGGTATATCCTCCAGATGTTTGCCCTAAGCGGAGAACAACTGGAGAGGCCTATGTGCAGCAGTGGACTGCAATAGGCTGATGATGATATCATGGGTCAGACTTAGGGATGTAAGGGAGCGGCCTATCATCTTTTCACTCCAAGCCATCCTCACCTGCCCGTGGTGCATCCTGCCGAACAACAAACGAGGCGCTGGCGACCGACTGGTGGCGGTATAACCATCACAAATGAAGACGTAGCTAAATACCACAAGACGATGACGGGCAGCAGCGTCATCGGAGCGAGAAGCTGCGCTCTGCGATCGCCAACCCGCCTGCCCAGCGTGGCGATTATGGGTATATCCTCCAGATGTTTGCCCTAAGTGGCGAACAACTGGAGAGGCCTATGTCCAGCAGTGGACTGCAAAAGGCTGATGATGATGATGGGTCAGACTTAGCTGGACTCACCAGAATCCTCATCGGACCCCTTGGTGTTCGTCTCGTCGGCTTCTCTGTTCGTGAACAGCTTCCTGCGCGACTTGGCCGGCGGCGCAGGGCTGATGGATATCGGCATCGCGCGGCGCAGGGCGGTGTTCACGCGAGACTCTATGTCTGGGAACATGTCATGACAAGGGTTAGGTCTAAGGCCCCGCGACTTATCGAGAGAATGGTTTAAAGAGATAAACAGGTTCCAAAAACTCGTACAAAGCGCTTCGCCTCTACATTCATAGTGCGAACGGCTAAGCTATGGAACTCCCTGAGAGATATAGTCCTCAGATTTTCAAGGCGAGAGTGAATCGGTTTTTGTTGGGTGAGCGCGCTGCACCTTAGACTCTAACATCGCTTAAGATCAGGCCAGTTGGGGTCAAGCGCTACCCCATTCGAATATAAAAAAAAACACTTAACACGTTGAGCGCCATGACGGTCACCGGTGACCGACAAACAATAGTTTTTCTATTGTGTCTAGTTTCTCGGCAGTCAAAGTATTAAAATTTATTTTGGATCACAATTGATCACAAATGATATGATATGATACCATTTATTTTGCATCACAATTTATTTTGGACTGTAATATTATTAGTCTGTATTATTATTATTGTTAGAGATCATTTTATATTTATTTGCCAAAACTTGTATATTTTGTTTATTTGCGAAATGTGTATTTTTTTCTGTTCTATTTCTATATAATTTAAATTTATTCTGTAAGCACTCTGATAATCACACGTCTGTCGCAGAAATGATGATCGGTGGTGTAAGAAAAAATTCTGCAGTGGATACCGCGTGGGACGCCCCTCGGTTAGGTGGAGCGACGATCTGCGCAGCGCGGTTGGCATCAACTGGATGAGTTTTGCTGCCGATCGAGCAGAATGGCGCATTTTGGGAAAAGTCTACGTCCAGCAGTGGACTGCCGCAGGCTGCCAATGATGATGATGATTATGCATTGATGTATGGATTTCAATAATAAATAAATATTAGACAACATCACATACATTGCTCTAATCCCAAAGTAAGTAGCTTAAGCACTTGTGTTATGGGTATCAGAACAATGAAGGTACCACAAATAAATGCTTAAACAAATTATAAACACCCAGTCACGGAACAAACACAAGTGTTCATCACACGAATGTTAGTCCCGGGTGGGAATCGAACCCACGACTCTTGGTTCAGGAGGCAAGGGTCACTACCAATTGAGCCACCGAGCCAGTCAAAATTGATGTATGGATTTCAATGGTATTGGTATTTGTATTCAATATGGTTTCTCGGTTTGTTCCTCTGCGAAGGCGACATTTGCCGATGCTACTTATGAAAATCGTTCTAATGTACCTGTCTTATCCCGTGACGAGTCGTGCGACGTGTCCCTCGACGCGTCCGTCGACTGGTCGGCCGACGTGTCCGCCTCCGTCTCGCTGGACATCCTCAGCCGAGGCACCTTCTCCTTGTTGTCATCCTTGTCGTCCGAGAGCAAATCCACTAGGGGTATGTTCTCCATTTCGGCTTTTTTCTGCAGATGAAGATGGAATTGTCTTTGTATTTCTAATAGTTTTTTGCCGTTTCTTCTCTATGCCCGGAACCCAGCGGCAGACATTTGTATTTGTAACCTTTTTTTGCTTTTGGGGGCAGATTAGCAAGCGGCTTTTCTGATGGTAAACAGTAACTGCCGTTCTGCGTTACCCAAATAAACATTAGCAATAGCCTGGTCGCCGTAAAAAATGTAGTTAGACCGTTTTTTAGATTGATTAAAAATAAGAGATGAGAGGCCTACGTTTAGCAGTGGACTGTAAAGATTAATTTATCGTTATCATACCAATAGCTGCCTCAAAGTCCTCGGCGAGGGCAAGTCGGAAGCCCTAGCGGCGGCAGGGAAGGCCTGTTCCGGCAGCCTTCTGTTGGAGGCGGCGCAGGCCTCCACCCACAGCGGCGACACCAGCCGCGACGCGAGCGCACGCGCCTTGGCGCGGGTCGCGCGGCAGCCGCCTGGAAGAGAGACAGGGGTGATGGTCCTTCGCGACGGATAAGTTGGTCCTTCGAGACGGATAAGTTGGTCCTTCGCGACGGATAAGTTGGTCCTTTGCGACGGATAAGTTGGTCCTTCGCGACGGATAACTTGGTCCTTCGCGACGGATAAGTTGGTCCTTCGCGACGGATAAGTTGGTCCTTCGAGACGGATAAGTTGGTCCTTCGCGACGGATAAGTTGGTCCTTCGAGACGGATAATTTAAAAAGATCTTATTAAATATAAATAAATATCAGACAACATCACATACATTGCTCAGATTCTAAAGTACAAATATAAACACCTAGACACGGAACAAACACTAATGTTCATCACACGAATTTATGTCCCGGGTGAGGATCGAACCCAGGACCCTTGGTTTAGAAGGCAGGAGTCACTACCAACTGAGCATTTTCAAGTAGTTCCCCTTATTAGATAAAGACGACATGATGTTGTCATTTGAGCTTGTCAAACATTTAATATTATTTCAGGGGAAAATGGGGCAAAATTTCCCAGTATCCTCCGATTGTGGGAAACTATTCGGGATTACACCAGTTTCTCACAAGGAAATTAAAGGCGAATTAATCATTTGGGTCTTTGTGACTCGATGTAAGTGAAGTTAACACAAAAATAAGCACAGACCTTCCGCCCAAACCACATGTGTGACGATAGGGCTCCAGGCAGGCACCACAGACGCGCCTAGCGCTCCAAGCGCGGCCCGCAGCGCCAGCGCGCGGGTCTCCGCCCCCACTTCGACCAGCGCCACCACGCCTACAAGCACTTCGCTTGACATCTGAACGCTTTTAGCTACCTGGAAGTGAAAACCAAAATGTTGTACGAAGTTGAAGACTTTTTGAACGAGGGATGGATTTGGAGATTTCCGCAACTTGAAATCTGAGCGCCTATTTTGCGTGGGGAGAGAGACAGACTATTCCGCAAGTGAACTGAAGTGAAGAACATGTTTAGGTTGATGGTGATGAATCAATCATCATCATCATCGCCCTACAAACAGAGAGGTAGGGCATAGTGAATCTTCGCTCGAATTGAGCTGCCCGTCTGGGGAAGGACCTCCACCCTATAGAATACCGCAGCCAAATGACCTCCGGATCGTGTTTCTGCTGGTGAGTGGGGTTTACGTAGCTCGTGGGGGGTTAAGGTTGGGCCGCCATGACAGTGGCAACTGACAGGTAACTGACCAGTCACTTGGAGGTTGTCACAGTGACTTGGGCTTCTCTTTCGCTTTCCATCAGGCGTAGGGAAGCCATTATTTAAAAAAAAAGACAGCCAATACTGAAGACCTTCCCTAACGACAATAGTCATTTGGGGGGATTTTTCTTAGTCAACACACTTGGCAAGCAGGTTGTTGACTGCAGTCTGTTTTATTTGTATGCAGGAAAATGCTGCTGCCCATTTTCTGATATTCTTTTAGTAGTCTTCTACGTTACCCACAGGACGAGTTGCATGATCCTGATTGGTGACTGACTCAGTTGACATTATGAGTATCATATTATACACTCTAAAGTTTAGAGTACATAAAAAATAGTTTAGAGTCTAAACTATTTTTTATGTACTTCTATCAAAAATGGCAAAAGGTCTACTCGACCTATTTTTAACAGACTTAAAAAAAAGGAGGCGGTTCTCGGTATATTTTTTTATTGTACATATGTATGTTACCCACATATCTCCAGGAATTGTGAACCGATTTTAATTTTTTTTTTATTTCGGACACCCAAAAAATAAAAAGCAATGGAAGTAGAAATGTGTATTTCCATGTAAGTTGGTTAGCTCATGATTTCTAATCATAATGTCTACTTACATTAGCACTGTTGACATTTTTTTTACTGCTAGAACTAGGTCCAACAGCTCGTCTCACATTGGTCCTGGTGGTCTGCGGCTTCTTCGCTAGCACCCTAACTTGTCGTCCATTGTGTGACGTCAGTGGAACATCAGGGGTGCCTTTCAGCTCGGACCACTCCTCTCTCAAACGGATCCTTTCAGCTATTGCCGAGCGTCGCTAGAATTTCATAAAAGAAGATTTTAGACTTTAGTGTCATAAAATATGTGACGTTAAAAATGGTATTTCAACTGAAATGTTTCTTTTGCCCATTGAAAGAGGAACAAACATTCATCCAAACAAAGAGAGGTAGGGCATAGCGATCTTCGCTCGAATTGAGCTGCCCGTCCGGGGAAGGACCTCCACCCTATAGAATACTGCATCCAAATGACCTCCGGGTCATGTTTCTGCCAGTGAGTAGGGTTTTCCGAGCTTGTGAGGGGTTAGGGTTGGGCCGGTATAGGTGGCAACTGACAGGTAACTGACAAGTTACTTGCAGGTTGTCACAGTGACTTGGGCTTCTCTTTCACTTTCCATCAGGCGTAGGGAAGTCATTATGTCGAGCTACTATAAAAAAAAACGTTCGCATTTATATTATTAGTAGGATAAAGTTGTTTGTGGTTAAGTATTGCTAATTATTGTAAAAAAAAATTATCTACACTTACCAGACCTGCTGCACTTCTATTATTTTCTTTATTCATTATTAATTACTATTCTACCATTACCAGGATTACTGCGAAACCACAAAATAATAATAAATTAATCATAAAGGACAAAACAACAGCAATGTAATGCACTACTTAATTACTACTTTGTTTCATATTTCTTTGATTAAATCGAGTCTTAATCCCATGTATACTATTAATAAAAATTAACATTACAACAAATATTATGAAATGTGTTAAAAAAATACCACAAATAATAATTAAAACTCAAATGATGTACCTACCTATTTTGGTTGAGGTTATAATTCTAACAACACAACTATAATAGACGTAAATATTCTGTTCTACAGCTCTATAAGATCTTGTTATGCTTACCTTGATTGTATGCGCTTCTGTTATTAACAAATCACTGTTATTTTTACCTAAAATTAGGTAAGTCAAAACAAAATTTCTAATGAACAAAAGTTCATTCAGAATGTCTGTTGTAAAATCAACACTTCGTGTTTTCAACTATTGCCACATAATTATTTCCATAATTTAACTGTTATAATCATTAAATAAATATGTTAGGTCGAAAATACTAATTGTTTATTGTTTACACAATAAAAATAAAATACAAAGCAGCACAGCTGTTCTGCTGTTGTCTGCCAAAATTTGACAATGACAAGTCTGAACATGTCGCATAGCTTTTTTATCAAATTGCAGCATTGGCCCCGTGTCTGTTGGATTGGATGTTGAAGTGGCAAACGCATTTGAATCTTTCTTTGCCAACATTGCATCTAAAACGACGGACACATTGAGTTCTAGCCCGCGTCTTGCTTATGACCTCCTCAACACATATTCAGTCGAATGTAAGGTAAAGTTTAATTTTCATCAAATCGACGCCCTAGACATTTTGGATGCTTTCAGAAAGTTAAATATTAAAAAGACTGAGGATTACTGGGGACTTTCTGTTGATATATTAAAAAATATAATCAGCATTATTTCACCAATTTTGGCAACAATTTTTAATAAATGTATTGAAACTGGGCATTTCCCAAGTTTGATGAAACTTAGTAAAGTCATACCACTATTTAAATCCGGTGATAAGTGTGACCCATCAAACTTCAGACCAATATCTATACTGCCCGCTTTAAGTAAAATTTTCGAAAAAATTATATTTAATCAATTATTAATCCACTTACAAGATAATGATATATTGCATAAGAACCAGTATGGATTCACCAAAGGTAAATCCACGACTGACGCTGGTGTAGCGCTCGTAAAACATGTATTTGATGCATGGGAGAACAAGCAAGATGCTGTGGGGATTTTCTGTGATTTGTCAAAGGCATTTGATTGCGTTGATCATCAGACACTACTTATGAAGTTACGTCATTATGGTGTATCGAACGACTCGCTTAGTATGATACAGTCTTACCTGATAGGAAGAATCCAAAAAATTTATGTTAACGGTAGTCACTCCTCTGGCGCCCCCTTGCTTATGGGTGTGCCCCAGGGCTCAATATTGGGACCTTTGCTCTTTTTAGTATATATTAATGATCTTCCATGTTTTGCAAAAGACTTATGTGAGATGGTGCTATTTGCCGATGACACATCTTTAATATTTAAGGTTGACAGACAAAGAGAAAATTTTGACGAAGTAAATGATGCTGTCTCTTAAGTACTACATTGGTTTACAAGTAACAATCTGTTACTAAATGCTAAGAAAACTAAATGTATAAAGTTTTCTATGCCCAATGTCAGACAAGTCAAAACTGTCATTAACATAAATCAAGAACCCATTGATATCGTTAACTCAACAGTGTTCTTAGGTATCACCTTAGACTCAAGATTGCAGTGGGCTCCACATGTTGCTGCCCTGGCAGGACGACTTAGTTCAGCTGCATATGCTGTTAGGAAGATTAGACATTTAACTGATGTCGACACTGCGAGATTGGTTTATTTTAGCTACTTCCATAGTGTTATGTCCTATGGCCTTCTACTGTGGGGCTCAGCGGCAGACATCCAGACCATATTTGTTTTACAAAAGAGAGCTATCAGAGCCATATACAAACTTGGCCCACGTGATTCTCTTAGAGACCTTTTTAAAGAAATAAATATCTTAACTGTCGCTTCCCAATATATCATGGATTCTTTAATCCATGTTTATAAGAACAAGCACAAGCTTCCTAAAAATTCAGATAGTCATAAATTCAATACCAGAAACAGGCACAAGCTAGCTATTCCTAATCTGAGGTTGAATAAATGTGGAAAGTCATTTATAGGGCTTAGCATAAAAATGTTCAATAAATTGCCTCAATGTATAATTGATCTACCCATACAAAAGTTTAAATTATATATTAAAGGATGTCTAATAAAGAAAGGTTATTACAGAATTGAAGACTATTTAAGTGATAAGACTGTATGGTCAACTGCCAAATAAGCGGATGCTGCTCGCCTGCACTTTATCATAATAAAATTATAACCATTTCATTGGTTGTTTATATAGAGTCATATGTAACTTATATTCTACTAGCTGCTGCCCGCGGCTTTGCCTGCGTGAACATCGGTTTGTCATGAAGAGCTTACTCTGTCATTATCATGTACGTACGCGTCTTTGTCTCTTATTTTATCACACGCGCTTACGAATGGATGCTCAAAAGATGATGAAGATATAGGTATTCGATTTGAGTGCTGATTTGAATCTGAACAAAGGTTGACACAAACACAATGTAGGTACATCATGTTGGCCTCTGGTTGGCCATTGGAAGCCGCGGCCCATTGTTCAGGAATCACTTGGTCTTAAGCTATGTTTTTCTTAACTGTAAGTTCCGGTGATGACTTATCCAGAGCGACGTCTTCCTGAATTATTCGAGTTATCTAAAAAAAGTTCGTTTTCTACATTGAATCCTACCGGGAACCGATATAATGCGCCACTGGGGTCAGCAGTAATCAGAGTGTTTCACTATTTTTGAGTCAATTAGTCTTTTTACGGTATCAAAAATGGTGCTTACCTACGTACCTAGTTACTACTATGAATTCTCATTATTTCAACCAGAGCAACCGCACGTAATGCACTTGTGTATGGGCATAAACATGTACACTTCAATATCTCGTGCATACTTGCCCGGTCTGCTTGGAGAATGGTCATTGTGGCCGATTTTCGGCCAGGAGAGGGATGGCGTCGGCGCGATACGTTTAAAATTGATTAATGTAGAAATCATCATCATCAGCCTATTACAGTCCACTGCTAGACACAGGCCTCTTCAGTTGCTCGCCACCTAGGGTAAACATCTGGAGGATATTATGGGTATAAGCGCCACCTGGGCAGGCGGGTTGGCGATCGCAGGGCGTAGCTTCTCGCTCCAGTCACGCTGTTGCCCGTCATAGGCCTGAGAAATCTAGCTACGCCTTCCATCGTTATGGTTTTACCACCACCAGTCGGTTTGCCAGAGCCTCGTTTGTTGGTCGGCAGGATGCACCACGGGCAGGTGTGGAAGGCTTGGAGTGAAAAAGTGATAGGTCACTCCCATACAATATATAAATACGGATACTTATTTTGTACTTTTTGGAAAATAAGTGCGTTTAATAATTTTATACCTATACAACTAAAACAGAATCTGGATATCCTGTGTATGAATATATTTTGAGAAGCCACGCTAAAAATACTAAGTATCTTTTATTTCGATTTTTCTTTATGTCATACTGAGCATCCCTAAGAATAAAATGTGAAAATTATTTACCGATAAAATTAAGATTTTTTAATTATAGGTGGTACCTAATACGTAACTATGTACAATAATTGTACATGTTAGTACACAGGGTTTAAGTATCATGCCGACCAAAAAGCGACCACTTGACCGGTGTATGAATCTTAACTTACTTCAAAGCGTTATTTTCTTCCGACATGCGTAATTAAAACGATTTTATTAGGCAGAAATGTTATAATATTAGTATATTGAGGACAGAAATTACAATTTGGATTAGAAAAATATTTATTAAGCATACACTGATCGCAGTTTCGTCGCATCCTAGCTAGACATGTGGCCCGTTGCAACCTCAGAAGGCTCACAACGCGTTGTGAGCCTTCTGAGATTGCAGTAAGGTTTTTGGTTCTTGGTCACTGTGATTCATTATCAGATGCAGGCCGCCTTGTTTACGGGTTATGCTAGATCTATTTTGACTGTACACAATTTTATTCCTAAAGTTTGTTCCAATTTGTTGCTGAATGAGGTGCCTCTGAAACTGAGCAATATTCTAGTAGACAACGCCGGTGGTTATCCCTTTACGTTGGTCGTCTTTTCAGTTATAGCAGTTTGCATATAGTATTTTCCGAAGAATTTCATTCCGAAAATAAGCCGCACAATTTTAATTCACAAATATATTGGTGGCGAATTTCCGTATTTGCCTACCTCGATATCAGTACCTGTCATGTCAAATTGATAATTTCGCTGCCAAAGTCAAGAAATGACAGTATCTATGGTGTATTCAAAAAGTTTTTAATCATTCCGTAACATATTTTCCCGAAATTCTAAATGAAAAAATTGATGAATCGTTGTAATTTATAGCCTATATGTTAATCTGATGCATAAACAATATTCGTGTAAAGTTTCACTAAAATCTGTTCAGTAGTTTTTGCGTGAAAAGGGAACAAACATCCATCCATCTATCCATCCATCTATCCATCCATCTATCTATCCATCCAAACAAACTTTCGCGTTTATAATATTAGTGGGATGTAAGCTACGTCCTTCAGTTAATTAATTCTTTTATTAGTGTTATGATTTTGCCAAATATTTTATATTGGGGTAACTGGACTAGTCATGCTCACTAAAATGTTTCTGGGGTGGTGGCGCTGTGTGGCGGGTCGTTACACTCCCTCAAATATGGTTGAATGAAGCGATGGCTGGTACACACGTCATACTTGTGAACAGGTGCTGCCTTGGAGACTGGTCTACTCCTGATTGCCCTATATAGAGTAGGTATGTTAAGGTTAACTTTTTTTTTTCTTTTTTTAATCTAATTTATAATTAATTTTATAAGGCCCCAGACTGTATGACGTGGTCGTAGTTAAAAGTATAAATGTGATAATAATATTGTAAACACCATTTTGAAAAGAGCAACTACACGAGTTTCTTGCCGGTATCTTCTCGGTAGAATGCTGCTTTCCGAACCGGTGGTAGCTTCGACGATTTGTAAGTGTTTTTCATAAAAACCTATACAAATAAAGATTATTTTGACTTTGACTTTGACTTTGACTTTGTCAATTGGCCTCATTTAACTATTTTTGATGTCTGTCTAATAGATTTCATGTTACATTAATAACGGACTCAATAAAAAGAAATTATTATTTCCAGATATTTATTTAAAATTCCTATTTAAAGTACATAATTAAATTATTTACAGGATTATTCTTTTAAGTAGAGGTCTGAACTTCAAATAGACTTTTCAAAGTAAAACCTTCTTTTAAGGGTTCTATAGCTAGCCCCAAATAAGGGCTATACACTGGCTGTACATCCCCGTTTTCCTTCTTGGCGAGCTGAGAAGCCAAGTAGAGATTTGGACCCATCTCACCTCGAGGTTCGCCGATTTCTTCTAATTCTTCGATGTCATCAGTTGTTGGCTTGGATGGCTAAGAAAAAAAAAGAAAATTCGTAATACAATAACAAACAATGTAAGTGATGTGGTTGTTAAAGCTAAGGCTCATACCTCCACAAAAGTAGGTGAACTATATAAATTGACATCACCTACATTTACGTAATAAATTTCTCCCAAATTGACTAAGATTCGTTTAGGGTAGGTATACCTACTTGAGCCTTGGGACATTATAGCTACTGCACGCCCGGATCCCCGAAGATTAGTCCGTACAAACCGACAGAGAAAACAAGAAAATATATATATTTTTTGGAATATTCCCTCTTGTCACACCTCCCTTCCTTTTCTTCTTATTCTAATTTGATTTTCACGCCCTCTAGAAACTGCCGCCCGGGGCAGGTGCCCCGGTTTGCCCTCCCGTAGATCCAGGGCAGGGCTATTGATGAATTTCTTTAAGTTTAGTAAGTAAGTAACTCAATCAATAAAGTGACTATCCAGTCAAATAGCTTCCTTACCTCACTGCCCCAAGTCATTTCAAGGCCAAATATAGGCTTCTCGGTATATGCTTGGTGTAAAGTTTGGAGTTCTGTCAGTAGAGGGCGCAGTCTCTCCCGAGGATCTGCTCGGAAGCCGAGGACGTAGCCTCCGGACGCACGGCGTACCACAAACACCAAAGCTTCGCCGAACTTTGATTCGCGAATTGATATCTGTGACAAAACATCAACTTTAAGTGCTACAGATTATATGAAGCAGTGTACGTTTCCTTATTATTTACCTATGTGCTATAAAAATAAAATCTATAAATACTTTTAAAAGATACAAGTATCAAGATCCGTTGTGACGTAATGAGTGCTATACAGTGGTGTAGCCATATGAACGATAGTGCTGCCCTCATTTATTTTCAAATCTTTCTTGTGGGACTATATGGAGATTGCTTGCTGCGTTAGTTATATCGCCATCTGTTGTTACTAAGCGGAACTAGAGAATGTAGTGGTACAGATTCGGAAACCAAAAAAACTTTAGAGTCGCGCAGCTATGGAGCGGGCCATGCTCGGAATTTCTCTACAGGTCCTACAGAATCGATACAAAACCGTAGAGGAGAACCGTAGACGAACCAAGATCACGGACATAGCTCAGTGTATTAGCAGGCTAAACTGGCAGGGCACTTAGAGAGAGAAACAGATCGCCGCTGGGGTCGAAATGTTCTCGATACCTTCCGACAGAAGACGTAGCGTGGGGCGTCCTCCAGCGAGGCGGACTGACGACATATTAAAAGTCACAGGATGGGGCTTGCAACCGGCCGCTGTTGAAGTCCTTGTGGTAAGTCCTATATTCAGTGGACCCCCTATGGCTGAATATGATGATGATGATAACATATACTGGGATGAAGGGAGCGGGCTATCAAATTTTCGCTACAAGCCAACCTCACCTGCCCGTGATGCATGGTGGCGAATTACAAACGAGGCGCTGGCAACCGACTGGTGGTATAAGCATCACCATCGTAGGCGTAGCTAAGTATCACAGACCGATGACGGGCAGCAGCGCCACCGGAGCGAGAAGCTACGGCCTATTGCCAACCTGCCTGCCCAGCGTGGTGATTAAATAACCCAAGACACGCCACGCTGGGCCACCCAGCGCCACCTAGCCCCAAACTAAGCCGAAGCTTGTACTATGGGTACTAGACAACTGATAGACTTACTTAGATACATTTTTTTTGTAAATAAATACATATTATACATAGAAAACACCCAGACCAATACAAACAGACATGTTCATGAACACAAATGTTTGTACTGTGCGGGAATCGAACCCACGACCCTTGGCTCATAGGGCAGAGGTCACTACCAAATGAGGCACCGAGCCTGTCATGATTGATGTCTGCCTGTGATGATTATGGGTATATCCTCCAGATGTTTGCCCTAAGTGGAGAACAACTGGAGAGGACTATGTCCGGTAGTGGACTGCAATATGATGATGATGATGACGTACGCTCTCGATAGTGATGTAGGGCATGGAGACGTTGAAGGCGTCGTTGACATCAGCGTACCACACCACGCGTACGTTAGTGACCAGCAGCGTGCCCAGGTTGCCGGAATCGCTCGACAGGTTCCAGATGCTGTGCTCATGGAGACAGATCTGGAGAAAGAGAAGCAAAGATATTTTTTTTTATGAAAGAAGCATTCAGGATTTTAAGAGAGGTAGAGCATAGCGAATCTTCGCTCGAATTGAGCCGCCCGTCCGGGGAAGGACCTCCACCCTATAGAATACCGCGCCAAATGATCTCCGGGTCGTGTTTTTGCCGGTGAGTAGGGTTTCCGGAGCTCGCGGGGGTTAGGGTTGGGGCGGCATGGCGGTCGCAACTGACAGGTAACTGACCAGTTACTTGCCGATTGTCAAAGGAACTTCGGCTTCTCTTTAGCTTTCCGTCAGGCGTAGGGAAGCCATTATGTCGAGCCACTATAAAAAAAAAGAATCTTCGCCACCAGGCGGTTTCAGCGCCTCGTTTGTTATCCGGCAGGATGCACCACGGGGGCAGGTGAGGTTAGCTTGAAGCGAAAAGATGGTGGGTAGTTTTGTTTATAATTAATAGAATAGCATGACATAGTGCTTTATTTTCTCTTAATACTAGCAGTAAGCGAAAAGGAAGCTGTCGTCAGTGCGTTTGTACTTCGCACTTTTGCCACGTACCCATAGTAAACTCGAAAAGTTTAGGTTACTTACGCATTGACAGAAAATTTGTTTTAGGGCTACTGGTCATTGCGATAATAATGGGTAAGTTTCAGCCATCCATAACAAGTACCTTTTCTTTGGGGAGCATCCTCAACTGCTTATTGTGTATAATCGCGCCTCTAAGCTTGAGATCTCTGTACAGTCTTGACCCGCCATATGCCCTGAAAAAGTCATTAGAAGGCAGTTAAAATCCCTCATCGCGTCGTGTTAATTGCTACTTAGTGGAAATTGTTAGAAGATGAATATGTCACTGATCTAGTTGATTTAGATGACGGGCAGCAGCGTTGCATTGCGATTACCTACCAGGCTGCCCAGCGTGGCGATTATGGGTATATCCTCCAGATTTTTGCCCTAAGTGGCGATGTCCAGCAGCGGACTAAAATAGGCTGCTGATGTTGACGAGGTATTACGAAGGAGAAATGACATTGTGTATGTAATAATCTCCTTCGTATTTACTCGCACCTACCTTTTTTTTTTTGTATTACCGGGGAAAATGCATTTAGGCATTCCCGCTGCTGCGGGGTGTGTGTCCCGTCTCGAAGATGGAAGCGAGGCAGGAAATATCCACTAAAACCCCGGCCTCTTCGTCATGCGCCTTAAAGGTGGTGTCGAGGGTCCTATGAGTATGTACACCAAGACATCACCGGCGCGGCCTGGTCATGACAGGCCCCAACAGGAACTACTCGCACCTACCTAGTCTCTTTTAAGATTGGTCGTTGTGGCCGAATTAGGTCAGGAGAGCAATTTTCCTTCTTAAGAAAACGCGAAACTCACTTATGGACCCCCATGACGGAGGTGTAGTGCCGAACGCAGTTGGGGGACAGATTGGTGAAGATGAACTCGTATCGGTTGGTGTTGAAGGCTGCCAGCACGTACAGGGCCTGGGTAGTGCCTCGGAGGCCAGAGTTCACCACCTTGGTGTTGGTAGACAGGATGCAGTTGAGGCCTATGGCTGAAATGCATAGGAGGAAGTTGTCATCATCATCATCAGCCTATTGCAGTCCACTGCTGGTCATAGGCCTCTCCAATAGGCCTGTTGCCGAAAAAAAAAGTAATTAGTCCGTCTTTTAGATTGTTAAAAAATAAAAGACACTGTATTTTTTCATTTGTAATTTAGACCAAAAATGACAAAGATATAGCCCATTAAAATTACGAGTGACGTCAGATTTGGGAGTTTTTTTCGCAAATAAGTGACGTCAAAGACCCCCACTCCTACATTTTGATGCCTTGTATCTTTGTTATTTTTTGTTTAAATGAAAAAAGGAAAAATACGGGTCCAATATATTTTTATAATCTAATACGGACTAAATATAATGCAATTATTTGACCCTGGAAACATCCTTATTGTTCGCCACTTAGGGCAAACATCTGGAGGATATACCCATAATCGGCAAGCTGGGCGATGGCAGGATGCACCACGGGTAGGTGAGGGTGCATTGAAGCGAAAAGATGATAGGTTGCTCCCTTACATTCCAGTACGAGTACAAGAAGCAGGTAGAATGTAAGAAGCTGGGTTGTCTTTGCATCTTGTGTCTGGATATTTTCAAAAGAAATCACAAAATTCAAGGGATATTGTAATGGAGCGACCTATCATCTATTAGCTCAAAGTCAACCTCACCTACCTGTAGTGCATCCTGCCGAATAGCAAACAAGGTGTTGGCAACCATCACAATTGAAGGCATAGCTAAATACCTCAGACCAATGACGGGCAGCAGCGTCACCGGAGCGAGAAGCGACGCCCTGTAATCGCCAACCCGCCTGCCTAGCGTGGCGATTATGGGTATGTCCTCCAGACGTTTGCCCAAAGTGGCGAACAACTGTAGAGGCCTATGTCCAGCAGTGGACTGCGATCGGCTGATGATGATGATAATTAAGACAGTCTTACATACATAGGTTTATCCTTGGAGACGACAGCGAATGCCAGATTATCCTCAAGTTGGTGACCACCATTCGGCCTTTGCTGCCACTGTTGCCTTTTGTGTCCTCTATGGGTTCTATTCTATCAAATATCTTCTCGCCTGGTCTCAATTTAAGATATCTGTAAACAAAATCTATTTTTTTATTTCAGTGTAAGTATATGTTGCACCATTTTTTTTAGCAAATAATCAAGTAGGTAGGTATGTAGGTAGATCATCATCATCATCATCAGCCTATCGCAGTCCACTGCTGGACATAGGCAGAGGCCTGGAGAGCCAGTTGTTCGCCACTTAGAGCCAACATCTGGAGGATATACTCATAATCGCCACGCTGGGCAGGTGGGTTGGCGATCGCAGGGCGCAGCCTCTCGCTCCGGTGACGCTGCCGCCCGTCATCGGTCCGTGGCATTTAGCTACGCCTTCAATTGTGATGGTTATACCGCCACCAGTCGGTTGCCAGCGCCCCGTTCGTTATTCGGCAGGATGCACCACGGGCAGGTGAGGTCGGCTTGGAGCGAAAAGACGATGGGTCGCTCCCTTACATCCACAAATGTAAGTAGATGTTTGGCCAGTTATGCTGTGATATTATAATATAAAAAAATTCGTTAAACAGTACATACTCCAAAATTAGTATCATATTCTACTCACGAAAAAGGCAGGTCGAAAAGTACCTCCCTGTCCTCCCAAACGCCACCAGATTTCGATTTACTCATATTTTTGTTTTACCAAATACGGTTCTGTGTTGTTAGTGTTTTGTTTATCAAATACGTTGCCATGACAACGGGCATATGATCAAGTTGTAACGGCCAGAACATAGATGGCGTTACGTCTAGTAACTGAATTTGCAGGCTTGGTTTTTTCATTTTAAATTGTAGATAGATAGATATAATATTTTCTTCATTGCACACCAAACAATTTACACAGAACTAGGTACAGTAAACATTTTGTTGTACAATATAGGCGTATTGTAGTTAAACAACAATGACCTTGTTATACTTAAAAGGGTTTATTTAAAAGACAAGTTTATTTTTTTAGAGAAAAGCCTCCCCTGGTAACCTTAAAATTATGCATTATCTAGTGGTAATACCGCATCTTATGTTACTTAGTATAACTATCGGACTAAGTTCAAGTAGGTATAACTCAATGGAAGTTTCAATGAATAAGTATGTATGGTATAAAAACTTTTACAATACGAAAAGAAGATATCGGTGAAGTGAAGATTAAGATAAATTTACTTACTAAAGTGATACCCCAGACGTAAATGAAGAAACGAATAAATCCAGTTACATTTTTAAACTTTCAATTAAGCCGTCAAATGTAATCTGCCGAAAGCCAGCGGAATCCCATTAAAAATGTTTATCAAACCCGACTAATCTTTAACCTTAAATAAATCATAGCAACGTTCCCGCCAAAGAGATGACAGCTTTTTACAAAATGGCGGCTCAAATTGGCGGTAACTCTATTAAGTCAGGCTGTCATCGCGTTGAGGGGCTAAGTGCTGGAGAGAGCTGTAATACGCAAAAACATCTTAAGAGCTTAGTTGTACTACATTATCAGATTTGGCGGGCCCTTGTCGAATTAACTCGTTATAACTTTATCACGAGATAATGTGGTTTCTGATTTGGAGATGTCACCTTGAAGGATTGTTTCGTCACCGGCAAGATGGGCAAAGATGTTTTGTTTGGAGTTGTGTTACTGTTTTTCATTATGGTAGAGTTTGTTAGGGCCTGACCACAGATTACCCCCAATAGATACCGCATGTTCGGCATTTTGCTTTGAGTTTCGCGAGGCAATTTCAGGTGGTATGGAAGGGTGTGCGGGGGACGTAACTCATTTCTCAAGTGATGTACATTTGTATTGTGCAATGTCGATAATTTTATCGAAAAATTACCAATCAGGTATATTAGACTAGATTATGTCTGTATCACCTTTTCAGTATTTTGTGCAATACTGGATATTTATCTATGTATGTATATAAATATATGTTTATATATGTCACCGGAAAATAGCAAGAATCGTAAGTTGATCAATTTCCTAGGTAGTTGATTATCTTTCGGAATATAACAAACGGTAGTGGAAATGTATTATTTAACGCAATGGATTTCAGTTAGTTAATCAACTTACGGTAGCCTGACAGTCATTTAATAATTTACGATTTTGACACAAGTAAAATCGTCCTCAAATGGGCCAATCGTTGCTCAATGTACTATTTAACGGTGCACTATTACCCGTAACTTAATACACTGTTCCCTGATTGGTTGCCGGGATAACGCCACGTGAGCCATTGAACCAATCAACGTTCACCTCACCTTCGTCGGATGATTTTACGGCAAGATCCCGTAAAATGATCAATTTACTAAAATACATACGTTAAATAATACATTTCAACTGCCGTTTTGACATTATAAGTATATTTAAATGTATCTAAGTAAGTTTATCAGTTGTCTAGTACCCATAGTACAAGCTTCGGCTTAGTTTGGGGCTAGGTGGCGCGTGGCCCAGCGTGGCATGTCTTGGGAAAAAAAAAATTCAAATGAGTATAGTTATAAATATGGTTAGGTGAAGTAATCACAGCAGTTTTCATTTACTCGTCTTCTATCCTTCATACATTGAAAACTATCCTATGTAAATGTCTCTAACAGCAGGGTGCGGCATTTGTCCATTTTAATGTTCTCTCAGGACACTTTGGAAATCTAAAGTAGAAACACTAAAATTTTTCTCATCTTGCATTATCGATATACTTGAAAGTAATACATTGTAACACTATTGTCAAACGTGTCTATGCTAGAAAGGGATAAAAATAGTGAAATTGGTAATGAAAGAAAGGGATCATGAAAAAAGACATCAACGCGAGCTAACATCTGTCAAATATTTTCCATCGTAACTTGAGCTCCGGCGCCAAGGAGTTCAATACTAAGATTCATACGTTTATGTTCTACAAACTATTAAAAGTGTCTCCGATACACACGGGTCTGACTTCTGGTCAGTACTGACCGTGGTACTGACGCACTTTAAGCGCATGCGTATTTCGCGCCTGCATTGAACTGATGTATTACCTCTCGCGTGATATCTTAAGTGCGGTATCTATTGGAGATATCTGTGGGCCTGACCTGTTAATTGTATCTAATAATAACCGACGAGTTAGTTCAGTTGTGTACTAGAACTACAATTATAAATCTGTAGAGAAGTCAATTCTGTACATGAAATATATTTTCAAAATAACTATCAGGGTGTGATTAGTGATCGATACCGATGCCAAAAATGCAATCAGTAAAATTTTTGACTGTCTGTATGTTCGTTATAGAAACAAAAATTACTCGACGGATTTTAACGAAACTTGTTATAATTATTCTCTAAACTCCTGGGCAGGTTATATATACTTTTCAGCACGCTACAGTTAATAGGAGCAGAGCAATGACAGGAAGTGTTGGGAAAACGAAATAATTTTATCAGTATGTTTGAATGCACATCACGCGAACCGAAAACTACTGCATGGAATTGAATGCGGTTTTCACCAATGTATCGCTAGAGGTCTAACTTAAAATGTAGGCACCATTTTATGGAAGTCAGTTATTTTGAAACCCGATATCCACGCGTGTGACACCGCTGGCACAGCTAGTTATAAATATCATCATCAGCTTGGAAACGTCCACTGCTGGACATAGGCAGAGGTCTTTGGGAGGTATCCCCTACGTAGCTTCACTTAATTCACTTACTTCACCTACAAACACCTGACCTACTTAATCAAAACCTTCTCATTCGCTTGTCAAATCCAATTCCGTTGCGACTAATGTCATGTCGTCGCTTCGGCGCCGGAAGTCGTTAATTACCGCGATGGCGGCACTTCCGCGCCACTAAGGCGGCATCCGGCGGATGTGCACGCCAATATCCGATATGGCCCATTCGTTCCCAGTTGAACCGGGAGTGAAGTGGGAATAATTTAAGATCTACCTATGTAGTAGCTACAGACGGTCTCAGCGGATTATTGCGATAGGTAGTGCATATTAAAGATGTAATATGGGATGTAAGAGAGCGGCCTATCATCTTTTCGCTCCAAGCCAAACTCACCTGCCCGTGGTGCATCCTACCGAATAACAAACGAGGCGCTGGCAACCGACTGGTGGCGGTACAACCATCACAATTGAAGGCGTAGCTAAATACCACAGACCGATGACGGGCAGCAGTGTCACCGAAGCGATAAGCTACGCTCTGCGATCGCCAACCCGCCTACCCAGCGTGGCGATTATGGGTATAACTCCAGACCTTTGCCCTAAGTGGCGAACCTCTGGAGAGGCCTGTGTCCAGCAGTGGACTGCAATAGGCTGATGAATAAAGATGTTCCGTTGATTAATAATTTAACAGGCTCGAGGGCTCATTTGGTCGTGACCTCTGCCTTCTGAACCAAGGGTCGTGGGTTCGATCTCCGCACAGTACAAGCATTTATGGGCATGAACATGTCTATTTGTAATATTTTGTATTGGTCTGGGTGATTTGACTGCGATAGGCTGATGCTGATGATGAGAACACCGAAGATTGAAGAAAATAAATGAAATGGATTGGTTTCTTCACCAAAATCAAAAACTCAGTACGAGATTTCTTCGTCAAGTTATATTTTGTTCTAAAGCAGGCGATAAAACTGTATAGGATCACGGCGTCGACACATAGGCACGTTAAACTGTTTTATTTAATCTCTTAACAGACTCTCATCCCCAATTATCCTCAAAATCATTCTGAAAGACGGTTGTTAACTCCGAATTACCTAAGCGACGATCACGCTTCGCCAAATGACGAAGAAAATTCACTCCAACTCTATTATTAGAGACATAAAACCCATTTTACTCTGTCGGAGGCCAATTGAAATTTGTTTTTAGTACTTAATTGTGTTCTATAATGATGTTCAAGTTCTGGAGTGAGGTAGGACCAGATGCGTTAAATTGGTTAATTAAAAGTGCGAAGATAATTTGCATTTAGTCCTCTCGTGTTGTAAAATTTTGGCCTTTACCGCTTGTCTATTGGGTGGGTTGCCCATTTTTAACTAATCTTAACAAGTAATAGGCAATTATGGCTAAAAATTGTAATTAGTCCGTCTTTTAGCATATTCAAAAATAAAAGACTCTCACTCATGTATCTAGTAAAGTCAAAGTCAAGTCAAAATAATCTTTATTTGTATAGGTTTTTAAAGAAAACACTTACAAATCGACGAGTATACCCCACCGGGTGTACTAGTAAACTGAAAAACTTATTTAGATATCTTTTTTTAAATATATACAAAGTCAAAGGCATGTCCAAAAATTTCGCAAAGACGTATCCTAAACTTCAGGCAAAATCTTTAAAAAAAAGATTAAAATTCAACCCGGTACGGCTCGGGAGAATGTTTTTATTCGCGTCATAAACTTAAATGTTATTTATTGTTCGCAATAAACCGGAGAAGTGAAAATAACGAGGAGGGGGTTGGCCCACTCCCTTTACGTCGTACGGCTGATACTGTTGAACTGAATAATCTGTTGTAGGGTTAAACTGTTAGTTTACGGAATAAGAGATGTAAAGGAGCGACCTATCATCTTTTCACTCCAGGCCACACTGACCTGCCCGTGGTGCATATTGTTGAATAACAAACGAGGATTTGGCAACCGACTGGTGGCGGTATAAGTAATCGTCACGATTAATAAAAAGCATAGCTAAGTACCGATGACAGCGATCGCCAACCCGCAGTGGGCGATTATGGGTAAATGTTTGCCCAAAGTGGCGAACAACTGGAGATGCTTATGTCCAGCAGTGGACTGCGATAGGCTGATGATGATGTCTGTAATACTCTTTCCTGCAAATGCAATAAGGCATATGCTATAGCGAATCTTCGCTCGAATTGAGCTGCTCGGCCGGGGAAGGACCTCCACCCTATAGAATACCGCACCCGATAGATATCTATCCCCATAGCCCCAGTAATTTATTAGGTTCAATTTGTCAATTGACACCTTACCCCTTCTTCCAACTATCCTCTTCCCAAAGGTTGTTCCGAAGAGATCGCTGAAAGCGATAAGGACGCCTTATTTGTACGTCGAGTTGTCATTGTACCTAGTTATGAGTACCTACAAATGATGTCTATGTGTGTTTCGGAATCGGCTCCCGCGTGCGTTTCGAGTTGCTTAAAATAGTATGCGCGCTCTTAAGTAATCTGTTTGGTGTGCAAATAAAGAATATCTATCTTCTATCTATGATCATGACTTTTCAACACTAAAATGTACCTATTCATACAAAAGATGTCCTACAATAGCTGTAGAGTTAACCTTTCCGTTACTATTTCTGCCGTGTCATTGCGAACCGTTTCAGCCCCGAGGGAAATAATTAGCATTCCCCAAACCGAGGGACAACGCATGAGCGTTCCTTAAGTGGTCGTTTTGTTCGTACGAACTTGTTACTGTTAAGAGGCAATAATTGTGAACGAGACGCACAGTGGAAGGATACTTTTGAGGTTAGAATTTTCTGGGTATATCTTTTTTATTGTCGCAGAGCATTTTTTTTTATAGTAGCTGGACATAATTGGTTCCCTACGCCTGATGGAAAGCGAAATAGAAGCCCAAGTCGCTGTGACAACTGGCAAGTAACTGGTTAGTTACCTGTCAGTTGCCACTGCCATGCCGGCCCTACCCTAAACCCCCACGAGCTCCGAAAACCTTACTCACCACAGAAACACGACTGTTGTATTGTTGTTTTTCTATTGTTTAATATTTGTCACTGTTCCTATATATTGGAAAAATTCAGTCGCTTATAATAATATAGACGGCGTTTTATTGAATTTAAGCGCACATTCGCCTATAACCTGATAATCGCCACGCCGGGCAGGCGGGTTGGCGATCGATTTAGCTGCGCCTTCAATTGTGATGGTTATGCCACCAGTCGGTTACCAGAGCCTGCTGAATAACAGACGGTTATTCAGCAGTATGCACTTCGGGCAGGTGAGGTTGGCTTGGAGCGAAAAGATGATAGGTCGCCTCCTTACATCCCCATGTGGAAATTGACAAGTAATTTATTTGGTTACTTCTCAATTGCCGCATTGACTTGGGCTCCTCTTCTCTTCTGGAAAGCGGATGTGAGATGACGAGGGCCACTATACTGCACCACTATAAAAAAGTTAAAATTTGAGGCTCATTACGAAGTAAAAACCCGGAAAAGATGCCAACCTAGTATTCGCCACGAATATGGAAAAATTACCTACCTATATCATTTCGCATCCGTAAAAACTGCAGCCGAATACTATTTTTTGTCCGAAGACTTCGAACCGCGGTCACTTTCAACTTCAATTTTAGCCGTTCTATTATTATTTTGAGCGTTTAATAACTCTTTACGAAATATCGAAATATAGATTGGTTTAGGGCCTGTACACAAAACTGCAGTTTTGTGCGGCATAGCGTCTCCCTTCCAGGTATTCCTTCGACGACGACCGTACTGAACCTATTTTGAGAAGTAGCTCAAGTCGCAAGTTCTTGCGATGCCCCCGATCTTATTCCTTCCTCTCCTTTGCTTAATAGAACTACGCTAGGCTTGAGAAGCCAGGAAAATACTTTTTCTTTCTGATCAAGCATTCATCATGCGCCAGTATTCCTGCTATAAAGTACAGTAAATCTTCAACATCATCATCATCATCAGCCTATTGCAGTTCACTGCTGGACATAGGCCTCTCCAGTTATTCGCCACTTAGGGCAAACATCTGGAGGATATACCCATAATCGCCACGCTGGGCAGGCGGGTTGGCGATCGCAGGGCGTAGCTTCTCGCTCCGGTGACGCTGCTGCCCGTCATCGGTCTGTGGTGTTTGGCTACGCCTTCAATTGTGATGGTTATACCGGCAGTCGTAGTAGTCGGTTGCCAGCGCCTCGTTTGTTATCCGGCAGGATGCACCACGTGCAGGTGAGGTTGGTTTGGAGCGAAAAGATGATGGGTATTAGTAAATCTTACATCAGCCAGCCCATCATCTTACAGTCAAAATGACTGCATTCCTACCTCATCATCATCATAAGCCTATCGCAATCCACTGCTGGACATCGGCCTCTCCAGTTGGTCGCCACTGTGGTCAAAAACCTGTGGCTTTAGGTACCCATAATCGCCACATAGGCAGGCGGTTTGGCGATCGCAGCGCTTATCTCCTCGCTCCGGTGACGATCCTCGTTTGTTATTCGGCAGGTTTTTTTTTATAGTGGCTCGACATAATGGCTACCCTACGCCTGATGGAAAGCGAAAGAGAAGCCAAAGTCGCTGTGACAACGGGCAAGTAACTGGTCAGTTACCTGTCCGTTGCCACCGCCATGCCAGCCCAACCCTAACCCCCCACGAGCTCCGGAAACCCTACTCACAGACAGAAACACGACCCAGAGGTCATTTGACTGCGGTTTTCTATAGGGTCCTTCCCCGGACGGGCGGCTCAATTCGAGCGAAGATTCGCTATGCCCTACCTCTCTTAAGGATGCGCCAGGGCAGGTGGCTTGGAGCGAAAAGTTGATAGTTCGCTCCTTTACATCCCCAAGTACATGAGACAATGTATATTTCTACCAAACCTACAAACACTACAAAGGTTTGTGTACAAGCCCTTACTGGCGTTTCTAAAACGATAAAGTGCATTGTTATGTTACTTGTCATCGGCAACAGTGCACAGACGATGGTGTCTGTAACGCGGCTAGTGGTCTGGGAGTAGTCGAGCCAGGAATACACCGGCCTATGAAAAAGCCTAATTGTATAAGTAAATAGAGAATGGATGCACCTGTGTTGGACATGGTTATGGCTTCGTTGGGAATTGTGGTTTGAAACGTGGCTATTTTGATACAAGCCTTAACGCCTGCTAAACATAGGCTACCTGCAAAGACGACCAAATGGACGAATTTGACCGGTCTGTATCCAATCCTTTCCATGTTGGGTACATTTAGGGAGCTCTGTTTTGGATAACTAGCGATCTATAACTAGTATGATACGCCCACCTTATTTAATCACCAATTGTAGTAGGTATTATTTTATTGTATTTGCCCTCCCCGGACCTAGGCCCCTACCACCAAAATCGAAAACGATCGTTCGTTGAAAGGATCGCGTAATTTTGAAAAATAAATCTCTCCCATTTATCCCTCCCGTATTTTTATATATGAATTAAATTAATTAAAATCGACTTTAACGAATTTTATTTATAATACAAAATTACGTGATCCGTTCAACGAACGATCGTTTTGGAATTTGGTGGTAGGGGCCCAGGAGTGCCGGCCGCTTGTCACCTGCGGCTGGCCAGGGCACGCAGGGATGTGGCCGTATGCTTCGGCGTTACTCGTGTCCTGCAACTTGCTGCCCACAGGCGACACAGGAGGGTTTAATGCTGCTGCTGGACATAAGTTTTTCCAGTTATACAGAATATTGGGGATAAAGGGAGCGACCCTTTATCTTTTCACTCAAAACCACCCTCACCTGCCCGTGGTGCATCGTGCCGAATAACAAACGATGCTCTGGCAAGCGACTGGTGGCGGTATAACCATCACAATTGAAGGTGTAGCTAAATACGATAGGCCGATGACGGTCAGCAACGTCACCGGAGCGAGATCTTACGCCCAGCGATCGCCAACCCGCTAGCGCGTTACAAACCCTTTTAAAACTTCCTCACAACCTTTTTTTTATATCAGGAAACGACAAGGAAGGTCTTGTTCAACTGCCCGGCGTGCTTAAAATCTAATATCCTGTTGTCGAGCGGGCCCGGAGGGGGCTCTCGTAAAAATGCCTAATTGCCCGTTTCAGTTTAGTTTTTCACCTGCTTCTCGCAATTAACCTGTTTTCAGCCGATTTCGGGACCCGCGGGTCGGGTGGGTACTGGTAAAATGGTGCTATTAACGCTGTGTTTGTGAGACCTTAAGTGGGTGTACTATCTAAAGGCCAAGAATGTCCAGAAGATCTAGATCTTCTGATCTTTTTGAGAATCTAGATTAGGTCAAGAAAGTGGTAACAGTAGCCCAAGCACGAACTTTTCGTCAATATGTAACGTAAACGTTGCATATTTGACGATACGTGATAAAATACGCAGTGTGCCTAGCACGAACATTTTCGAAAAATGCGTAACGTTCCCGTAACATTTGTATGAAATTTGGTACAGCGCCCCTATCGTGCGTAAGAGGTACTACGTTTACGTAGTGAAAATTATCGCCCTTTACGGTTACGTTACGCATACTTTTTCGAAAGTGTTCGTGCACACTGTTCATTACTTTTACGTACATACATATCTAGGTACATGGTTTATTTATAGTTAAAAGATTTTTTAATAACTATCCAAATTTTGATATGCAATCTATTGCAAAAATCACTACATATTGTACGTTTTTTTTCTGTCTGTATCAGTCAGTACTAAAATATTGAGATAATAGCTTCGATCTTCTCCAAGTTGCTTCAATAACGGACGGCAAACCAGATAGTTTTCAGTCAATCGTACAAGTCGTCTTATAGTCGTCTATGGAAAGGAAATGCAGTCATACTAACTGTACTTAGCTATTCTGCTTAGAGATTTGCTACCTACCGAAATTAGTTTCCGAGAATTAGTATAATTACTATGAGTGTATACGAACAGTTTATTAGGAGTTCCAACAAACACCCCAGTTGCAAAACTCGGCTAAAATATGGGCAAACAACCCAATACTGGAACAAACGAAGTATTTAAACAACTATTACTTAAAAACCGTCGGTCAAGGAACTTTTTTTAATAATAAATTCCGACAAGGAAATTTGAATAGCGCCCTCCAGATGGCGTGAACCCCTAGGGGGGAATTTTTTCCCCCCCCAAAGAAATTATGAGCTTATAGTCTTACACCTTGTTATGAAGTTGAGAAATCGTAAGACAGCCTGTAGGCTCGGGCTGGGTTCTCAAAATGGACGGTGGGGTCCTATTGGGGAAGGAAACAGACGTTTGTGATGGCGACGTTCGATAGCATAGTGGAAGACCGTTGACTTCTAGGCAGAACCAGTACTTACCAATGTGTTTACAAATTTTAAATTTATAAGTTTTTTTTTATGCAACAGGGGGCAGACGAGCAAATGTGATACCTGATGGTAAGCAGTCGACACCGCCCATGGACACCCGCAATTCAAATCGAGTTCTGGGGTCGCTGCCGGCCTTTTAAATAGGAGTACGCTCGTTTTTTGAAGGCTCCCATGTCGTAGCTGTTCGGAAATACTGACGCAGAGAGTTGGTTCCACAAAACCGAAGTAGTTTTGTCCCACGCTTTTACAGTAAAGAACATCATGAGGAAACTTGCTAAGTTGTGGGGAAATTTTAAGCTGTAATTCGATTGTAAGTCGATCAGCCCTCACTTAGACAGTGCAGTTGACTAAGATCATATCGACCACGAGGAAGACGACGACACGTACCTCCGGGCATAGTGGTCAGTGGCGTCGTGCATCGCAAGATGCAGGGAGGACACCACACCGTCCGAGCGAGGTGTGCCGTTCTTGCTGGGCGGCGCAGCGCTACCGCGCTGTGGGGGGTTGTGTCGAATCCCTCCGGGCATCCCAACCCTCCTCAGACAGAGTGCTCGTTGCGGACCACCGTCGGGTTTAGTGGGTATTCTCCGCTAAATAGGAGTGAGCTCCACATAACCCAGGTGTCCCGTACCCGGGGCCCTGGTGTATGCGTAAAAGCATTCCCGACGTAAAAAAAAAGGTCATATCGACCAGGGTATGTATTTAGGTAGTATTAGGTAGGTACGGTTTCAGCAGGGCTATTCACAATGCCTTTATATCCGTCCGGATTCCGTTATTCTAATATGACATCAGAAATGTAAAATTTAAATGAACGTACCTGAGCTTCCAAGTGACATTATGTCTGAACGAATTTGTGTATCCTGTAAATAGGGAACGTGCACATCGATGGTGCTGCCAACTGGTGTCAAAAATTTGAATGTTTTACCCTAGTTTACACTACGTAGTGCTGCCACCTATAGTTTGTGCACGGTCCCTATAGCCCTGGTTACCATTTACTTTGTTTAATTAAGTCAAATTGAATTTAGGTCTTGCTTTTTTTACATCAAAAAGATTGAGAAACTACGTCCAAAGCGACAGAGTTACGAGTTTGAAGGGCGAAACCCTTTTATTTGATTTATTATTAACCAAGCTCAGCCCACGACTTTCCCTGGAATTGATTTTGTGAGACAAAATTAGATTATTATTTTGATAAATAATGTACGGAGTGGGAAGTGGGGGATAGAGAAATTGGTTAAAAAGTTTGGGGGGCTTAAATAAATTATAAAAATTTATTACGGACAAGGCTAAGGTCTCTCTTTACAAGGTCCTATAGGTAAGGCCGCGGTTTCATCTATATCTTCTGTACCTACTTATAATGAATCTGAAGAGAGGTCAATTCTGTACATGAAATATATTTTCAATATAACTATCAGGGGATGATAAGTGATCGATACTGATGCCAAAAATGCAATCAGTAAATTTTGTGTCTGTCTGTCCGTCTGTCTGAATGTCTGTCTATCTGTTGCTTGTCTACAAAACGCACACTGATTTATCATTATCATTTGCCTGCCCCGTTCCAATTACCTGTGGTCGGCGCAATATGTTTTCTTCTTCCATTCATCCCTATCAGCCGTCATGGTCCCATTCGTTCCCGCACACTGATTTATATAATCAAAATAAACAGACATTCGAGTATGTAAGTGAGAGGTACACCATCTTATTACCTAGATAGGTATGTACAAGTAACTAGGTATATTTAAGTCGATGCTTGCCCTACATTACACAATCAATGGGTCGGTATTCAGACGCGGTGCCCCATAACTCTGGATTAACGGGAAGTTGCGCGGAAAATTTTTCAAGATACAATGAAACGGGACGGGGGCTCGATTCCGCGATCGAGAGAGATTTCTTGTAAAGATGAGAGTAATTTCTATAAAGTTATGTTTTTTGTTATTTAATGGATAAGGGGCCCTTTACAAGGTCCATTTCTATCCTAATCGAGTCAATACAACTTCGGCATTTAGATAGCGATAAGCGGGTTTTACTAAGTCGTTATCCGAGCTACACAGTGACATCTAGTCCCAAACTGAGCCAAAACTTGTACCGTGGTACTAATTAGACAACTCATGAAATTACACCGTGTTAAAGCTAGAGATCGTCGTTACCACTGAATCAAATTGGCTGTTAATCCCACTAATAGGTATAATAAAAAGTTTGTTTCGGAGCAATTTTTTTTTAAGTAAATGCCTAACCGACTCGCCTGATATAGCCCGGTGTCTACGATGGAGTGTGCTCGCCCAACAAAAACCCGTTCACTCTTGTTTAAAAATCTGAACATTTGGTTTAATGGTAATAATAATAATGATTATTATATTATATTATTTCCACTTTTTCTTTTATGTCTCTGCTCAGGGCCGGTGTTAAGATTAACTACGGGCACTAAGGCCAAAGTAAGTTAATCTATATACGTGTGCACACACGCATCTCTCCTCATATATAAAAATATTGTGTAATGCATAATAAAGGCTCATTATAATTGATCACAGTCAGTCTATTAATTTTGACAGGCTCGGTAGTTGACATTTGGTTGTGACGTCTGCCCTCTGAGCCAAGGGTCGTGGGTTCGATTCCCGCACAGTACAAACATTTGTGTTCATGAACATGTCTGTTTGTATTGGTCTGGGTGTTTTCTATGTATAATATGTATTTATTTACAAAAAAAAGTATCTAAGTAAGTTTATCAGTTGTCTAGTACCCATAGTACAAGCTTCGGCTTAGTTTGGGGCTAGGTGGCGCTGTGTGGCCCAGCGTGGCATGGCATGTCTGTAGTTATTAATTAGCCCCAACTGCCACATTAACATCTATGTTTCGAGTGATAAGCATTATGGTCTCTATCGATGACAGAATCGCCCGGTCCTTGCCGAGAGACAATGAATGAACCCTGTCATCGTCGACAATTGCTTTAAGAGATCCCTTAATGATAATTTATTTTGGCCCTTATAAAGGAGAGCAAACAAACAAAGTTAAGTAAAATGACGGAAATCGTTAGGGGTTTCGTCCACTGTGGAGCTAAGCTAGCTAATTTATAGAATTGATTAGCGGCTCGCCGACGCTATGCTTATTTTTAACTAGCTGTGCCGGCGGCGTCCCACGCGTGTATATCGGGTTTCAAAAATAACGGACTTCCATAAAATGGTAGCTAAATTTTAAGTTAGACCTCTAGCAATACATTGGTGAAAACCACATTTAATTTCATGCTGTAGTTTTGGCGTGATGCGCGATCAAACATGCAGATAAAAATGTCTTCCGTTTTCTCAACACTTCCCGTCACTGCTCTGCTCCTATTGATTGTAGCGTGATGAAAAGTATACTAAAACCTGCCTAGGAGTATGAAGAATAATCGTACCACTTTTCAGAGCACCTCCTTACCAATACAGGATAGTCTTAGCATCCTTGGCATCGATGTTTGTAGCAACCTGTATCTCCTCGCACCGGTGACGCTGCTGCCCGTCATCGGTCTGTGGTATTTAGCTACGCTTTCCATTATGATTGTTATACCGCCACCAGTCGGTTGCCAGCACCTTGTTTGTTATTCGGCAGGATGCACCATAGGCAGGTGAGGTTGGCTTGGAGCGAGAAGATGATAGGCTGCTCCCTTACATCCCAAGGGGAGGGCAAATACCCCTACGTTCACTACCACTGATCTAAACTGGCCAAAATGGTCAACTCAACAAAGCAATGAAAATTTCATAAAATAATAAGACCGGACGCGGAGTTGTGACGTACACAGGGCCTCAATCAGCATCGAACCCTGGCCCTCGTAGTAGGGCCACTGCACTGAATCTAAAGACAGAAAGGGCAGTGGTACGCAACCTTTAACATTTGATACCTGTCTGAAATTTAGTTACGTCTTATCGTCGGTAGAAAGAAATGATCCCGGGCAGGCCGCTCCCGGCTTTTACGGCCGGAGTCCTGAAGGATCTATACTTCAGATGGCCAAGGACGGACCAGTGTCCCATTGCTTCCTTGTTGTTAGTTTCTTTGCTTCCTGTTTTAGTCTCTTTACGCTGCTTATGTCGAATGGTTTGTTTATTTTCTTTAATATCAGACAACATCACTGTATACATGTATTTAATTTAAAAAAAATGTCTCTAAGTAAGTTTATCAGTTGCTTATTACCCATGGTACAAGCCTCGCCTTAGTTTGGGGCTAGATGGCGCTGCGAGGCCCGGCGTGGCATGTCTTGGGTTATTTATTTACTTATTGCTTCGATCCCCAAGTAAGTAGCACGTGTGTTATGGGTATCAGAACTAAAATGGGCACCACAAATATATACTTAAATCTGGTTTAAGAACTTTATTATTTCTCATTAAGAATATAACAATAATAATTCACTTACTGAGAAAACAAAATACACTAACAAATTTTACTCGATACAGCGAGCGTATCTAAACAAAAGTACACATCTAAATAAAAACAAAAAAAAGTCGGGTAGAAGTCGCGAATCACTGCCGTTGTTAATCTATTGCACCGAGCAAATACAAATATAAACATCCAGACACGAAACAAACATAAATGCTTATCACACGAATGTTTCTCCCGGGTGGGGTGCCAGCCCACGGTCATTGGTTTAAGAGGGGCGACTACCAAAATGAGCCATTGAAGTGATGACTGTCACCCATTCAGCATATAAGCCGCCCGTCCTACTGAGTGAACTATTGTTTGAAACTCGACGTCTGAGCGCCATTTTGCGTGGGGAAAGTGAGTGAACCATTCTCTGAGTGAACTATTAAGAATTCACAAAAGTTAGCGATACTCACTCACGCAACACTCGTAGCCAAAATAAATTATACTAACACCAATGCTGAATATAAATGATATTTGATGGCTGTAAAAATATACATAATGAATTACCAACACAAATTAGAACCGAGCATAAATTATCTGTATTTAAAATCAAACTAAATAATTTTAACTATCAAAATGTTTTTACTCCGTAGATGAATATTTAAAAGAATAATTAATTAATATTTTTGTGACGATCTTTAGTACATTACAATGCTCGAAAAGGGCGACTAAGTAATAAAGAACCTATGATTTATATTAAGATCAAACTAGTCTGTAATAAAGAATTTGAAGCTCGCGGGCGATATTAATTTTATTAATGTATGTACGTACGTACAAAAAGCACGAGGCAAAAGTCAAAGTTGAGCCAAGTATCGCAACAAAAGATCGAGAGTGGGCGTTACGGGCGCACCTGATGTTCAATTAGCGACCGCTAACTTGGCCTGTGTTATAGTAAATACGGTTACAAATACAGAAACCGTGTTCAGTTTTGCACAACAATCTATAGTGCGGGCCTATTGGTAGGATTTTCTTTTTTTACTTGGCTTTATAACTCAAGAGAATATGCCACGCTGGGCCACACAGCTATACCTATATGTCACCGTAAAATTGTAAATACCATTAGATTATAATCCATCACCTCCGAGGCGTCACCGGAGCGAGACGCTACACCCTGCGATCGCCAACCCGCCTGCCCAGCGTGGCGATTATGGGTATATCCTCCAGATATTGCTTACCCTCAATGGTGAATAACTAGAGAGGTTCTATGTCCAGCAGTGGAGTGCAATAGGCTGATGATGATTACGATAGCAAAGTCACCTCCCGTCTCTTGAGTCAATGAGTTTAAAAACTTAGATTATTTTAGAGACACAAATGAGTTTCTTTTTTTATAGTAGCTCGGCATAATGGCTTCCCTTCGCCTGATGGAAAAAGAGAAGTCCAAGTCGCAGTGACAACGGGCAAGTAATTGGTCAGTCACCTGTCAGTTGCCACCGCCGTGCCGGCACAACGAGGTTGGGGTTGTGCCGGCATGGCAGTGGTAACTGACGAGCTCCGGAAACCCTACTCACTGGCAGGAACACGACCCGGAGGTCATTTAAGAGAGGTAGGGCATAGCGAATCTTCGCTCGAATTGAGCCGCCCGTCCGGGGAAGGACCTCCACCCTATAGAATACCGCAGTCAAATGACCTCTGGGTCGTGTTTCTGCCGGTGAGTAGGGTTTCCGGAGCTCGTGGGGGGTTACGGTTGGGCCGGCATGGCGGTGGCAACTGACAGGTAACTGACCAGTTACTTGCCCGTTGTCACAGCGACTTGGGTTTCTCTTTCGCTTTCCATCAGGTGTAGGGAAGCCATTATGTCGAGCCACTATAAAAAAAAAAAAATTGCCTGCGGTATTTTATATCGTGGAGGTCCTTCCCCGGACGGGTAGCTCGATTCGAGCGAAGATTCGCTATGCCCTGCCTCTCTTTAGTTTATTCGTTAGCTAAAGAAATACGGTAAAGTCTGCACTATGAATAGCCTTGCTCCCGGACAGATGTTGTGAGTGATTGATGCGCGCAACTTAATTATAATACTCGCCTTCTTACTTCGCAGCCGAGGTTGGAACTTTGCGAATACCTTCTTTTATTCTTCGGAAATGAACGGGAAAGTACTTTGGTAGTAATCATAATCCACACAGATTAGGGAATGAGGATTTTGAGCGGCGAATTTTGAGTTTGAGACGGGAATGGGAATTTAGTCGACTATAGAAGGATTCTTTTCTCATATAAATTGCTATGTAGTTGTAAGCGTAAGTAGATTAAAGTATAAATGTCATGATAATATAGTAAACACTATGTTGAAATGAGAAACCAGGTTCATGAGTTTTTTTTAATATAACCTATACGAGTAAAGATTAGAAATAGATATTTTTTATTGCACCAAATACAAACATTTATAGACAAGGTATTACAGACAACTAGTGGTACAATTTAGGCGGTCTTATCGCTAGTAAGCGATCTCTTCCAGACAACCTTCAGGTAGAGGATAGATTAAACAGAAGGGGTGAGATGAGCTATCGACTGATGAAACAGATTCATCATCATCCTCTTAGCGTTATCCCGGTTTGTGCCTCTAGGCCCAGGGTCCACTTTGACCATGATCCGAGACTTAGCGAGTCTGGTTATTACATTGAAGCGACTGCCATCTGACCTTCGTAACCCTCAGACAAATTTGGATCATGGTTACACATTCAGAATTAAACTGGATGTTCAGGTTTCCTCACGATGTTTTCCTTCACCGCTGAGCTAGTGGTGTAATTCCGCACATAGTTTTTTGCAAATTCAGAGGTGCATGCCCCGCGCGGATTCGAACCGACGACCTCACGTGTGTGAAGCGACGATCTTACCACTAGGCTACCACGGCTCTATGGATGAAACAGATTACTGCTTGAAAAAAAAAGATTATTATCCTGGGTTCTCTAATCGGGGCGTGAAACGGCATCTTCATCATCGGCATCATCGGCCTTCAGAATGAAGGTGCCCTAGAGTGCCTGTAGATCTAACATTTGAACCTAACGACCGCTTACCATCAAGTGTAGTAAGGTCATCCTGAACGCTTTACTTTGACTTTGATAATGTAAAGTCATCTACATCACGACCTATAGATACGAGTACAACAATGCATTCAATACCAGCTCACACCGCTATTCACACATAATCCTGTTACGCTCATAAATGGCCATTAATATCAATAATAGACAAGTCATTACAATACTAATTGCTTACACAAACATAAACTACGTGTTCTAAGCATCTATAGCATTGTGAGTTAAGCCAGCTTATGTTTAAGTCAAGTCGAGGGCACTTGTTAGTAAACGAGCCTTGTAAATTTAGCTTAATACCCAATTGAAACAGGTTTTAAGTGTTTATTTTCATCAAGACTAAAAATAAGTCACATAATGAAAAATAAATTTATAATTAAAAATTATTATTAAATAAATAAATTCAACAATATTATTATTTAGTATAGAGATACGAGTAGTCCAAGATCAACAAATGGAATCAAAGACATGCCACGACTGAGAGATGAGACTTTATTTATTTCACATTTGTCTTTGATATTTTTTCTTTTATTAAATTGTCTCTTTCAAAAATGCACACACATAGGTAATGATTTTCTAGTCGTAGAATTTTCGTAGCGGCCGTATTGAGTATTTCGTAGCAATGGCTCCGTAGTACCGTAGCAGCGTAGCAGACTCGCTTCTCTTCAAAACTTCACGGAAACGATTCGAGTTGATTTCGATATCTAAGCTTCGTCATATTTAGGTACGTATCCAATAAGCCTCGTTTGTTTGTTCGGCATTAGAATAGAATAGAATAGATTCTTTATTGCACAAACATAAACATTCACAGAAAAGAGCATACAAACATATAGTAGGTACAATGTAGGCGGCATTTATTTCGGTATTTTCATATTTCTTCAAGCGAACCGCCAAAAATTACGTGCATCCCCTATTCTTGGTAGTCCACATCAAAGAAAAGTCCGTTTTCCGGCACCTAATTGACCGTCCCTACCCACGGCCTAATCACCAACCATTTATTTTTTTAATTCGGTTGCGGGCGATTAAATTAAATACCTCGAGGTGTCTATAGCCATTTTCCTCCATCTTCGCGAAAAAAACGCTTCTAAACGCTTGTCTATTAGCATTTTAAGGAAAATATGGGATAGCAAATGAATTCGCATAATTTCATGGTCGTTACGCGGTTGGATCTTTTGACCCCACGAAATTAAGGCGAAAAAAAGTAATTAATTTGTTTTGTTTTTGATAAAAGACGGAATTATGTAATTAAAAACGTTTTATGGATATAAACAAGTTAGGAATTCGCTTGTGTATGTTGGGGTTTGCATCATAATTATCTCTGTTTTCTTGTGAATTCTGATCTCATCTTCTAATGATCAGGATTTGGAACTCGTATTATAAAGCACGGCGTACTTTTGCCGAACTCCGGCACACGTTCATAGGTATTATTTTGTCTATTTCAAAGTCATAAATATCCTTATTCATATAGACTTGAGACAAACACTCATAAATTGGAGTCGGAATGTAGTTCCTATCGAGAGGAACCGGCTAGAAACTCGATCTACTCTTTTCAATGCAATTTTTTTTAGCTGGGTGAATGCTCCATACAAACTTCCACCCCCCTTTTAGGGAAGTGGGGGGTTAGAAATGGGGCAAAAAGTAGCCTATGTCTCCACTCTACTCTCCATCCCTTCAATTATCTCCACTTAAAAATCACGCCAACTTGTCGCTCCGTTTTCAAATCAAATCAAATCAAATCAAAAAATTTATTTGCATAATTTTAGGTGTAACAATGTGGTGTATTAAAATAGTATAAGTCTCACTAAAATTTGCTCATGCGATCAAGCGTGCAAATATTAATATTAAGTACTATATAACACTAAAATTGAATTATTGTGTATTTAAAAATTATGAATTAATTAGTTATACATTGAATTACATTATACAAGTCATGTCATTAATAAATTGATTAAATAATTGTATAGTCACACATTACGTTCGAAATATTCACGCAGTGAGTAGAATGACTCTTCCACCAGCCACAAGTGGAGTTTAGTTTTAAATTGTGTTCCAGTGAGAACACGTAATTGTTCTGGAAGACTATTAAAAATTTTAATTGCCATAAAAAATGAGTTTTTTTGAACCAACGTCAGTCTAACTAATGGGACATGTAACAAATTTGAAGGACGTTTTCTTAGTACCTTTGAAGAAACTGCCTGTTTTATTGGAAAGTACACCGGATTGTTTTTAACAAATATACATAACCGTTTTTGCCGTGATAGAAAGACAAACATACATACACACTTTCCCATTTATAATATTATCATCATCATCATCAGCTTATTGCAGTCCACTGCTGGACATAGGCTTCTCCAGTTGTTCGCCACTTAGGGCAAACTTCTGGAGGATATACCCATAATCGCCACGCTGGGCAGGCGGGTTGGCGATCGCAGAGCGTAGCTTCTTGCTCCGGTGACGCTGCTGCCCGTCATCGGCCTGTGGTATTTAGCTACGCCTTCTATCGTGATAGTTTTACCGCCACCAGTCGGTTTGCCAGAGCCTCGTTTGTTGTTCGGCAGGATGCACCACGGGCAGTTGAGGATGACTTGGAGCGAAAAGGTGATAAGTAGGTCGCTCCTTTACATATATATTATAATATTATATATGATATATATATAGTATGGATTAAAATTATATGACACGAAATACAACACGAAATTATTTTTCTTGCGTGTTCCCTATTGTATATGTGTTTGAACACAGCCGCCGATCTAAGGTTAAAGTTCAGCCGGTAACTAGTTTATACGGCAAAGTTATTTATTAGCTTACAACGTAATTACGTACCTTCCAATGCAATTAGCGCAAGCCTCGTATAGCCACCGCCCACAGAGATATCTCCTGATATCAAGCTACCCGTAATTGGTTATAGGCTTTGCGTTTTCCACGCTGTCATAGCGATTTATGTCTTTAAGACTGATATTAGATTTCTAGGGCTATGCTCGGCGTTTCTCTGCGGGGTCGGATCCGAAATGGGGTGATCGGGCTGGCCACATCAGCCGCAGAACCGATAACTGTTGGGGTAAACGAGTTCTGAAGTGGAGACCGCGTCTCGGCAAACGTAGTGTAGGACGCCTTCAGGCCAGGTGGAGTGACGATTTGCGCAGGACGGTATGCTAGATGCGAGAAGCCTAAGATTAATCAAAGTGGCGAACAATTGGAGAGGCCTATGTCTAGCTGTGGACTGAGAAAGGCCTGAAGTGCCTCACCACCTTTAAGAGACGTAGGGCATAGCGAATCTTCGCTCGAATTGAGCTGCCCGTCCGGGGAAGGACCTCCACCCTATAGAATACTTCCGGGTCGTCCTGCCGGTGAGTAGGGTTTCCGGAGCTCGTGGAGGGTTGGGGTTGGGCCGGCATGGCGGTGGCAACTGACAGGTAACTGATCAGTTACTTGCCTGTTGTCACAGCGACTTGGGCTTCTCTTTCGTTTTCCATCAGGCGTAGGGAAGCCATTATATCGAGCTACATTAAAAAAAACCACCGTTTTGCCCTCCTAACTCTTACCCCCGGCGGCCGATGCAGCGGTCAGCCTACGAGCTCCGCAGACCCTACTCACCGACAGAAACACGACCTGAAGGTCATTCGGCTGCAGTATTCTATAGAGTGGAGGTCCCTCCCCGGACGGGCGGCTCAATTCGTCTTAAAAAATATTTAGTGAATCCAAAACCCAACCCAAGACATGCCACGCTGGGCCACTCAGCGCCATCTAGCCCCAAACTAAGCCGAAGCTTGTACTATGGGTACCAGACAACTGATTACCTTACTTAGATACATTTTTTTTTATAAATAAATACATAATATTGTACATAGAAAACACCCAGACCAATACAAACATACATGTTTATGAACACAAATGTTCGTACTGTGCGGGAATCGAACCCACGACCTTTGGCTCAAAGGGACAGAGGTCCACCAATGAGCCATCGAGCCAGTCAATCCTATTCTTAAACAAAAATATCTCGCCGGCAGTTACTCAATCACAGTGACTTTGCCGAATAGATCCCTCCGAGTTTAATATTTTATTTGCCGTCGGATTATTTTACAATCTTGATCGATTGGATGTTAGCGTTGTCGCTCATTTAAATATTTGACGACGAAGACGGATCGTGCTGGGATTTCGACGATTCGGATGTACTAATTTTGTTTGTTCATCGATCTTACTGGAATTTCATGTTGTTTTGTTACTAGTGTTGTACTGAATCGTTAAAAATGTATATTCGAGGATACTGAACTGAATACCGGTTATTAGAGTCAAGATCTGCGGTTAAAGACCATCTCCCTACCAACTTGAGACAATCGAGAGGCGTGGCAGGAGACACATTGGTAATGACTCCCTCTGCAACGCAAGACTTCAAAGTCTTGATCACTTAGCTATCTAAAAAAAAATAGTTTTATTTTAATACCAATTTTATTGACTAAGAAATAATAAACCCTAAAAGCTTTTAGGCATTTTAAAGATTAAAATCTCCATTGTCGTATGTTATTGTTACCGACCAATAACAGTAATAACGATTTAAGTAACAAAACATCATACAGTGATATTGTGGTTACAGTGAAATAGGCATTTCTGTAATGATAGGTACCATTCGATGTCACTAGTGATGTAGGTATGGTCGATAGATTTCAATATTAAAAGTATCGATATTTTGGTTACTTTGGGTATGAGGTATCTACTTATTTATATTTGTATGAACAATACACACATTCGTGGGATTCACTGAAATCCAGGGAGGTGTTTCGCTAAGTTGGCCATGGTTTAAGGATGAGTGAGGCCTTTTTTTGTCTTTCGTGTCCGGTCCTACTGTTGATATATTTGTGTTATTAAAACGTTTAAGCTAGACAAAGAATTAGATTCAGTTTCTGAATATTTGGATATCTCAAGAGGTGATGTCTTTTACATCTCATAGAACTATGAGAGTGAAGAAACAAGAAGTTCTCTGGATTTGCACAAACCTATGCCCTGTAATCTTATGCCCATCAAGATTAGTCTCTTAAGAATAATAATAAGATTCCACCACCATCTCGAAATCGTATTCTATCTATTAATGAATTTCAAATAACATAAGACATATCACACTAAGCCACACAGCGCCATCTAGTCACAACTAAGTCAAAGCTTGCACTACGCATACTAGACAACTAATAACAAACTGAGATAATTTTTGTAGATAAATACATACTATACACAGTAAACACCCAGACCAATACAAGCAGAGATGTTTATGCACGCAAAGTTTATACTGTGCGAGGACCCCGCATGTCTTAGGTTATTTGAATTTCACTAATAGATAGATTATATCATGATTGCACACCAAAACAATTTGCTAAACTTAGTATTTATTCGTTTGAATCCGCAGGGGCAGTGAAATGGCACACTTCGTACATTTTTGTATTTTTTTTATCGATACTTGCCTTGTCTTCCGTCACAACCCTAAATGATTTAAATCCAATCCATTTGACGAACATTGTTCACAACATTAGGCCACTGCCGATTGTCAGTTTATTCACATATCCACAATTGTGCCGGCGGCAGACAATGTAATGCATTTATCGACTATCTATCGATAATGGCTGTGGCGATGTTATCGATACTAATAGTGGCTTACGGTTGAGCGTAGTTAAGTTCTAATTGCTTTATTTATCGACGAGCGTGAAACAGTTTCTGATTGGCGTTGTAATGGATCTGCGATTTAATGGTAACAGAGAATAGAAAATGGATACAAATCATTTTTTTAATAGTGTTTTTTTGTGTAACCTTCGTTCTATCTTCAGATAGATATATAGATAATTTAGGGCACATTTAAAATTTGACGTAGAACTAGGCAAAGTATAAAACGAAGGCTACCGTTTTCATCACCAGAGGGCGCCATTGTAGAGTGAGGTCCAGGCATAGCTGTTTAAGCACACATGCATTGAAGCTTAACTCATGTTTTCCATAAGTAATATCATCATCAGGTGATCACAGTCCACTGCTGCACGTAGGTCTCTCCAATTGTCCGCAGTTTGGTCAAACATCGCCGCTGAGCAGGCGGGTTTGCGATCGCATGGCAAAAAAGTATCTAAGTAAGTTTATCAGTTGCCTAGTACCCATAGTACAAGGTTTGGCTTAGTTTGGGGCTAGATGGCGATGTGTGGCCCAGCGTGGCATGTCTTGGTTTATTTATTTAGTACCCATAGCACCAGCTTCGACTTAGTTTATTGTATTGTACTTACTCTCCGCCACTCAGATTTTCGTATACAAAACCAACAGTTTACGACGAGAAAATCCTTACCCAACACAAATTTAACAGCCCACAACCTATGAAAAAGGAACCATCAAAACACGCAAGCTCCCTTTACGACAGACCGATGCCCAACTAGCCGTCTTATGTCATAAATTTCGCTCTGTTCCCCATCATACACCATATTAGTTCCTCAGTAAATTTTTATTCGTCCGCCATATGGCGGAAACGGGCCGATGGGCCCAAGATAAGCCGAGTATGGTCCATTTGTGGGCATTAATTGTGTCAGCAGCGGCCCGCGCCAATATTGTGGGCGGGAAAAAATGTGGAGACGAGAGATAGGGCGTTATAGGGATGGACACGTTTGGTACTTTTGACGAATGAACTATAGAGGTTCTGAAGGTTTTTAAAATTACTTTTATTAATAAACTTTTTTAAATGTTTTTAATAATCATCGTTTTAACCCGCGAGGAGGCTCTACCGGGTAAAAAATACCCACAGTGTAGTTCTAAGCCTCATCATCATCATCAGCCTATTACAGTCCACTGCTGGACATAGGCTTCTCCAGTTGTTCGCCGCTTAGAGCAAACATCTAGAGGATATACCCATAATCGCCACGCTGGGCAGGCGGGTTGGCGATCGCAGGGCGTAGCTTCTTGCTCCGACGACGCTGCTGCCCGTCACCGGTCTTTAGTATTTAGCTACGCCTTCAATTGTGATGGTTATACCGCCACCAGTCGGTTGCCAGCGCCTCGTTTGTTATTCGGCAGGATGCACCACGGGCAGGTGAGGTTGGCTTGGAGCGAAAAGATGATAGGCGGCTCCCTTACATCCCTGAGCCTAAGCCTCATATTTCTTTGAAAAGTCGCAGCAGATTTTCGGCGATTTAGGTAACTCTCGGGAGATGATGCAGTTAAGTGTGTGCAGAGTGTCGATCTGTTTGCCCGTGTGCTGCGACCGGGATGGACGTTCAAAGTGGCAATGGGTGTTTTTTACCCCTGATTTCCTAAATTGCTGACGGCAGCAGCGTCACCGGAGCGAGAACGCCCTGCGATCGTCAACCCGCCTGCCCAGCGTGGCGATTATGGGTATATCCTCCAGATGTTTGCCCTAGTTGGCGAGCAACTGAAGAGGCCTATGTCCAGCAGTGGATTGCAATAGGCTGATGATGATGATGACTATAAAGATTCCTATTTAACAATGTTTAATACGAATAAGTACAGCAATATCCTTAAATCTAGAGATTCCGATACTAATATTCGATTATAATGACGTTTTGTATTCCAATGCGCCATCAATCTGAAATGAAATAACCATTAGTTCCAATGAAAGTGATATTATGTGTTTTATTCAGTTTGATTTATGAGGAATCCTCCGTGAAGGTTGAGGCGTAGAACCAAAATGACTCGTCGGACATGAGTGTACCTACATGTACCCTGCTTCTTAGTACATGTAGGTAGGTACCTACATGAGTAGGTTATTCACTCATCCATACATCCAGACATGAGTAGGTACCTACGAGTCGAACACGGAATGTCGACGCACAAAAATCGATGATACGATGCTACAAGAGTTCGATTCACGTTAGTTCGAAAGATCCATGCTTCCAGGGGCGTAGCTACCGCCGTATATGCCGTATCAATTATACGGGGCCCCCAAGCCATGGAGGCCCCCGAAGTACATAAGCAAAGACTTCCCCAATTTTGTGACAAATATTTTCCCTTCCTAAGGGCCCCAAACATTTTTTATATGGGGCCCCGCCATGATACGCTACGCTTCTGCATACTTCGATACTACTGAACTTCGATGCACGTTAGTTCGACAGATCGTCGAACGACTAACGACATGTTAACCTACTTAGTACATGTACCTCTCATGCAAACATTCAGACATGAGTACCTATAAATAATCAAAGGGTAATTACGGGACCCGGAAATCTTTTATTCACTTTTAGACCAACACAATTTTATTTTTACAAATTTTCTAAATGCGTAATTTTTCAAAAGTTCCGAAACTATAAAACATCATTATCAGCCTATACCTATCAGTCCACTGCTGGACATAGGCCTCACCCAATATTCGTCACTTTGATCGATCCTGGGCTTCTCGCATGAAACCTACTCCTAATGGCACCTAAATTTTATTTTGAGGTCAATCGGAAGGTTGAAATAAAAAAAACCACTGACAACACACAAAGTAGGTACCTAACCGACCGATTATTTTTCAAAAAAACCTTAAAATCCTATTAATTTAAGAATCAGCCTTTAAGCGTAAGCCATTACCGTCTAATAATACAGTAAAAAAATATGGTTTCTCGCCATAAATCGCTCCAAACTCCGGAGATTAAATACAAGTCGAGTTTTAATCTTGTCTGGTGATGAGATTACGTGTCTAAGAACAAGGCGGGGGAGCTTATGGAAGCTAATTCCCTGCTATTAAGATTAATTTTTGTAAGGAAAGCGTTGGAAGATGGCTGGTATCGCGATGTAGACTGGGAACTCAAGGAATGAATAGGGTATTTTTTATGCGAGAGGCGGCAGTCGAGCAAGTAAATAAATAAATAATAAAATAAATAAATAACCCAAGACATGCCACGCTGGGCTACACAGCGCCACCTAGCCCCAAACTAAGCCGAAGCTTGTACTATGGGTACTAGAAAACTGATAAACTTACTTAGATACATTTTAATAATGAAGATTCTAAGCTGATGTAAAATTACCTAAGTTATACGTTTATAAAATTTCATAAAATAAGCGTATTTTTTTTTATAAAAAAATCAATCTTAGAAAAAAAAGCAAGAACCTCGTCTAGTTACTCTTTTCAACTCTGCGTTAACAATTATAATTAACTCACTAGCTTTAGATCCGCTGACCCCTAAACCCTATCAAGGCGAAGTGGCCCGATGCAAACAGACAAACGGTAATGACTTGGCCCTTCCGCCCATCACCCACTTCATCAAACCAACGGGTAATGCGCACTGTCCACTTGAAAGCTGCTACTATAAACTATAGGCTTAAAACACTTTCTAATATGTACGAGTAGATAGATATGTACCTATACTTTCTGTTGCACACCAAACATAATTTCAATGAAATATGAATGACTAGCTGCAACCCGCGGCTTTGCCTGCGTGAACATCGGTTTGTCATGAAGAACTTCATCTATCTTATTATCATGTACGTGTTTTTGTGTCTTATTAGGCTATAATGTGTTAAGATGCACAAACTATATTCCTGTAAATAAAGTTATTATAAAGAGGAAAGATTTGTACCTATTATTGTATGTTTGTATATTTGTAATGAATAGGCTCAAAAAGTACTGGGCCGATTTAAAAAATTCTTTCACCAATAGATTGCTACATTCTTCCAATTTGACATAGGCTACATTTCATTTTGAAAAAAATCAGGGATACTTGGTAAAATTTGAACAATATAATTGTCTACCCCGTGCGAAGCCGGGACGGGCTGCTAGTGTATGTATATTAAAGGTCGCCACATGGTAGGACGCTATACCTATGCTATAAAATTGAGCTCACTGACTAGACACTGCGCCTTCCAAGACGGTCCTTACGCGTCAGGCTGCACTACCCGCGCACAACAGCGCTAACAGTTACTCGCTGCCAATTAGCAGTTACCGCGCCCCGCGGGGCAGCCTGGTCGGATTACTCGCAGCTATAAGGGAACTGGTATTTTTAGTGGTTAGAAAATAAGTGACGGCCATGTTATATGTATCAATGGAATATTGTATGTAGGTTGTTTTGTATAATAGCACGACATATTGGCTTCCCACGCCTAAGCCCCGGGTGCCGATGCAGCGGTCACCCCACGAGCTCTGGAAACCCTACTCATCGGCAGAAACACGACCCGGAGGTCATTTGGCTGCGGTATTCTATAAGGTAGAGGTTCTTCCCCGGACGGGCGGCTAAATTCGAGCGAAGATTCGCTATGCCCTACCTCTCTTATAGAGTCTAGTAGGTACTTGTATGTGCGTATAGGTGTATCTTGTCGGTCTTGTCCATAATAATATCGTTTATGTACAAGGCTAGATATTACGCGGTAAGAAATCATCAGTACCTCTATAGTTATTGGTTAATTTTTTCACGCTTTATCTTCACAATTTTTTTTATAGTAGCTCGACATAATGGCTTCCCTACGCCTGATGGAAAGCGAAAGAGAAGCCCAAGTCGCTGTGACAAATGGCAAGTAACTGGTCAGTTACCTGTCAGTTGCCACTGATATGCCGGCCCAACCCTAACCCCCCACGAGCTCCGGAAACCCTACTCACCAGCAGAAACACAACCCAGAGGTCATTTGGCTGCGGTATTCTATAGGGTGGAGATTTTTCCCCGAACGGGCAGCTCAATTCGAGCGAAGATTCGCTATCTACCTCTCTAACAATAACAATTATTTATTGGCGTAAAACTGAGCAGTAGACATGTTATAAAATTTTGAAAGAAATGTTATAATAAAAGGCAGTACATAATGATATCTTAATTAATTTATTTTAAGACAAGGTTCTGTCTCATTAAGTAGTCCTAAATCTTTTTAATACCCACAAGCAAGGATTACATTGCTTGAACAACAAAAGATTTCAAGCCAAGGTTTAAATACTTTACAATTAGGGAAAGCGCTCTTGGCTTAGTGCCAGCGAGACAATACTGTGGTCGGGGTTCGATTCTGGCTAAGATCGGGGTGTATTTGCTTTAAAGATTTGCTGTCTCGTTCGCACAAAGGCGGTTAAAGTTAGGTGCGATAGAGATGGAGCGTGTTGGGTAAATGCAAGCTCCGGAGTTTGGGCTTGACGGTAGGGCTGGCAAAAATGGTATGCAGAAAATAATATATGAAAACTAGCTGTGCTCGCGACTTCGTCCGCGTGGAATAGTTATTTTTTTCACCGTTTTTTTTACATTTTCCATTATTTCTTCGCTCCTAATAGTTGCAGCGTGATGTTATATAGCCTAAAGCCTTACTCGATAAATGATCTATTCAACACAAAAATAATTTTTCAATTCGGACTAGTAGTTCCTGAGATTGGCGCGTTCAAACAAACAAACTCTTCAGCTTTATAATATTAGTTAAGATATAGTTAAGACAATATTAGTTTAGATAATATTAGTTTAGATTAATGCTGTTATGTTACTAATCTATCTATCAACATCCGTGGTCCGTCCACAACATCATCACCAGCCCTTCGCGATTCACTGCTGGACAAAGGGCTCTCGAATGTTCGCCACTTTGCTCGATCCTGGGCTTCTAGTATCCATCACCTGTCAGTCATCTTGCGCAAATTGTCACTCCACCTGATGTACATAGGCCACCTTTAATTCATCATCATTAGCCTATCGCAGTCCACTGGTGGACATATGTCTCTCTAGTTGTTCGCCACTTTGGACAGATATCTGGAGGCTGTCCCCATAATGGCCCCGCTGGGCAGGCGGGTTGGCGATCGCAGGGCGTAGCTTCTCGCTCCGGTGACGATGCTCCTCAACATCGGCCTGTGGTATTTAGCTACGCCTTCAGTGCTGATGTTTATACCGCCACCAGACGGTTACCAGAGTCTCATTTGTTATTCGGCAGGATGCACCACGAGCAGGCGAGGGTGGCTTGAAGTGAAAAGATGACGGACCGTTCACCCTTACCTCCCAACTGTTTTATTATTTTATACCACAGGCTGATAGCTGTGCTCGCGACTTCGTCCGCGTGGAATAGTTATTTTTTTCCCGTTTATTTTTTTTACATTTTCCATTATTTCTTCGCTTCTAATAGTTGCAACGTGATGTTATATAGCCTAAAGCCTTCCTTAATAAATGGTGTATTCAACACAAAAAGAATTTTTCAATTCGGACCAGTAGTTCCTGAGATTACCGCGTTCAAACAAACAAACAAAAAACTCTTCAGCTTTAGAATATTAGTTAAGAATTTTTTAATCTTTATTGCACAATGAAAAATTAGAGTACAAAAGGCGAACTTAATGCCGCGTAGGCATTCTCTAGCAGTCAACCTTTATTAATAGTAGGTATAGATAAATCTTTTTTTTTTCATAGCATTATTGCTTTGGACTTACGTACCAACCCTACAGCTAACTTAACCGCAGTCTGTCGTGGGCCCTGCCCAGAAATACAGTTATAAGGCAATTTACTGAATCTCATGCACTCATATCGTTCCGTTTGGCGAGATGGAGGCAGCACGTCATGTTAATGGCGCCTAAGATATCTCAATGTAAGCCTGCAATGTAATAAAGTTTACATTAAACATGTAAAATGTTTGTTGCATTTATACAACCAGTTGGTAGCGAATTATCATCTTTTCGCTCCCGCTAAACCCCACGGTGACACACCATCGCCGCCGAGCCCAGGGTAGTCTGGGTGTAAGGGAGCGACCTATCATCTTTTCGCTCCAAGCCAACCTCACCTGCCCATGGTGTATCCTGACGAATAAAAAACGAGGCGCTGGCTGGCTGGTGCCGGTATGACCATCACGATTGAAAGCGTAGCTACATATCACAGGCTGATGACGGGCGGCAGCGTCACCGGAGCGAGAAGCTAGGTGCAATCGCCGTACACCCGCCTGCCCAGCGTGGCGATTATGGGTAAAGCCTCAAGATGTTTGCCCAATGTGGCGAACAACTGAAGTGGCCTGTGTCCAGCAGTGGACTGCTATAGGCTGATGATGATAATGATGATGATTTACCGTTTCTGGGCAAATGTATGTAGGAAGCCCTCGGCAATGTGAAGTCCAAACTGGTGAAAAACTGGCGATGTATGCACACAAATGTTTATAGTGTGCGGGATTGAACCCACGACCACTGTTTTCCTGCCAAGCCCTGAACGCTTATTCCATTAATCCCCGTTGACTACCCCGTGAATGGGGATGAGTGAGCTTTTTGTTCATTAATCCCCGTTGCACCATTATTTTATTTTTAAAGTAATGAGGATTATGACATCATGGCTTCCCTACGCCTGATGGAAAGCGAAAGAGAAGCCCAAGTCGCAGTGGCAACGGTCAAGTAACTGATCAGTTGTCAGTTGCCACAGCCATGCTTGCCCAACCCTAACCCCCAACGAGCTCCGGAAACCCTACTCACCGGCAGAGACACGACCCGGAGGTCATTTGGCTGCGGTATTCTATAGGGTGGAGGTCCTTCCCCGGACGGGCGGCTCAATTCGAGCGAAGATTCGCTATGCCCTACCTCTCTGAACCAAACCAGTCGTCACAATGTGTATTGTTACTACCAGGCAAGCGTTAGGCACCTATAGGCAACCATTGATTACATTATTTTCAGCAATAACCTGCTGAGAGTATTAGGCGCGGCGCACACCTGCTCGGCTCTTTGTTGCGCGCTCCATTGTGTTGTGGGGTGACCACCCTTCATGAACGTTTCAGGACGTTCCTATGTTGACTGGCTCGGTGGCTCAATTGGTAGTGACCCCTGCCTTCTGAGCCAAGGTTCGATTCCCACCCGGGACAAACATTCGTGTGATGAATACTTGTGTTTGTTCCGTGTCTGGGTGTTTATAATTTGTATTTAAGTATTTATTTGTGATACCTTCGTTGTTCTGATACCCATAACACAAGTGCTTAAGCTAGGTACTTACTTTGGGATTAGAGCAATGTATGTGATGTTGTCTAATATTTATTTATTTATGTATTTATCGTACTATGCGTATGTCACTGATCTTTCCCTAGTTGGTTTTACCCGTAATCGCCATGCTTTTTGCTTAGGTTGGTATGGTAACGTTTTCAAGACACGTCTACTTGTAAAAAAGCTTTTTGGTATTTTTTTCAAACCTTGGGTTACATTATTAAAGTTTTAGCACGGATCCCTAACTTATAAATAAAATATAGCCTATGTTCACCGGGGATAGTGTAGCTTTCCGACAGTGAAAGAATTATTCAAATAGGTCCAGTAGTTTCGGAGCCTATTCGTGTCAAACAAACAATCAAATCTTTCCTCTTTATATTATTAGTGTAGATTTCTTTCAAGTGGGGTGGTACTGCTAAGACAACGATGATTGGACTTGAGAGAGCCCAAAGATCGGTCTTAAAGATAATGCTACGCAAGCCGTTCAGATACTCTACTGACCAACTTTTTAGAGACAGCAGGGTTCTGCGAGTCAGGCAGTTGTTTATAGCGAGAGGTGTTAATTTCATACATAACAAGGCTCTGTCTCTCCCAGACTATAACAAACTGATCACACAACGTGTCTACAAAATACCCTCGCTATCGGCTCGCACCACCTTCGCTAGGCGTCACCCTATGTTTATTTTGCCACGTCTTTATAATAGTATATGTCGCAAAATAGACCTTAGGGGTCTTGAAAGTAGAGGGCTTGGGAAGGTTCTGGAGACTTGGCTATTGAGCTTAAGCTACGAGGATACAGAGAAGCTGCTTGTAAATAATTAACTCATGCTTCATGCTGCTTCAAGTGCTGCCTTACCCCCACACACTTACAGACAAACACACAACCTCATGTACACACAACTACACAACACACACATACACACAAACACACACTCCTCTCACCCTTTTTGATTGTTCCTATGATAATTTTAGTTCTAGTATCTACATAATTTAATCTTAGTTTAATTTCTTGATTTGTCAAATTAGTATTGTTCGCTCGAGCTGTGTTACGATTTACCAACATTTCTGGCAACTAGGGATTGGACTCTGCGATACAAGCTAAGCTTAGTGCAGAGTTCGCTAGTTATAAGTTTAATGTAATGTAAAATTTTTGGCAAATAAACGATTTCTATTCTATTCTAAGTCCCTTATAAACCTTAAAGTTACAGTTGAAAACCTTTTTTATCCCAAAAACCCCCGCAAATACAGTCACCCCAATCCCCACCCTTTACGTGGCTTTTGATGTGTCGTATGCAAATTAAAAACGCACCAGTGTAGACACGCCCTTAGCTCTTTATGAAAAAATATGAAGTGTATGTAAAGAAAGAAATTACATGGCGCGGTTGATATTAATTTGTTCCTTAGTGAACTGGTGTTGTAGTACAGAGGGAATATGGTAGGTGAAGTTCCATTATTCTTAACTAATGACTCTTATCATCATCATCAGCCTATTGCAGTTCACTGCTGGACATAGGCCTCTCCAGTTGTTCGCCACTTAGGGCTCACATCATCTGGAGGATATTCCTATATGGATTATATACCCATAATCGCGCGCTGGGCAGGCGGGTTGGCGATCTCAGGGCGTAGCTTCTCGCTCCGGTGATGCTGCTGCCCGTCATCGGTCTGTGGTATTTAGCTACGCCTTCGGTTGTTATTGTTATACCGCCACCAGTCGGTTGCCAGAGCCTCCTTTGTTATGCGGCAGGATGCACCACGGGTAGGTGAGGGTGGCTTGGAGCGAAAAGTATACTGTAGTACTATCCTACCAAATGGACCGCGTCATGGCAAACGTAATGTTGGACGGGCCTCAGGCCAGGTGGATTGGCGATTTGCGGAGGATGGCTTGCAAGTGCTGGATGTGAGAAACCCAGGATCGATCAAAGTGGCGAACATTGGGACAAGCCTATGTCCTGATGATGATGATGATGATGATGATGAAATGGTCTAGTAGATACAAAGCAATTTAGCTTTGACAGACACACAAGTCAGGTACAAAACAGTTCCTTTTGTAACATGTCGTGGGCAACCCCAAAAACGTACAATGACCAACTTCCTCTTTTAAAAATCAGTTAAAATCGAATAAATCCACGATTCCCCCGCTCAAACTTTCCGTTTGTCTGTTTATTTCGGAATATTTGCTTTAATTCAGGCGCGAGTTGCCGGAGAACAATGGACTTTGCACTTCTGAGCGCACCTTTAACTAAAGTCGAGGAGATGTTGAATTGTGTACGTAAATGGTACGTGAGGTGGTTATTTTTTCAATTTACACACGGATGCCGGGATTTTATTTAAAGTAACGCTATTATAGACAGGTATTTGATGTACAAAGAATTGGTATTTCGCTTGAGAACAGTGTCTTCTACATTTATATTATAAAGAGAAAAGAATTTTATTCTTGTGTTTGTCCTTTTTTGGGGATTCACCATAGTCACGTCTTTTTTACTGCTTTTTGAAGGCAGACGAGCAAGCGGCCTGTCTGATGTTAAACAGTAACCGCCGCCCATGGATATCAGCAATGCCAGGGGAACAGCAATGCCGCTACCTACCGCGAGGAAAGAGCTCTTTCGTGGACAGTGGTACCTAAGTATGTCAAAACAAGGATGTATGGATGGATGACGTGGCGCATCCTGCTGAATAACGAAAGAGGCTCTGGCAATGGACTGGTGGCGGTATAACCATCACTATTGAAGCGCAGCTAAAAATGTTCACTGACGAACCGTTCTGTTGGCGAACAGTTCATGGGTCAAATGTGTTTTGGGCAAAAAGTTAATGGGCGAAAGATTCTGTTGGTCAAACGTTCATGGAACAACCGACTGTTGGCGAACAGTTTCAGACTCAACTACTACAGGCCGATGGCAGGCAGCAGCGTCACCGGAGCGAGATGCTACGCCCTGCGATCGCCGACCCGCCAGCCCAGCGTGGCGATTATGGGTATAATCTCCAGGTGCTTGCCCAAAGTGGCGAACAACTGTAGAGGCCTAAGTCCAGCAGCGGACTGCTATAGGCTGACGTTGAAGTATGTCACAGTACATATTGTTTGATCTGACACATTCCAAAATGGCCTTTATTGGCAATACACAGAGCAGTTTGAAATTACGCCGCGTCCTTTGAGCGTGCAATCTGCATAATGCGCCGCTAAGCGCGATTACACGACGCCTAATGAGCGATCGATGAACGTACTCTCCGGTGGAAAACTGCAACCGAACTGAGCTTTTTGGATTAATAGTATTTTATTCATTAGACTTGGGAAGCAAGGGAGTTACCCATTATCTGAATGTATGCGATGTAAGCGATCTATCATATTTAGCTCTCCTGACCGTGGTGCAGCCTGCCGAATAACAAACGAGGCTCTGAGAATCGACCGGTGGCGGCATAACTACCACGATTGAAGGTGTAGCTAAATACCACAGGTCGGTGACGGGCAGCAGCGTCATCGGAGCGCGGAGCTATGCCTTGCGATCGCCAACCCGCCTGTCCAGCGGAACAGCGTGGCGATTATGAGTTAAGCCTCCAGATGTTTGACCAAAGTGGCGAACAATGATAGGTCTATAACCGGAGTCTGGTCTGGTAATGACCGTCTTGACGTATAGCTAGAGCAAAATTTATGTTGATTTTTGAAAGGTGGTTCATATCTCCTATCTGATAAAGTCTCCCGGACTTCCCCTACTGCTGAAGTGGATCTTGGCCGACACGAGAATTCGCTACCGTGGTCTATCCTCATCCATATAAGATTCATCATCATCATCATCAGCCCACATCAGTCCACTGCTGGACATAGGCCTCTCCCAAAGTTCGCCACTGTGCTCGACTTTGGGCTTCTCGCATCCAGCACTTGCCAGCCGTCCTGCGCAAACTGTCACTCCACCTGGCCTGAGGGCGTCCTACACTACGTTTGCCGAGACGCGGTCTTCACTCCAGAACTCGTTTACCCCCAACGGTTATCGGTTCTGCGGCTGATGTGGCCAGCCCACTGCCACTTCAGCTTACTAATCCGGTGAGCCATATAGGATTAGACAAAAGAAAATATGCGAATTCAAGCGTCAACGTTGCGTTCGCCTGTACACCCCAGGTGGACGTTCGGCCATCGTTTATTTATAATAACCGAACTTCATCGTGTAGAGTATCGATTATCTAGTTTCACTAGCCAGTTTCCTTTACAGGCTATGTGTATTATTCTACATAGATATCTGCTACCAGTACTACCACCAAAAAGGTCAGTCATCATCAACAGCATTAATAGGATGGGCATAGCGAATCAGATAGGAGATTGCGCGCGCGCTTGACACGCGTCATTTGTCTCTGTGTTTACACTGTATTTCTAAGCGTAATAAACATACAATTATTATCAAAAGTTACATCGTTTTGAAGACCATAAAGTATAAAACACGATAGTGATCTGATTTCGTGTGTAAACTCAAAAGATCTTGTGCTAATCAGTGATAATCGTTTAATGCCTATCGATCGAAAAATAGTGCAACAGCTGTGCTTCAAGGACGTGACCGCTGGCGGTCACTGACCTGCTCTGCGTATGCGCATCCCTCTCGCACCTGCGCCTGCTAACTGGAACGTCGCATCGTCGCTCTCAATCACGCACGTATTAACCTACCTTTACTTTGCGTTTGTTAGACAGCTGGGCGCCGTTTGGTTGTTTACTATAAATATCACAATACCTACAAGTGCAATGAATTGTCAGGCTTGTAAATTGCCAGGTATAGGCGATGAAATGCTAAAATGCAACCCATGCAAGGGTCATTTTCACTATAGATGTTTAAATATGTCGACTGCGTATTTCTCTGCTAACAAACAGGATTTGCGTGAGAAATGGTATTGTCCAGCCTGTGCCAATATTACTCGGAGAAAGGACAACGACACGCCTGTCCGACGGCATTTTGTACAGCATCTAAACGAAACTATGATGTCGTGCGATGACTCCGTTCAGGATGACAGTATATTGCATCTCGAGAAAGGATCACCCTCGCAAAAGGATAAAAGCGCATCTGCAGCGCCGGAGGGCGGCATTACGTATGCTCGGTTTCTGGATTTGCTTGATTCTAAATTGGATGCCCAGCTTGATCGCAAGTTTGAAAAATTTAAATCATCCATCAACAGCATGATAAGGTCCGAAATATCGAAGGCCGTCGAAGCTCTCAAGTCTGACTTCACAGCTACGACGGATTTTTTGAGTAACGAGCAGCGGGACATTAAGGACGAACTAGTTACTACCAACGTCAGAATTTCTCAGCTGGAATCCGAGAGGGACAAATTGCAGTCAGAGCTTGGTAGTATGCAGCGTCGTCTCATGACCATGGAAAAAATATCTAGAAGCAGGAACCTGGAGATTCAGGCGGTTCCTGACAGAAAAAATGAGGATGTTTTGTCGATAGTAAGGAATATTTGTAGCACCATAAAGGTGCCGATCCAGGACTTGGACATATGCTGCGTTAGAAGAGTAGCCAAAATAAACCCCAAATCCCCGCGCCCACGTAACATACTAGTAACCTTGCCTTCTGAGCGGCACAGGGACACCATAATCTCGGCATATAAAAGGTACAACAAGGAACATCCGTCTGAACCTCTAACTTCGACGGCGGTGGGCATCCCTGGTGAAAGACATCCTATATATCTAGCGGAACACCTATCCGCTGAGTGTAAAGAACTTTATGCCGCGGCTCGCAAGATATCCAAGGACCTAGGGTATAAATACGTATGGGTCAAGTATGGACGACTGTACCTACGAAGGGATGATAACTCCCCGGCTGTCCACGTGAAAGATCAGATTGCTCTGAATAGATTGAAGTAGTGTTAGGTTCATTATACTATTGTTTTTGTATCCCTTTAATTTTCTCTTGATCAATGATTATATTTTGTCAAATCTTTTGTAAAAATGTCAGATAATAATCTATCATTGTACTACCAGAACGTAAATAGAATAAGAACAAAAACAAACGAAATTCTGTTAAATGTATTACAAAATAACTACGACATTATTTGTCTCACAGAGACTAACTTTAACGATAGCGTGTGTGATGGCGAGTTATTGGATTCGAGGTACAATGTATACCGTCGCGATCGCGAGACGACACTGAGCCGAAAAAGCGAGGGTGGGGGGGTGTTAGTAGCTGTTAGGAAACATCTAAATGTGATTAGACAATCTTCATGGGAAAGCGGGGCCGAGGACATTTGGCTTACCTTATTAATGAGTAGAAATGGTACGAACAGTGTACGCACTGTTAATATATGTGTCTGTTATTTGCCTTCTTATTTAAAAAAAGACGAATTAACTACCTTCTACAGTCATGCACAGTCGGTACTTCTTAATAGGGTCAGCGATCATAGTAGTGCCTCTATTATTATTGGAGACTTTAACACTCCCAATTTAACTTGGACTTTGTCTGGACCGTCCCTATTGCCGGGACATACCCATAATTTTAGATCCCAAACACTCTGTGAAACGCTCTCCCTCTGTAATCTATCTCAATCTAATTTAGTTACTAACGTTAATAATCATATTTTAGATCTTATTTTAAGTAGAAACGCTAGTGTGCGAGTTACCGAGCTGACTCGCGAACAGGCAATGTCGCGCATTGATCGCCATCATCCCCCACTATCATAATAGGAGGCAACACTTTAGAGCGGAAAACAGTGGTTAGAGATTTGGGCATCCTCTTTGACGACAAGCTAACATTTAGACCACACTACAGTCACATTGTGTGCAGTTCGCTTCGGACCCTAGGTTTCATCAGTAGAATCACCAAAGATTTCAAAAAAACCAGGAGTCTCATTCTTCTGTTTGAGTCTCTGGTGCGAAGCAAGTTGGAATATGGATCTGTCGTATGGTCACCGCACTACGAAACCCACCGTTTGCACATAGAAAGTGTCCAAAGAAAATTCACTAGGATTCTCTGCTACCGGATGGGACTTGGACGTAATGGTTATTCCTACGAAGATAGGCTAAATAAATTTGGTATGACTTCTTTAAGTGTCCGCCGTCATTTGAATGACTTAATGTTGCTGTACAAAATCCTACATAATATTATAGACTCGGGTAAGCTCACATCATTACTGACCATCAACTATAAATTTAATCCGAGACGATCTACCGGGACATTTGCTCTTCCTACATATAAAAACAACATCTCCTTCCACAATCCCATTGCCAGAATGTGTCGTAATTATAATGATTTAGCGTCTGTGCATGACGACATTGACATATTTAGAGCGGGCTTCGATCGCTTCAGAAGATCGATGAAAAATGTCCTCGGATCAGCTGTTGGATGCGCGGGATCGGAAATGACGCCAAAATTGTCAAATTGATGATGTAATTATTTTCTTTTTAATGTTTAATGTTCAATTATAGTAAAAAAATGTGAAATATAATGTGTTGAATTATTAAGTAAGTGCATGCACTATCTAGGGTATTAGCCTAGACTTAAAACTGTATAGAACTCTGTTATTGTAAAATACTGGCTAATGTCTGTTTGTGTTGCCTAATAAATTAAAAAAAAAAAAAAAAAAATCTTCGCTTGAAAGGAGCCGCCCGGGGCGGGACCTCCACCCTATAGAATACCGCAGCCAAATGACCGCTGGGTCGTGTTTCTGCCGGTGAGTTGGGTTTCCGGAGCTCGTTAGGATCGGGTCGGCATGGTAGTGGCAACTGATAGGTAACTGACCATTTACTTGCCCGTTGTCACAGCGACTTGGGCTTCTCTTTCGCTTTCCATCAGGCGTAGGGAAGCCATTATGTCGAGCTACTATAAAAAAACAGCCTATCGCAATCCACTGCTGGACTGAAATTGGTGGCCATTTAGTCAAACATCATTATAAATAATAGTGTTAAGAATAAATAATGTCGACATCGAGCAAAGACTGGAAGCAACCCTAGTGACATGAAGTAGCAGAGGTTTTTTATGTCATGGTAATGATTAGCTTCGGGCTGTTGGAGCTTTTGGGGTTCCGTAGATTAGTAAGATGTAGTAAGACGTCTGAAGTTTGAAATTTCGAGATATTAAATTTTGATTTTGGTTCTTACTTCATCCTGCAAAGGCCTACTGCTGGACGGACATATTTGACTAGCTTGATGGCTCATTTAGTAGTGACCTCTGCCTTCTGAGCCAAGGGTCGTGGGTTCGATTCCCGCATAGTACAAACATTTGTGTTCATGAACATTTCTGTATTTAGTCTGTGTAATAATGTATTTATTTACAAAAAAAGGATCTAAGTAAGTTTATCACTTGTCTAGCACCCATAGTACAAGCTTCGGCTTAGTTTGGGGCTAGATGGCGCTGTGTGGCCCAGCGGGGCATGTCTTGTGATATTTATTTAATGAATAAAATTTCTCTTAGTCACCACGCTTGGCAGGCGGGTTGATGATCGCAGTAGTTTTTATTTGTAGGTACCTACACAGGTAAATGCTTGCTCGTTTTCTAATATTGCTGTAGTCTTTTACGTCACACACGAGTCCGAGATAGAGAGAGACGAGATAAATTCTTATTTTCGACTTGCGCCCCGCGGTTTCCCTTGCCCGAGAGATTTTTGGGAAAAAAAGTAGCCTATGTGTATAAATAAATGACTGTTCAAACCCGTCCTGCCGTTCTGACGTGAATAGTAGCAAATATACACACACACTCACAAACTTTCGCTCTTTATAATATTAGTGTGATAATACCATAAAATTAGTTAAATTTGGGTATATACGGAACCTCGCATTTCACGCTCCGTTTGCGCTTGGCCACTTCCACGAATGTCGTCTCCAGTTTTCCACTCATTCATTAGTTGTGTTTGTATGAGACATGTTACATGTCTCTGAACTGAACGTAGGGGAATCTTAAACATGTTTTATATAATGTGAAATGCAATGTAGCCTATGAAATCCACACTGAGACACCAAAACAACAGCATTTTTTTAGCAAAAAAGCCGACTTCGACCGGGTCCGACCAGGAAGTACGCCCAAAAACAAAAAAAGAATTTTCCAAATCAGTTCACAATTCTCGGAGAAATGTGGTAACATAAATACAACAAAAAAAAAATAGTTGAATTTACCTCCTCCTTTTTTGAAGTCGGTTATAAATAACTTATGACACTAAACAAAGTATGACAGGTAGGTGGTTGCGCTGGATTGACCCAGATGGAGGCTCTTATTTTCGGAGGCCAAAACTCAGTTTAGGTTACTACAAGGTCAATCAAGTTAGTTAGACAAAGTATACAATAATTGTTGTACAATTTGAGCGGTCTCATCCCTCCAAGACCTCTTAACAACCTTTTTTAAACCTGCTGCACAAAAAGAGGGGTGTTATAAGTTTTACTTGTTTGTCACTCATTGTGTGTGTCTGTCTGTGGCATCGAAATTCGCGAAGGGATGAAATTATTTTTTTATTTTAGTTTTGTTTTCTTCACTGATCATTTAACCGAGCGTGATCTTAAGTATGTTTGCTCAAAACCTATTCAGTCTTTTCAAAGATGTACATTAAAACCTGGTTCACCTAGTAGGTAAAGTCAGATGGTTGGAGTAATTGTCTGATGCATTTATTTATTTGTATAAGTTATTACTGAGAATTTTAACAATGTTCGTCTTAATAATTGGAAAATACGTATTTAATCTGACCGGCTCAGCAAAAAAGATTATATTCGGCGGAATTATTATTTATTAATCTTATCAAACGTTCATTTCGATACGAACAATCAAATGAGTAACCTTTGTGCTCTAAAAAGCATTATTTTCGTCCATGCAGCGCGCTTAATAAGAAATAAATCAAATTCTCGCGCCAAATATAAAGATTTATTGCAAATCCTGGCGGGCTCAGAGATTGCCCAAGCGTTAAATTAAATTTTCATATGTGAAAGAACTAGATCAGGGGTTGTGCACCTATCGGATTGGGGGCACAAGTGAGTTTTCGCTTTTATTACCGACGGTGTCGGGTTTTTAACATTATATCATATCGGTTTTTTAGCAATAAAAATTTAAAACATTTTCTTGCCATGACATATTTTTGTTCTGGATTGATATTGATGTGTGGTGGATGGGTGAGCAAAGTAAAGGCAAGATAATTTCAACACTTAAAATTAAATATAGTTAGTTATGTAAAAATCAATTTAACAGACAGCAGAAACAGAAATTACCAAATGTAAACTTCTTTTAAACAATTGACAGCTGTTATGTAGAGTAATAAGGTTTAATGTAAAGAGGTAGCCATAGATCATAGTAATACTTTTGAAAAAATTAAGCCCTTGTTACAAATTGACACTTGAAATGGACTTTCCCGATGAACTTTGAATGCCAATCGCACTCTCATTTTGCAATATGAATTTTGTTGTTTTCTCACATATGTATTTTTTTTTGTTTTGTTGTTCCCTAAAAACTGCGACTTTAACCGTCTTACCCCAAAAAAGTTAAACATGCGAAAGGCATGCTCAACAGATGTTTAACTGTTTTGTGGTAAGACGGTCATGGTTCTTTCTGACAGCCACTAACTAATATGGGAACTCAAACATAGTCGTTAAACTCTATTATTTTAATAAAAGGTTTGCCACCACTGCTAGAGCGAACTAATTTCACCGTCTGATTGATTGGCCTCATTCGAAATTGAATGTAGATAACATTAATAATAAAATTTTCAGATTTGGCTATTACGCTTTGATTTTGTATTGGCAGAATTAATTGACATTGGATTGCTCATTGTGTTGGATTTGGGTGTGATACACAAATAGTACACACTTCCGTGAGGCGACGGAGAAAAATATAAATCACGGTTTCATTTCTTCTCGTAGCTTCTAGGGGAAGCAGAATGGAAAGTTGTGTTGTGTGCCGAGTATGATACGCAAGCCAGGCTGGTCATCATCATCATCAGCCTATTGCAGTCCACTGCTAGACATAGGCCTCTCCAGTTGTTCGCTACTTAGGGTTAGCATTTGGAGGATATACCCATAATCGCCACGCTGGGTAGGCGGGTTGACGATCGCATGGCGTTGCTTTTCGCTCTGGTGACGCTGCTGTCCGTCATCGGTCTGTGGTATTTAGCTACGCCTTCAATTGTGGCGGTTATACTAGCACCAGTCGGTTGCCTGCGCCTTGTTTGATATTTGGCAGAATGCACTACAGGCAGGTGAGGTTAGCTTGGAGGGAAAAGGTGATATGGTGGTAAAGGAAGGTCTTTCCCTTACATCCTTACCTTATTGTATGTATAGTATATGTAGATAAGGATTAAATACTAGTGGCTCACCATGCCTCACCCACACGCCTTTCTATAGGACGTATCAGAGACCTCTAGTACAGGTTACGATTAGTTCAAATGATTGAATCTATTAGGGCCGTCAATCGGTCGCATAGTTGTGCGAGTCGCAGAGCGCAGCGCATAGCTCGTCCGCGCGGGTGGCTCGCGCGAATGCAGCCGGTTAAGTGTGGGGCGGCCTTACCAGAGACGGACTGACCTAATAGGTACATACTACGAGAGACGGGGATATAAAGGAGCGACCTATCACCTTTTCGCTCCAAGCTATCCTCACCTGCCCGTGGTGCATCCTGCCGAACAACAAACGAGGCTCTGGCAAACTGACTGGTGGCGGCATAACCATCACGATAGAAGGCGTAGCTAAATATCACAGATTGATGACGGGCAACAGCGTCATCGGAGCAAGAAGCTACGCCCTGCGAGCGCCAACCCGCCTGCCCAGCGTGGCGATTATGGGTATATCCTCCAGATGTTTGCCCTAAGTGGCGAACAACTGGAGAGGCCTATGTCCAGCAGTGGACTGCAATAGGCTGATGATGATACTTATTGGCAGGCTCAAACAACAGTGTAGGTCGAATATAAAGTGAAAGAAAAGCCTAATGACTGGTCTGATTACAAAACCAGACTTCACGCCCCAGTTATAATATCCCATATCGAAAGATTTGACGAATGCTCATATTTAACCACAGTCCATACATGATGTATATGAACTTATTTACAAAAAAAAATCTATATACAGACGAATTGAGAACCTCCTCCTTTTTTGAAGTCGGTTAAAAAATAAAGTATCTAAGTAAGTTTATCAGTTGTCTAGTACCCATAGTAAAGGCTTCGGCTTAGTTTGGGGCGATGTGTGGCCCAGCGTGGCATGTCTTGGATTACTTTGTTTTATTTTTTTTCTTTTCTGGCTCGGTGGCTCAATTGGTAGTGACCTCTGCCTTCTTAGCCAAGGGTCGTGGGTTAGATCCCCACACATTACAAACATTTGTTTGCATGAACATGTCTGTTTGTAATGGTCTGGATGTTTTCTATGTATAATATGTCTTTATTTACAAAAAATGTATCTAAGTAAGTTTATCAGTTGTCTAGTACCCATAGTACAAGCTTCGGCTTAGTTTGGGGCTACATGCCGCTGTGTGGCCCAGCGTGGCATGTCTTGGGTTATTTATTTATTTTATTGCCCAAGCGTGACACATGCCATCGTCATTATATTAGCCTAAAGACGGCCACAGCTGGACAGAGGAGGAATCTACGCCTGCTAATGTAGCAGTAGCATAAGGGTTAAACTACCCTTAGTCCGGCCCAGTAAACTAGAATGAATCCGCAATGCTAAACACACCAACTGACCAGATGTACGGTATTTGATCTGTTTATATTTAGATTTGGCAAACAAATAGCCGTGGCTGGACTAGTTTGGGTTAAATAATTCAAGCGTTGGTGGTTAGAGCATTAGAGGTGAACTAAACATTGTAGGCTTGATGCTAGATCATCATCATCAGCCTATTGCAGTCCACTGCTAGATATAAGCCTCTTGAGTTGTTCGCCACTTTCTTATTACTGTAGGTTCTTTATCAACCTATACATACTCTCATTACGTAGCTAAATACCACAGACCGATGACGGGCAACGCATTCTCAGGTACTTCGATCACATAGCTCGGAGGCAGCCAGGCAGCCTCGACAAACTGATGATTGTGGGCAAAGTGGATGGAAAAAGACCAAGTGGGCGATCACCAATCCGCTGGTCTGATTCCATTAAATATGTCATCGGGATTAGTTTGATTGCGGCGCTCAGACGGGCTGATGACAGGGTGGTGTGGAAGCTCGTCAAAACTTGTACCACCGGCTATCAAGACGGGCACGACCTTCAGTAATGAAGAAAACGACTAAGAAGAATACGAGTAGGCCTCGTGTCTTAAGACTTTGAAAATACCAAGACTACTCAAGCCTAGTGCTTTATGTTGCACTTAGAAGTCTAGGTACTAAACCTTTGTTTGCAGTAGGTAAACGGCTAGCATCAGGCAACAACCATAAACAATGCCTAGAGTATCGTGGGGCGTAGTGATTGATACATGGCGGCGCAAACAAGCCGGCAGGTGCGCGATTTGATCTACTATTTATGACCCCGTAATCAATATTAGGTCTACACTACACTGTAAGAGAGTTCAGAAAAATAGAACAGTGTTATAGTATTTTGCGGCTGATGTTACCGATATATAAATAAATAAATAATAATAATAATAAATAACCCAAGACATGCCACGCTGGGCCACACAGCGCCACCTAGCCCCAAACTAAGCCGAAGCTTGTACTATGGGTACTAGACAACTGATAAACTTACTTAGATATATTTTTTTTGTAAATAAATACATATTATTATACATAGAAAACACCCACACCAATACAAACAGACTCATGTTGTTGCACACAAATGTTTGTACTGTGCGGGAATCGAACCCACGACCCTTAGCTCAGAAGGCAGAGGTCACTACCAATTGAGCCACCGAGCCAGTCACCCGCCTGCCCAGCGTGGCGATTATGGGTATATCCGCCAAGTGTTTGCCAATCCAATTTTTTGCCACTATGCGTGTTCTTGGGCTTCTATGGAAAGTTTGAGATTCCAGATGAATAATGTAACAACGACTATTATCTTTATAAAAGGTATAAGTATGTAATCAGACTTTGGACGTCCTTTATTGCTTACAACCCCCCCAAATGACAAATGATCATTGGAGGAGGCCTAAGTCCAGCAGTGGACCTGATGATGATGAAACAGTTGAATGAAAATTATACACAAAGATGTATTGAAATTCAGTTTAGTAATTTCGTACCGTGGGCAATAATAAATACCTATATATATATATATGTGGTGGACTGGCAGAGAATGCCTATGCGGCATTAAGTCCGCCTTTTGTACACTATTTCTATTGTGCAATAAAGATTAAATAAATAAGCCGCTTACATTTTTCTTCATACTTTTTCCGTCTATGGATCACAAGTTTTACACCATAGACAAATAGGTAATTTGCTTGTACATAGGTATACGCTCTAAATGTCAGTAAGGTTTATCTATTACCTACGCCGGGGTCAGAATACCTGCCTGTTTGTAAAAACTGAACAGTACTGTGCTAAGTTATGCAGGTCGAATAAAGTTCGGTGAAAAAGAATTTACGGGGAAATATGGTTGAAAACCGTTTAATTTTTAATGAGTTTCAGATAAGAGCTTGCAGCACACGACCTAAACATTTGTTTCTATCGAGCCAAATGGTTGACTGGCAGAGAGAGCCTATGCGGCAATAAGTCCTCCTTGTGTAGAGTCTCATCATCATCAGTCTATTGCAGTCATAGACAGAGGCCTCTCCAGTGGTTCGCCACGGCGTAGGGCAAACTAGGTACCTACTAGAGAGGTAGGGCATAGCGAATCCGCCCGTCCGGGGAAGGACCTCCACCCTATAGAATACCGCAGTCAAATGACCTGTCGTGTTTCTGCCGGTAAGTCGGCTTTCCGGAGCTCGTGGGGGGTTAGGGTTGGGCCGGCATGGCGGTGGCAACTGACAGGTAACTGACCAGTTACTTGCCCGTTGTCACAGCGACTTGGGCTTCTCTTTTGCTTTCCATCAGGCGTAGGGAAGCCATTATGTCGAGCCACTATAAAAAAAAAACTTATGGAGGATATACCCATAATCGCTACGCTGGGCAGGCGGGTTGGCGATCACAGGGCGTAGCTTCTTGCTCCGGTGACGCCTTATCGCGACATTAAGCAAAACCATTCATAATTAGATACAAATGCGTCAAACTATTAAAAACTCCCCCAAGTCGGAATCACAAGTTACACAGTTGTTAACACGTAAGAACATTGATATTTTTATCCTACATCTATAAACAGTTCTTGGTAACCTCGTAACGCCCATTAGGGCTGTTCTCATATTTTTAGAACAGTATTTTTACTGTGATAAAGTGATTTGAATATTTCATAACTGTTATTTATGACTCGTGTTTATGATCATAACTTCTGCTTAATAAGACGTTTAACAGATAACAAACGTTAGATTAAATATGTTTATGTCATAAAATATTAATGTGGAATTCTGTCGCTGGAAAATGAAATATCTAAGTTTTTTCAGTAGGTCAATAATTTACGAGAGAGTGTGATTTGACTCATAAAAGGTATTAAATAATATATTTGTTTAACCAAATGTATTAACTATGTAGAAAGAATTGTTAATATTAACCTAATATACAGCCACCGTGCAAATAATAGATAACCTTGAGTCAAGAAAATCTAGTTTGTTACAAATATGAATAAAACGAACTACAAACAATACTTGCCCATCTTTCCAAAAAAATAGCTTGTACTAATTGAATACAATATGTACGAGTATAATGTATTAAAAGATGCTGAACTAAAACATCTAGTAACATTCATAGACAAATTAAACTATTAAAAATACGTAATATTTTATTTGATATTTTATAAGTGATATTCATAAACGATTCCTCTTCACACTAACCAATACAGAAAATACTATTAAATAATACTAATCTGAGAACATAACTTTTAAAATACTAGTTTGAAATATCAAGTGACATTCTTAAACGTCACAGCTCTACATTAGTAGAGCTTCGGTCCAGCTATTATACAAATTTGGTGCGCAATAAACAATATTTATGAAGGCACCTTTGCGCTGCAATTACTAACACAGAATTCATACAATTTGTATGTAAAACAGGTAGTGTGTGGTAAATCTGGGATCTGATAAGAACCGACTCTTCGTGTAGAATTTTTAGGCCTAAAATACTTCGAAAATATCGTAGCTTTTTTGATTGAGTAAGAAGGAAGTACGTGGGTAGGTTATATTTTTTCTAATCTAAGTCTAATTTTACAATATCCCATAAATTGTTCTGATACCAACGGAACAATGATGAGATGCGTAATTGTTACATAAGTAGCTTAAGTTTGATAGAAGGCGTAGCTAAGTAACAGTTGTCTAGTACCCACGCCACAGTACAAGCTTCGGCTTAGTTTGGGACTAGATGGCGCTGTGTGCTCAATGTGGCATATGTTGGGTTATTTATTATTACAATTATGTTTTAATTTTTTTTACAGTAGCTCGACATGATAGCTTCCCTACGTCTGATATATCTAAAGCGAAAGAGAAGCTCAAGTCGCTGCGACAACGGCAAGTAACTGGCCAGTTACCTGTCAGTTGAGAATAATCATAACAAACATAACGTCACGTCTTTATCCCAGAGGGATAGGCAGAGACAACGTCCTGTGTACCACATCACTAGAAAATCGCCATGTCGTCATGTCCCTAGCTGTATATCAGTCTGCATTAGTCATCACACTCTGCGAACAGCTTAAAACTATACTTTTACATCACAACTAAACAGTTTCATTGTCTGCGCGGAAGTGGGAACTCAATTTATGTAATTCCCGGGTCCCGGGGAATTGCATTGGTGGTCGTCCGTCACGGGAACAACTTTACCTACCCACTATTTTACAGAATGCGACTCGAGAAAATAGTCTCCAGTGCGGCTCCGAAGTTGGCTACTTCTGACATTTTTTTTTCTATAAATTATAAGAAATAATAAGAAACAAGAAATATTTATTACTATAATTAGATAAACCGAAACTCTTCATTGCACAAAAACATTACAAACAAAACAATGTATAATTTACGGTAAACGAGGCCTGATTTCGCATGTAGGTATCGATAAAAAATACTCTAATAAACACATAAAATACAATACGTCGAAGGGAATGCGCTATATAATATGTCACCGTAAAATTGTAATTACCAATATTGTATTATAATACATCTTATAAACTGTCGAAAAATTCTAAACCGTAACAACTGCTTACAATTTAACGTAGGTATTATTTTTTGGAAGATTGTGATCGGTCAAAGAAGAAGAGTTGATCGCACGCGCGACTTATTTTAATAAAATTTAAGAATTTCATTTCGATCGATTACAATCTATAGAAAATAATAAGTTTAAGACCGGGCGCGCACTACGAGTTTTTCGCCGCGCGGCAGAGAAGAGCGGCGGCATAATGTCGCATTGTAATACTGTACCGTGTGCCGCCAAGTGCACGGAATACAATGAGGGCTATCGCGTGTGAATTCGCCATCAGAGGTGCTAGTGCTAGTGCTAGCTTGTGTAACGTGAGGTATCCGAAATGTCAAATTACATTGGTTCTGTGGGTTAAACGAGTTATTTCGGAAAATTAAATAGTTTTGTGCAATTTTGCCATAGCTGGCGTTATTTTGGAAAATATGAGACACTGCTCAATGATTGTCTGCGCTTTAAACGCGGAGCTGAGAAAATTAGGTGTAAAAATTAGCGGTGTGAAAGAAAAGCTAGGTCACTGGTTTGTTTATTAACCGTTAACAAACAGTTTTGCCTTTCGGAAACTTATGTCCTTCTTCTTTTAACGAACAAACAGGCATCACATGCATAGAACAAACCTTGACAGCTATGCCCGAAGACCTTACTACATGTGGCGCCCTCTGGTGATTACACAACGGTAGCCCTCATTGGTACAGTATTCATCATTCTCCTGCCCTTATCCGCTCTAAGTGGGGTCGGCACAACATGTTTTCTCCTTCCACTCTCCTCTATCAGCCGTCATCTCCACACTCACACCTTTGACACGCATATCATTTCTCACACAGTCCATCCATTCCTTTTTCGGTCTTCCTCTTCCTCTATATCCTCATTGGTCAGTATTACAATGCGAAATTATGCCGCTGCTTTTTTCTACCGCGCGGCGAAATCTCGTAGTGCGCGCCTGGCCTAACTGTAGGCATTATTAAATTTTATACTTAGTTCACAACCTTTCGACAGCTTACAGTCTAGCGAGATAGATTATAATCTAACGGTATTTTCAATTGTACAGTGACATATTATATCTTGAGCAATCCAAAAAAAATCGTGTGACCTTGCCCCACCCGCCATTTCTGTGGCCCCGTAAGAGAATTAAAACTACATTTGTATTCAAGGGCTGCCCGTCAAGTTTTACAGTCGCCGCCAATTTAAATCAATTCCGGGGCCATAAACCCGCACTGACTCGAACCCACGGTCGCATCGCGGAATTAACCTACGGACTACTTTTACTACTGACAAAGTAACGAATGGGATGTGGAGACTAATTTGTAAGTTGTCACTCGGGTGGGGGGGAAATAATGGAGTAACGTGCATTGTGATAACTTTTCGTGTGATACTTGATTTTCCGTGCCGCATCATCATTCAGCCTATTGCAGTCCACTGCTGGACATGGCCTCTCCAGTTGTTCGCCACTTAGGGAAAACATCTAGAGGATATGTACCCATAAGCGCTACGCTGGGCAGGCGGGTTGGCGATCGCAGGGCGTAGCTTCTAGCTCCGTGGCGCAACCTGGAGACTATTAGAGCCGGTATGGTCTTGGTCTAGGTTGGCCAATGACCAATTATTTTGACTGGCCAGATGGCTCATTTGGTAGTGACCTGTGCCTTCGATCCCCGCACAATACAAACACAAACATTTGTGGACATGAAATGTCTGTCTGGGTTGTTTATAGGATGTATTTATTTACAAAAAAGTATACTAACAAGTATACTAACAAGTGGTCTGGGTGTTTTCTATGTATAATATGTATTTATTTACAAAAAAAAAGTACTTAATTAAGTTTATCAGTTGTTATTACCCATAGTACAAGCTTCGGCTTAGTTTGGGGCTAGATGGCGATGTGTGGCCCAGCGTGGCATGTCTTGGGTATTTATTTAAGTAAGTTTATCAGTTGTCTAGTACCCATATACAAGCTTAGGCTTAGTTTGAGGCTAGACGGCGCTGTGTGAATGAATCCAATTGAGTAAGAGAGGTAGGGCATAGCGAATTTTCGCTCGAATTGAGCTGCCCGTCCGGGGAAGGACCTCCACCCTATTTCAATACCGCAGCCAAATGATCTCCGGGTCGAGTTTCTGCTGGTGAGTAGGGTCTCCGGAGCTCGTGGGGGGTTAGGGTTGGGCCGGCATGGCAGTGGCAACTGACAGGTTACTAACCAGTTACTTTCCAGTTGTCACAGCGACTTGGGATTCTCTTCCGCTTTCGATCAGGCGTAGGGAAGCCATTATGTCGAGCTATTATAAAAAAAAAGACACTTTGTCTATAAAATGGACGTTATTATTTGGTCTACATAGTATGTAAACTACACTCCTGTTTTCCAGCTTGTCCCATAAAATTGTCCAATACCCCACGGGGTTGACTAATTGTTACCCAATCACATTTGTTAACCTATCAGCTCAATCACATTGGGACTGTATTTCCGACCAATCCTGCTCTGCAAATATAGAGTCCATTTTGCGTTTCAATTCAACGGATTAAATACGTTCTCCGTTTAACCAGCTCATTTTTAAAATGAAATACCTATAGACTATCTTCCTACTTCCTACTAATATCGTGATTGGTAAAGTCTGTTAGGATGGATGGATAGATAGATAGATTAATGGATAAATCTGTGGAGAGGTCAATTCTGTACATTATATATATTTTCAAAATAACTATCAGGGGATGATTAGTGATCGATACTGATGCCAAAAATGCAATCAGTAAAATTTTGTCAGCAAGAGCAGTGAAGGGAAGTGTTGGGAAAACGGGAGATTTTTTTATCTGTGTGTTTGTACGCGCAACACGCAAAAACTACTGCATAGAATTGAATGCTGTTTTCGCCAATGTATTGTTAAAGGTCTAACTTAAAACTTAGGTTTAATTATATGGAAGTCCGTTATTTTTGAAACCAGATATCCACACGCCGTTGGCACAGCTAGTATGAAATATATTGAACCGTCATGTTTTTCGTAGGATTCATATAAGATGAATTTTAAATATTGTTCCTTATAAGCACTTTGTAAAATTAATCAAGATCCTAAAGCTTACGCACTTATTTCACGGTAATCAGACCTTACGAATGTACCATGAATATTATAACAGCCATTTAAAGAAGAAACCCAAATGCCTCCTTATAAACGGAAATTACAATTAGGAAAACGTATACCTACAATTTTAAATTAATTAACTTTCATACATAATGTTCATTTATTATCAACTCTAAATCAGCCAATACACACACCTTTTTATATAACTACTATCCTCTATCCAAGAAGAGAGCTCAAGATCTTGTTAAAATTGTACATCATCATCATCAGCCTATTGCTGTCCACTGCTTGACATAGGCCTCTTCAGTTAGGGCAAACATCTAGAGGATATAGCAATAATCACCAGTCACCACTCTGGGCAGGCAGGTTAGCAATCGCAGGGTGTAGCTTTTCGCTCCGGTAACGCTGCTGCCCGTCATCTGTCTGTGGTATTTAGCTACGGCTTCAATTGTGATGGTTATACCGCCACCAGTCGGTTGCCAGCGCCTCGTTTGTTATTCGACAGGATGTACCACGGGCAGGTGAGGCTGGCTTGGAGCGAAAAGATGATAGGTCGCTCCCTTACATCCCAAATATAGTATAACAACGATTTCTTATTCTCAAATTGTAACTCATATCTACAAGCTATAATCCTCTTCAACAGATTTCCCAAAGAGGTCTATTTGTCCTTTCATTCACACACAGGGTAATATTAAGGTTGATTTAGTGTAAAGGCGGACCCCCAAATCGGCCTAGCCTCCCGATTTATCGACCTCTATCTTATATACGCCTCTCATTTTTACTGTGGGCTGACAAATGGTCTGAAGGAGTAAGGCAACAAAATTATTTATAGACTAGCTGCTGCCCGCGGCTTTGCCTGCGTGAACCTCGGTTTGTCATGAAGAGCTTACTCTGTAATTATATCATGTACGCGTCTTTGTCTTTTAATTTATTACACGCGCTTACGAATGGGTGCTCAAAGGATGATGAAGATATAGGTACCTATTCGATTCGAGTGCTGAGAAATCTGAACATAGGTTGACACAGGACAAACAATGTAGGCACATCTTGTTGGCCTCTGGTTGGCCTTTGGAAGCCGCGGCCCATTGTTCAGGAATCACCTGGTCTTAAGCGATGGTTCACTTAACTGTAGGTTCTGGTTATGACGTATCTAGAGCGACGTCTCCCTGAATTATTCGAGTTATCTAAAAAAGTTCGTTTTCTACATTGATCCTACCGGGAACCGATATGATGCGCCACTGGGGTCAGCAGTCATCAGATTGTTATGTCGCGTCCGCACTATTTTTGAGTCAATTAGTCTTTTTCTACATTGATCCTACCGGGAACCGATATGATGCGCCACTGGGGTCAGCAGTCATCAGATTGTTATGTTGCGTCCGCACTATTTTTGAGTCAATTAGTCTTTTTACGGTATCAAAAATGGTGCTTACCTACGTACCTACCTAGTTACTACTATGAATTCTCAATAATTCAAATAAAGCAACCGCACGTAATGCACTTGTGTAATGGGCATAAACATGTACACTTCGATATCTCGTGCGTACTTGCCTGGTCTGCTTGGAGAATGGTCATTGTGGCCGATTTTCGGCCAGGAGAGGGCTGGCGCCGGCGCGTTACGTTTAAAATTGCTTAATATAGAAATACGGATACTTATTTTGTACTTTTTGGAAAATAAGTGCGTTTAATAATCTTATAACTATACACCTAAAGCAGAATCTGAATATCCTGTGTATGCACATAATTATTTTGAGAAGCCACGCTAAAATACTCAGTATCTTTTATTTTTATTTTTCTTTATTTCATACTGAGCGTCCCTAAGATTATCCTGTGAAAATTATTTACCGATGAAAAAGATTTTTTATTTATAGGTGGTACCTAACTATGTACATGGTACTTAGTACCTACTACATTTTAAGTATCATGCCAACCAAAAAGCGACCACTTAGCCGGTGTATGAATCTTAACTTACTTCAAAGCGTTATTTTCTTCCGACATGCGTAATTATAAAACGATTTTATTAGACTGAAATGTTATAATACCTATTAGTATTGACGACAGAAATTACAATTTAGATAAGAAAAATATTAATTTATTAAGCATACACTGATCGCAGTTTCGTCGTATCCGAGCTAGACATGTGGCCCGTTGTGAACCTTCTGAGAATGCAGTAATGTTTTTGGTTCTTGGATCTTCATTAAACTGTGATTCATTATCAGATGCAGGTCGCCTTGTTTACGGGTTATGGTAGATCTGTTTCAACTGTACACAATTCCTAAAGTTTGTTCCAATTTGTTGCTGAATGAGGTGCCTCTGAAACTGAGCAATATTCTAGTAGACAACGCCGGTGGTTATCCCTTTACGTTGGTCGTCTTTTCAGTTATAGCAGTTTGCATATAGTATTTTCCGAAGAATTTCATTCCGAAAATAAGCCGCACAATTTTAATTCTTTTCGAATTTCCGTATTTACCTCGATATCAGTATCTGTCATGTCAAATTGATGATTTCGCTGACAAAGTCAAGAAATGACAGTATGTATGGTGTATTCAAAAAGTTCTTAATCACTCCGTAACACATTTTCCCGAAATTCTAAATGAAAAAAATTATAAATCGTTGTAATTTATAGCCTATATGTTAATCTGATGCATAAACAATATTCGTATAAAGTTTCACTAAGATCTGTTCAGTAGTTTTTGCGTGAAAAGGGAACAAACATCCATCCATCTATCCATCCATCTATCTATCCATCCAAACAAACTTTCGCGTTTATAATATTAGTGGGATGTACATATTAATCTTGTTCCTGTGTATAACCAAACAAAAATCTTGCAAAAACCATATATTTTCCCGTAACTCCCAGTAAACCAACTCCGTACAATAAATTATCCCTTGTCCCAAATAAATGTAGGCAACTATTTCTTGGACAATTTCACACATGACATAAGTGTTCTATTATATTCCGCAAAAAGCAATTCAATATCATAGACTGGAAAAAGGAAATTGAAGGTTCTAGCGTACAGCCGCGGTTTGTATGGTAGCGGTTGGAAAAGTTCAACAATAAAGATATCATCTCGATTCCCAATTCGGTCAATTTATCCATCCGGGTATCATCATCATCTTCAGTCTATTGCAGTCCACTGCTGGACATAGGCATCTGGAGGACATACCCATAATCGCCCAGGTTCATGACCCCTCACATGGAGCGCTTGTAGCGGACCACTGTCGTGTTTAGTGAGAATTCTCCGCTAGATAGGAGTGAACCCCTTAGAATCCAGGGGTTCCATACTAGGGCCTTGGTGTATGTGTAAAGGCTCGGAAAAAAGAGGGTGTTGTAGCATCCGACCGAGTTTGGTTGCAAAAAGAAATTATTTGTAAATTTTGTGAAATAAATGTGTAATTTTCCTGTTACATCAATCCCTGATTAAGATCGCGACTCTTCAGCTTTTCAACTGCATAATTCCATCATCATCATCATCGGCCTATTGCAGTCCACTGCTGGACATAGGTCTCTCCAGTTGTTCCCCACATAGGGCAAACATCTGGAGGATATAGGTACTCATAATCGCCTCCCATAATACCTCCGGCGACGCTGCTGTCCGTCATCGGTCTGTGGTATTTAGCTACAGTTCTCCATTTTGACCTGTTTTCAAGTTTGACTGTCTCTCTGTGTGTCTGTCTTATTATTTAATTTAGCTATCGGAATCGGTTCAGTTGTTTGTAAGATAAATAACCCAAGATTTGTGTAAGTATCATCATCATCATCAGCCTATTGCAGTCCACTGCTGGACATAGGCCTTACCAGTTGTTCGCCACTTAGGGCCAACATCTGGAGGATATACCCATAATCGCCACGCTGGGCAGGCGGGTTGGCGATCGCAGGGCGTAGCTTTTCACTCCGGTGACGCTGCTGCCCGTCACCGGTCTTTAGTATTTAGCTACGCCTTCAATTGTGATGGTTATACCGCCACCAGTCGGTTCCCAGCGCCTCGTTTGTTATTCGGCAGGATGCACCACGGGCAGGTGAGGTTGGCTTGGAGCGAAAAGATGATAGGCCGCTCCCTTACATCCCTTGTGTAAGTATGAGTGTTTGAAACTTTTTGTTACCGCCGCTGACAGCGAAGCCGCGTACCGAAGCATTTGTTTGTAGCCGAGTACAGTAGGAAATGAAAAGGGAAAACTCGGCGAGCGATATCGGGCCGAAGGGCGGCATTTAGCGAATCTACATGAGATTGAAATACTTTCGGTTACGGCACGCGGACCAACAAACAGGAGCAGCCGAGTCGAACTATGTGCCGATGGAACCCGACTTCGGGAAAGATACGATTGTGTTTATACTTCTTTTTCATAGGAATAGTGTCCGCGCCACTATCGAGCGTTAACAACCAATCGTCTGCCATCAACTTCATCGCGTCCAATTAAGGCGAAGCAAGCGCCCCTATTACACGCATTGAGTGCGCCAACGCCAACGCAGCTGTCGAGTTGACAGCTGTCACATTACCGAAAAGAAGATCTACAAGCACGCTACCGGCAAGGTGCCGTCTATTTTTTAGTGCACAAAATCCTAGAATAATCGACGTGAAACGCCAAAAAGGACTATCTCCAGCACCAACGGGCTGCCTCTGTTTTGCGTCGACAAATAGCTTTAGCTTTGGATGTATGTATTTGATTTTTTTTAATCAACGTAGGTAATAAGTTGACCCTGTGGTCTCGTGATTTAGAATAGGACTATTCCATCTCAAGGGTACTTCAGGAGACGGGCAGCAGCGTTTAACTTGGTACAAATAAAACGCTTGCCGTTTCCTACTCTTTTCTACGACAACCAGGAAATCCTATTCTATTCAGGTGATCCTATTCTAAATTTGGAAACCATCTTTGTACTGTTAGAGGAGAATAATCAACCGCTGCGGCACAGCACTATTCGCCACGCTCAAGAATCACCGCACTAACGTTGACAGTTGAAGTTTGACGTAACGGTGACACTGACTGGCTGTCATCGAGTTCCCGCCGATTATTACTTTATCTCTAACTCTGGTTGAATGAGTTTTTTTTCAGATTAAGATAAAGTTTCTTAATAGTACCTAACAAGCAGAATATAGACAACATATATTAGCTATCATCACTACATAGTATAAAAGAGTGTAGCTTTTGTTGTCTGTCTGTTTGTGAGGTTGGCTTGGAGCAAAAAAAAGATACTCCCTTACTTTAGATATTTGTTTATTATTTTCTTTCCTTCAGCGCACGGAACGAAACTCTCAACCACTGAACCATCGAAGCAAGCCAGTCAAAACTAACAAAGTAAACTAAGTATTGCCTAACTATTTGCAAGTCTCCCCGCCTGTTTTTCTAGCCAGACCTGAGCACACGGCTTAACTTGCATAGTTAGCGGTAATTGGATTCGTGCCTAGAAGCGTGGTCGTTTTTCACCCACCCTCCCCGTATTCATGAACTTCGGTGCTTATGCTAAATCTATCGATAACTAACACACGATATAGTTCATGTTATCTATGTGGGATTTAAGGGAGCGACCTATCTTCTCACTCCAAGCTCACCTGCCCATGGTGCATCCTGCCGAATAACAGACGAGGCTCTGGCAACCGACTGGTGGCGGTATAACCATCACGATTGAAGGCGTAGCTAAAAACCGCAGGCCGATAACGGGCAGCAGCGTCACCGGAGCGAGAAACTACGCCCTGCGATCGCCAACCCCAGCGTGGCGTTTATGGGTATGACCTCCAGATGTTTGTCCGAAGTGGCGAACACCTGGAGGACGTAGCTCCTTGCTCCGGTGACGCTTCTGCTCGTCATCGGCCTGTAGCATTTAGCTGCGTCTTCAATCGTGATGTTTGTATCGCCACCAGTCGGTTGCTAGAGCCTCGTTCGTTATTCAGCAGGATGCACCACGGACAGTTGAGGGTGGCTTGGAGCGAAAAGATGATTATCACTCTCTTATATCCCTCGATGTTCAATGTTCAACAAGGGTATAAAAAAGATTCAATTTAAATTAATAACGATCAAATACTAGACAAAAATCACAATCGGCACGCTACGTAAAACAATATGCGGGCGTTCAAAACATCAGCACCATACAAACCGCCATTTTACAATGGGAATTATAGTGAAACAATGGCAAGATACGGTGGTATGGGGTTATCTGAACGGATCGGTAATGCTGCGGTTATAATGGTGTCTTCCATTCTATAGAAAGGATATTAAATTAAAAAAATTAAAAATTAAGAGAGGCAGGGCATAGCGAATCTTCGCTCGAATTGAGCTGCCCGTCCGGGGAAGGACCTATGGAATACCGGAGCCAAATGACCGGGTCGTGTTTTTGCCGAGCAGGGTTTTCGGAGCTCGTTTTTTTTTAATTTTGAATTCTGGAGGAAAAAAAGCTCGGTATATCTAATAATATACGTCGTTAACGCTTGTCATATACGTTGTTAGGGTGCGGGGATGAAAGAGAGCGACCCATTATCTATTCGTTCCAAGCCTTCAAATGCCCGTGGTGCATCCCGCCGAATAACAAACGAGGCGCAGGCAACCGACTGGTGGCGGCATAACCATCACAATACGGATGATGACAAGGTATGAAAATGAAGAAAATAATTAGTCCGTCTCTTAGATAATAAAAAAATATAAGACCCGTATTTTTTGTTTTGTCGAAATAACAAGAAAATACTTAGATATAGCGCATTAAAGTTACGGAGTGGGGGCTAACTACGTCACGTTAGAGTATATTTTGTACTCTAACGTGACGTCATGTGACATTTAAAATCAATGTATCTTCGTAAGTTTTTGAACAAGAGGCAAAATAAAAAATACGTATCCAATATTTTTCATTAATCTATCTGATGGACATTAAATTATTTTTTAGTCATCATCCCAATTGACGGCGTAGCTGAATACCATAGGTCGTTGACGGGCAGCAGCGTTACCAGAGCGAAGGGCTACGTCCTGCGATCGCCTATCCGCCTGCCCAGCGTGGTGATTGTGGGTAAAGCCTCCAGATGGTTGACCAAGTTGTTTAGATGCTTGAACAACTGGAGTGGCCTATGCCCAGCCGTGGACTACGATAAACTGATGATGATTAGTTATATCTAAATCATATACGAATGAACTAATACGAGATATTTTTTTTTTATAGTACTTCGACATAATGGCTTCCCTACGCCTGATAGAAAGCCAAAGAGAAGCCCAAGTCGCTGTGACAACTGGCAAGTAGCTGGTTAGTTACCTGTCAGTTGCCACTGCCATGCCGGCCCAACCCTAACCCCCCACGAGCTCCGGAGACCCTACTCACCAGCAGAAACACGACCCGGAGGTCATTTGGCTGCAGTATTCTATATGGTGGCTGGTGGAGGTCCTTCCCCGGACGGGCAGCTCAAATATAAGTAAATAAGTTACGTAATCTCAGTTACCGTACTTATAAATTGAGTTCATGAATCGCCTACACAATTATCTGTGTAAACGCGCCTTTGCGAACCGTCTCGGAGTAAACAGACGGGACGTATAAATGGAAATTAATTTGTTGTCCGTACGGTGTGTCGTTGCCGTTTGTAGCCGGCCGGTGCCTCTGCCGAATTGAGTTATAAGCTTACGGCTCACGGTAGACTATAGACTTAGTTTGGTCGTGGGAATGTGAATCTGGTCTTTTTTCTAGTACTAGCTGTGCCAGCGGCGTCGCACGCGTGGAAATCGGGTTTCAAAAATAACGAACTTCCATAAAATAGTTCTTCCTAAATTTCAAGTTAGACCTCTAGCAATACATTGGTGAAAACCGCATTCAATTCCATGCAAGATTTGAATGGGGTTTTCACCAATCCCTTCACCCTTCCATTATAAGAAGAATAATTATTGTACCAAGTTTCGTTAATATCCGTTAAGTAGTTTTTGTTTCTATAACGAACATACAGACAGACAGACAAAAATTTTACTGAGTGCATTTTTGGCATCAGTATCGATCACGAATCATCCCCTGATAGTTATTTTGAAAAATATTTAATGTACAGAATTGACCTCTCTACAGATTTATTATAAGTATAAGTATAGAAGATATAGAAGAAGAAGATAAGTTATAACGGTGCCTGCGAGCGCCGCCCGGCCCGCGCCATAGTTAGTCCGCGATTTACCTCCAGCGACGCCTCACGCCACTCTGTGTAACTGCTATTCCATGTGATTTCGAATAAACGGCTTTTTCGCGCATCTGAGAGTTTTCCTCATCGCCCAACACACAAACCAGCCACAATTAGGCGGGCCGTAGGCTTGTTTGCCCAATTCACTGGTATCAAAAAATCTCATTGGTAGGTATTGTTTCATTCGCTTTCTCCTAATAATTGGACCAATCAAAAAGCACCGGAGCGTATAGTTATCGGGACGCGCTCATCGATCATTTAGCGTCCCTGTGGATACGGTGTTCGGGAAATCAATGCTAATTGTTTTTGTCCAGATCTGTTTAAACAATACCTAGGTATTCGACTGTATGTGAGCTTAAATGTAAATTAAAATCATATTTGAATGATGTACAGAGTTCAACGGCCTGTAAACGTATCATGCCGAATATAGCTGTCCACAATCATCATAAATAAATAAATAACCCAAGACATGCCACGCTGGGCCACACAGCGCCACCTAGCCCCAAACTAAGCCGAAGCTTGTACTATGGGTACTAGACAACTGATAAACTTACTTAGATAATTTTTTTTTGTAAATAAATACATATTATACATAGAAAACACCCAGACCAATACAAACAGACATGTTCATGAACACAAATGTTTGTACTGTGCGGGAATCGAACCCACGACCCTTGGCTCAGAGGGCAGAGGTCACTACCAAATGAGCCACCGAGCCTGTCATCATCATCAGCCTATCGCGGTCCACTGCTGGACGTGCTCTCCACAATAACAATAATTGTCATTTGGAATTTGCCTAAGTCACCACGCTTGGCAGGCGGGTTGGTGACCGCAGTAGGTTTTATTTGTACCCAAGTAAACGCTGCTGCCCGTTTCCTGATATTCCCTTAGTCGTCCTCTACGACACCCACGATGACATAGGGTGGCCTTATTTGAAATCCGGGAATCAGACGCACACGGAAACCCATGGACAGGCAGAGAGTACCACCGCACCACACGAAACCGATTGCAATTCCATCCTCATCATCTCGATGGTTGGCGATCCTCCACTGTACGCTTTATGAGGAACTTCTTGCCTAGCGCCTCGGTTTTGTGGAACCAACTCTCTGCGTCAGTCTTTCCGAATAGCTACGACTTTGAAGCCTTCAAGACACGAGCGTCTTCCTATTTAAAAGGCTGGCAGCGACCCCAGAACTCGATTTGAGTTGCCCAATGCCCATGGACATCCGGACGGCCTTGACTGCTTACCATCAGGCATCACATTTGCTCGTCTGCCGCCTCTTGCATGAAAAAAAAGTCGACTTTTGTATGCTGATAATGATGATCTTTCTATCTAATCAGGTTTGTTCCTGTTTTTACAGTACTTTAGTAAAGTACTCAAGTGAAGTTACTTACAAAAGCAACTTTTAATTTCATACAAAGCCAAATTTCCATTCCTGACCCGCATCCCAGTATCGCGTTACGTTACGCAAGTTACACCCGGAATTACGATCGTAACGTTACTTCTGCCAACTTCTCGTGAGATGCTTCGCGGAGTCGGAATGGTTCTTCACAACTTGTATAGGGCGGCATAAATTTATCGGACGCGCGTTGAATGTATTACGACGTAACTTACGTGTTTCGTAATGATATTTGGCCTTTGATGAGGACGTACTTTGAAGGTTAAAGGGATGGAGGAAAGTCGGCGTTTGTAGTGTCATCCGGAATTGCTAGTCTGATACAACAGGGTTATCTCCAGCGTCAAAATACATTATATTTAGTCCGTATAATATACGGATTATAAAAAAAATATTGAACACGTGTTTTTCCTTTTTTCGATTAAACAAAAAATAACAAAGATACAAGGCATCAACATTTAGGAGTGGGAGTCTTTGACGTCACGCAGTGGCAAAAAAACTCCCGCTCTTTGTCGTCACGTGTCATTTTAACGGGTTATATCTTTGTAATTTTAGGTCTAATTTACAAATGAAAAAATAGGTACGTGTCTTTTGTTTTTGAACAATTTAGAAGACGGACTAGTTATTTTTTTCGTCAACAACCCTATTTAGCATGTTCAATGTTCTGTGTATCACATTTGATACATAGCAATCAAAATTCTATTGTGTCTGATAGGTGGATAGGAAAAGGGTTAAAAAACGTACATCTGCAATGACGGCTACTAGATTTTAGTCGCAGGTGCAACCGAGGGTTCCTGAGTTCGAATCTTGGGTCGGACCAAGCATTAGTTAAATTACGTCTATACTTTTGTAATCATGCTCGTACAGTTTCCAAAATAGGACTACCCCATCTCATCCCATGGGTGTCGTAGAAGCCGACTAAGGGAATATCAGGAAACGGGCAGCAGCTTTTACCTATAATAAACAAATAAAACCTACTGCAGTCACTAACCTGCTAAGCGTGGTGACTAAGATGATTAATTGATCATCGTGGTGATCGCCAACCCACCTGCCCAGCGTGGCGATTATGGGTATATCCTCCAGTGGTTGGCCCAAGTGGCGAGTTATATGTTCAGCAGTGGACTGCAATGGGCTGATGATGATGATGGTGGTGACTAAGTCAAATCCTCCCCAAAGGACAATAGGCTATTATGGCTAAAAATTTTAATTAGTCCGTCTTTTAGCTTATTGAAAAATAAAGGACACGTATTTTGTTATTTGTAAATTAGACTAAAAATTACAAAGTTTTTGCCCGTTGAAATTACGCGTGACGTCACTCGGTGAGGCATTTTTACGGGAGCGAGTGACGTCAAAGACCCCCACTCCTAACTTTTGATGCCTTGTATTTTTTCTATTGTTTATTTGAATGAAAAAAGGAAAAATACGTGTCTTTTATTTTTAAATAAGCTAAAAGATGAACTTATTACAATTTTTAGCCATAATAGCCTATTGTCACTGGGGGAGGCCTATGTCCAACGGTAGACGTTTGCAAGCTGATGATGATGATGAAAGAATTCCTATCTTCCCACAGTGGTTTTATTAAAATAACCAAATAGGATCATTGAAACGGGAACAAATACAGGCTGATGCTTTGCGGTAGCAGAGACGCGGTAAGCGCGACTGATGTCCGACAAACAGTCTGGAGCAAGACAAATTGCGGCTTCTCTACTGAATGCGGAACTCTAAATAAGCTATGTAAGTGTTCCGTACATTTTTGCTCCGGAAACCAGAGGAACAACGGGAAGAAATGGGGTGGACGTACAGATTACCACTAAGGAAGATACATGCGATATTCGTGATTCTTTCAGTAGGTTTGCTGCTGATCAAGATAAAAAAATGGACGCTATTTTGACAACATTAAAGGATATACAGCACACAAATAGTATGATTCAAACGTCTATTACCTATCTGTCAGAGGAGAACATAGAATTAAAAAATAAAATCGCAAAATTGGAGCTAGAAGCAAAGAGGGATAAAGAACAAATTGTGTTTTTGGAATCAAAATTGGAAGATAGTCAAAGAACAGATCGCAAAGCTAATATAGAAATACGAAATGTTCCACTCAAAGGAGGTGAATCGAAGCATGAACTGCTGGAAATGATGCAGCACCTAGGAAAAACTTTGAAAATTGAAATAACAAAACAAAACGTGAAGGATATTATAAAAGTCAATAAAAATAAAAAAGAAAAAAGCACAATTGTTGTTGAATTTACCAACACTTTTATAAAGACCGATGTACTTAAAGCCGCCAAGAACTATAATGCGAAAAATAGGGACTCAAAATTAAGAGCATTGCATCTGGGACTGAAATCTAACCCTGATATTCCGATATTTGTTTCGGAAAACCTTACGATTAGAGCTGCTAGACTTCATTTCCTAGCAAGAGACTTGAAAATATCCAAAGGGTACAAATATTGCTGGACCAGTTACGGGAAGATCTATCTGCGTATGGACGATACCACACCCATCATTACGGTGGCAACTGAAGCGCAACTACAACAACTTGCTATCATGTGACTGACTTTACTACATATAATAATTTTAAGTACAGTATTTCTTCTATATAACGCATGCCGGTGTAACTTATCCTATAACCGTTGTAACTTTTACATAATACTCGCATCAAATAATCAAAAACACTTAGTAATAATCACACCATTTATACATTATATTGTCTTACAGTTCATTAATTTTTATCTGAAATACCCTATTCAATGCCGTGACACAACTCCCAAGACTTATATGCGACATACTCATCATTTCATTGTACTCAAATACATGTTCAATTCTTTAAACCCTCTCACATTTTTTCAAATAAATGATGGATAGAAGACAAAATAATATACTCCAAGAATTAGACACATTAAATAGCGACAGTTCTCTTAATTGTTCTATTAACACTTTGTACAAGCACTTACCCCCCGGTAATCCAAACCTCTCCTTAATTACTCAAAATATAAGGAGCATACATAGTCTCACGAATATGGACGATTTAGAGATAAATCTTAGCTTTCTTGACCAAACTATAGATCTTATTGTATTAACAGAATGTCGTATAAACCCTCAAAGACCTCTCCCCCATAAAGTGAACTATATAACACACGGAACTACAAAAAAAACTAACCAAAATGACGGTGTCGTGGTCTTTATTAAAAAATCTATAAAACACTCTGCCAAAGAAATAGATCTATTCGGAGCGTCTTGTCTTGAGATTAACACACCGTTCTGCTCAATAATCTGTATATACCGAACGCATTCTGAAAGAACCCCCGAACAGTTCATAAACTCCCTTGATACACACTTAAATAGTGCACATCTTAGTAAAAACGTCATTCTAACTGGGGATATTAATATTAATATAAACGTAGTTTCTGGGAAGCTGGATAAATTTTCTGATGATTATCTTTGTATGATGGCGTCTCATGGCTTGGAACCGGGTCATAGACAAAAAACTAGGTTTGATAGTTGTTTGGACCATATGTTCATAAATTTAGATTTCGCAAAGTACACGCCCACAGTTGCAGTCCTAGATACAACTATAACGGATCACCAAATGGTCTTACTGTATATTTACGGCAAAGTAAAAGAAGTAAATCCTGCTCCTCTTAGACAAAAAAATATTATAAATTATACAGAAGCCTTGAAATCCTTACAGTTAAAAGATTTATCTGTTTTAAGCCCCATCACTGACCCAAATTTGTTTTCGAATAAATTAATTACACTAATTACAGACTGTTTAAATGAAAACACAAAGACTGTTAACATACCAAGAAGTAAAAGAATATTAAAACCATGGATTACTGAGGGTATCTTGAAGTGCATTAAAAATAGGAACAACTTACAAAGACAATCACGATTAAATCCGACAAACGAAATATTAAAAATTTCCTACAGAAGATATCGCAACTTCTGTAACAATCTTATAAAGAAACTCAAAAAGCAATACGAACGTGATATGTTAAATAAGGCAAAGGGAGACAATAAAACGTTGTGGAAATCAATAAAAGATATAACTAATTATAAAAATAAACAAAAAAACACAAATATCGAACTGCTCAATATAAAGAACACCCCCATAGAATCTGCTAATTACATAAACAATTACTTCAATACTATCGGAAAATCACTAGCTGAAGAAATAAACCCAGATTTATCCACACAGCAAACACAAAATTTTAATAACGTACCCTCTCAAGTGGGGTCTATTGGTATTGTGGATATCCAACACTTTGAAGTCGATTCTATTATAAATAGCCTCAAATCGGATTCAGCCTCAGGGTGGGATAATATACCAACAAGATTTATAAAAACTGCTAAAGGAATCATTGTTCCTTTACTAGTTACGCTAGGGAATCTTATTCTTAAACATGGTACTTTTCCACGAAACCTGAAACGGTCAATCATACACCCTATCTATAAGAGTGGGGATAGAGGCGATATCAACAATTATAGACCGATCTCGGTGCTCCCTGTTATTTCTAAAATTATTGAAAAATTAATAAATAGTCGCTTATTAGGTTATCTCAACACTTTCCAGATTTTATCGAAAAATCAATACGGCTTCCGTACAGGTATTAGCACAGAGGATGCTATTCTGGAACTTACTAAAAATATAACCACGCATTTAGATAGCAAGAAAAAAGTCCTATGTATATTTCTTGACCTTAGGAAGGCATTTGATACCGTTTCTATCCCCACTCTCCTCCATAAACTCTATAAGATTGGCGTACGAGGTAGTTTCCATGCACTTCTATCTGATTATCTCCAGGAACGTACTCAGGCAGTCAAATTAGATAATCACACATTTAGTAATATTGATTCTACAAACAGTTATGGCGTTCCACAAGGTAGTGTTCTTGGACCAACCTTATTTCTAATTTACATAAATGACCTGACTAACTTAAAACTAGACGATGGTTGTGTTTTCTCGTATGCCGATGACACCGCTTTACTTTTTCACGGAGACAGCTGGCCTCAAGTATTTGCCTCCGCAGAAGCAGGCCTCGAGAGGGTCGTAAACTGGCTACACATAAATTTACTTTCCCTGAATAAGTCAAAAACAAATTATATTGCCTTTTCAATTAGAAATTCTATGCAGCCAGATCTGAACCTCTCTATACAAATACACTCGTGTAAAAGAGATAAAGACAATTGCGATTGTTATAAAATTGAAAGGGTGGATCACACAAAGTATTTAGGTGTTATCGTGGACAAGAACTTATCCTGGTACCCCCACCTTGATATGGTAGCCAGCCGCGCACGAAAGCTTATTTGGCTATTTAAACATCTGCGCGATATAGCCGACAAAGATCTTCTTATTTATATCTACAAAAGCCTGGTACAATCCTTACTCCTATACTGCATAATAGTATGGGGTGGTACATACAAAACCACATTCATTAAAATTGAGCGTGCACAACGACTGATCTTGAAGGTAATGTTTCGGAAAACTAGACATTTTAGCACTGATCTCTTATATCTAGAAGCAGATGTTTTGACGGTTAGACAATTATATGTGCAACAATGTATTTTATATATTCATAAAAATCATTTTTTTGACCCAAATTTATGTAATAAAAGAAATGTCAATACCGTAATACGCGTTAAAGTCACAAAAACAGCATTTGCTCAAAAACAGTTTTCAGCACAGTCCATCTCTATGTACAACAAAGTAAATAAAATTTTAAACATTTTCCCTTTACCTCATTATGCATGCAAACAAAGAATAACTTCATGGCTTAAATTGCAAAATTACACATATATTGAAAAGTTACTGTTTACAACGGTAAGTAAATAAATAAAAAAAAAAAAAAAAAAAATATAATAATAATTTAATTAAAAAAGGAAAATAATCTTATACACTACATAGCTATTTCGATAAACACTTAAACTTAAAGATACACTACACACGGTTACAATAACACACAAAGTTACATGTTACACATGTATAGGCAAAATTGGCACACATATAAAATAATTCAAACAATTTCACACTTTTATATAGTACTACAAATTACAGGCACACTCAGACACAGAAAAATAGTACAAAAGTAACATAGAATAAGTTAGTTAAATATTAGTTATTAAGCAATAGCTACATACCTATATTATGTATTCTCTATTGATAACTACAAATAATAATGTTGGCTCTATATGAGAGGGGTCTCCTATAGCACAGGTTTGTACAAACTTAAAATAGGAGATCCACGCACTGTATCTATACCAATTTGTAGTTAATAATAAAAACATTTTTGATTTTTTTTTTTTTTTTTTTTTTTTTTTTATTATATATACGTAATAATTTTAGCCCGATGAGAGATTCGAACCGAATAGGTCCTTAGGCACCACCTACCGCTGGACTGGGCAGGATATTCTTTCAGTCGTTTACTCTTGATATTAGTGGTCTTGGTATTGCATAGGCCTCCAATTGTTCACCAAGGGCAAACTCTGGGCTAGCGATCGCGTGGAGCTCATCACCAACCCGCCTGCCCTGTGTGGCGTTTATGGGTAACTTACAGGTTTTTGCCTCAACCTGGAAACCTTATGCATTTGCTACCACTAAAAATGCCATGGTGGCATAAAGTACCAATGGTCTAAATATACCAACAGTTAAACTGAAACACAAAAAACAAACGTAACTCTTCTATCCGGCGGTCTAACGACAGACTCACGTGAGTTTATTTTGTATCTAAATCCGTAGCGTAGACGCCACTGAAATGTTTATTTATCCAAGTTCGGATCATTGTTGCTTTGTTGTTTTTAAATGCGGATTTTTAAATACGTGAGTACGGTTAGCAGAAACAAGTTCAGGCTTTTTTTAATTGTCAGAAAGTTGTTTGCTGTTGCTGTTGGAAAGGGAAGACCTAGAAGGACATTCCATGACCAAATAGAGAGTATTCTAAAAACAATTTCTCTTTCACTTTCCATCAGGCGTAGGGAAGCTATTATGTCGAGCCACTAAAAAAAACGGTAATCTGCTCAGTTTAAGCCCGAGAAAAGCTTTAAATGATAAATATTTGTGTTTGTTATGTCTGGGTATTAACCCTTTCCCGACACAATAGAATTCCAATTGTTATGTATCATATGTGTCACATAGACATGTGACACACAGGACAGGATACCTAATAATATTGTATTGTATTTGTATTTGCCACATAAAATATTTTTTTTATTATTCACTGTTAATGACATATTAATATGCTTGTTTTGTCGACCTTACCATAACAGGTGATAAATGTTTAGTTCAGTCGGTATCGGTGGCTGCCTGAGATACAAATATTATTAATAGAAATAAACAAATACTAATTATACAAAATTTAGACACGACTGCAGTCATGTTTAGTCATTTATTGAATTTGATAGAACATTGTAAATTTGTGATTAATTTTAGCCATTAAACATTATTTTAGAAGTATGAACAACTAGATTTCAACATACATTGTAGTATAAATTATCTGCCTACCAGTACCAATACTAAAATGAATATAGTTCCGAAATTACCGCACCGATTATTATAGTATCTCTTTTACCAAAAGAAATCTCTTTTCTTCAGGTCTAATATACTTGGATTATTCGTTACCGAATCAATACTTCCCCTATGTAGAAAAATTTCCAATGCTAAAAAATCACAGTATACTTAGGTCAATGGTTGTAATTTATTTGTTTGTTTTCAATCGTTATACCAACAGAATAATCAAGTTTATGATCCATATTCCCTTTACACGTGTCTTTTGCCACAAACTGGCTGACTGGCTCGATGGCTCATGTGGTAGTGACCTCTGCCTTCTGAGCCAAGGGTCGTGGGTTCGATCCCCACACAGTACAAACATTTGTGTGCATGAACATGTCTGCGTGTATTGGTCTGGGTGTTTTCTATGTATAATATGTATTTATTTACAAAAAAAAAATGTATCTAAGTAAGTTTATCAGTTGTCTAGTAGCCATAGTACAAGCTTCGGCTTAGTTTGGGGCTAGATAGCGCTGAGTGGCCCAGCGTGGCATGTCTTGGGTTATTTAGTTTAGGATCGCTATTCCCTTTACACGTGTCTTGCCACAAACATAAATAAGGATGTAATCGCCACTTTTTACCAACAAAATGCCAAAAAGAATGTAAATTGGACTTAAAAGTTGTCAAACAAATAATGACTTCTTTTCTAACTAATTCGAGAGTTGGATTAAGAAACACCCGCTAATGATGAAAGAGAAATAATAAACTATTTTCGTTTTGTAGAGCGTCTGAAGACATTAGGACTATTTATGGAAAGACAAAGTTTTTGTAATCCAAATGATGTGTTATCTTACTGATTGTACGGAAACTGACAAATGATTGATTTCTTGGCATGGCGGTGGAACCTGACAGGTAACTGACCAGTTACTTGCCCGTTGTCACAGGGACTTGGGCTTCTCTTTCGCTTTCCATTAGGCGTAGGGAAGCTATTTTCTACCTACTGGTATAAAAATAATCTAAGAAAGTCTTCAAACGTGTGCTGGTTTCCTCACGATGTAGTCCTTCGCCTTAAAAGCGTGCAATAAACTTACAAACGAATTTCATATTTTCAAAAGACACTGGCACGAACTGGAACTCGAATTGCTGCCCCCCCGTCTGTCTTAACCACTGAACTATCAACCTCGTAAGTAGATAAAGCACATTATGATTATGATATTATAAAAGGCAAGTACACTTTATGCCTGATAATAAAGCCTGGAGACGCTCTCTCGCGTAATACAAAGAGTACTATTGGGGTGAATTCGTCGGGGTGTAAAGGTGAAATGCACGAAAGGGGTGGGTACACCCTTTCGCTAATACGGACTAGTTTTACTACGGCGTCAGCTAGGGAATCGATACAAAAATTCGTCATGATGTCTCGGGAACGGTGTGAACCTTTGACATATAAGAACAGATGGTCCTTATATTACGCATAGAAGGTACGAGTAGAATCGACTAATAAGATATATATACAAGCGACCCCCCCGGCTTCTGGCGGGGAGCGAACTATCATTTTTTCGCTCCAAGCCAACCTCACCTGCTCGTGGTGCTTCCTGCCGTATAATAAACGAGGTGCTGGCAATCGGCGGGTGGCGGCATAACTATCACAATTGAAGGCGTAGCTAAATACCACAGGCCGATTTCTGCCGGCACACGTGTTTCCTCCTTCTTACAGTATGGGATCCTTTAAACGAAACGTGAAGAAGCATCTCGCGGGCTAGCATGGCTGTGGTAACTGACTGGAAACTGAGGTTTCCCGCCCGTTTTCAGAGCGATTTGGGCTTCCTTATAGCTTTCCATCAAGCAAAAGGAAGCCACTATGCTGAACCAATATAAAAAAAAAAATTGATTTGATTTGATTCCTCTCAAGAGTCATATCCGACAGTCACAGCTTACATTGTAAGTCCCTTTATAGCTACTCGCGCCAGTTTTTATAATGTCTGCCACTTCCAGCAGTAAACGTTATGAAACATGAGTTGGTTCAGTAGAGCTACGTTTTAGAGTTCCGGATATCAGAACGAATCGAGCAATTGACTGGCTCGGTGGCTCATTTGGTAGTGACCCCTGCCTTCTGAACCAAGGGTCGTGGGTACGATTCCCACCCGGGACAAACATTCGTGTGATGAATACTTATGTTTGTTCTGTGTCTGGGTGTTTATATTTGTATTTAAGTATTTATTTGTGGTACCTTCGTTGTTCTGATATCCATAACACAAGTGCTTAAGCTACTTACTTTGGGATCAGAGCAATGTATGTGATGTTGTCCGATATTTATATAATTTTATTTCCTTTCGTATTTTCGTTTCACAAGTGCTTATTTTAAGATATTTCCTATTACATTGTGCATTTACATAAAAAAGGTCAGGGCGTGTTTTACTGTTATTTATAGAGTCTATATTTATAAGAGAACTTACTGTAATATTCAGGTTACTTTTAACTGCCGTTACCTCACAAATTCACCAGGGATATAAAGTTACATTGTTGAAATTCTATCCGTTTGGGTAGAATACTCACGACTTTCCTACTAATAAAGGAAGTCTTAACTTGGGCCTTTTGATGGTAAGAAGCCCCTATATATACATAGTTATTTTTATAGTTCTTAAGCAGGATTCCAGAGGCAGAAGTTCTGGGGTCGCTGCTGGCCCTTTAAATAGGAATACGCTCGTTTCTTGAAGGTTCCCAAGTTGTAGCTGTTTGGAAAGACTGTAGCAGCAAATTTCCTGCTATTTCCTTAGTCGTCTTCTACGACACCCACCGTACTCTAAACCTATAATTGCCCGCCCTAAATCACTCAGTACCAACAACTAGTTGTAAAATGGCAACACTGTTGCACTCTTTATGGTGGAAACACTGCAATTTGACCATAAAACGGCCTTATTGCGAATTCCACGTTGAAGCCGTTAGCAAATTCTGAAGTGGATCAGTTGATTGCGTTGAATGTAGGTGTGCCGGTACGTTTATTTGCGGGATCGGATCAGGAATGAGGTGATCCGGCAGAGAACCAAAGTCATCGACATAGCTCACCGGATTAGCAAGCTGAAGTAGCAGTGGGCTGGCCATATTAACTGCAGAATCAGGAATGAGGTGATCCGGCAGAGAAACAAAGTCATCGACATAGCTCATCGGATTAGCAAGCTGAAATGGCAGTGGGCTGGCCATATTAACTGCAGAATCGTTGGGGTAAACGAGCACCGCTACTCGCGGTAAACGTAGTATAAGAACACCTTCAGGTCATGTGGAGGGACGATTTGCGCAGGACCATCATCATCAGCCTATCCCAGTCCACTGCTGGACTTCTTCAATTGTTCGCCACTTTAGTCAAATATCTGGAGAATTTATCTACAATCATCTTGCTAAGCAGGTGTTGGAGATCGCAGGGCGTAACTCTTCCCTCCGGTGACGCTGCTGCCCGTCATCGGTCTGTGGTATTTAGGTACACCTTCAATCGTGATGGTTATATCGCCAGCCGTTCATCAGAGCCTCGTTTGTTATTCAGTAGGATGCACCACGGGCAGATACATACTACTATGCTGAGCCAATATAAATATAAAACAAGGCTTTTTAACATACAACATGCATTCTAATTCTATTTTCAATCTATTGACGCTTTTTTTCTTTTTAATCGACTTCGAAAAAGGAGGACACGACAGCCGGACGCACCGACACCAAAGATAAGTGATAATTGTAAATATTTAATTATAGTTATACTAGGCGGGCTGAAAAGTTCGTAGGCTAGCATAGAAAAAAAATTTTTTTGATACTATTTGGTTTTATTATTCAATATAGTTCCTTTTTAAGGCGATATAGAGATTTTAGCGCTCATACCATTTATCGATACCATTTTATCAAACGATTTGTCCTAAGCATCAAACTAGGCTTCACTTTCGGTGATCACCTTTTCATTTGTGCGAATTTTGTGTTCAGTGAGCATCCTGGTTAAGGTCTGAGAACAGAAAAAAGCCACTAGAGGACGGGTCTGGAGGGTACGGTGGATAGGTAAACAATTCGAAATCCAATTCATGAAATTTTGCCATCGATTTCATTGATTTGTGATACGGTGCATTGTCTTTATGAAACAGCACTTTTTTATCTTCAAATGAGGCCGCTCTTCGTAATTTCATCTTTTAAACACTTCAATGACGCTATGTAAATAGTTGCTGTGTATGGTTTTGTCCTTTTTAAGATAGTCAATAAATATTTTTCTATGAGTATCTCAGAATACTGAACCTATGAACCTTGCCAGCCGAAATTTGAAACTTTCTCCACTTTGAAGTCGGTTATCATGTGCAGCCCGCTTGGCTGACAGTCAATTCGACTCCGGTATAAAATGATAGAGACATGATTCATCCGTCGTCACTTATTGATGCAAAAAATCAGTTTTATTACGATTGAACTACTCCAAACACTGCTTGGAATTATTTATTCGTTGTTGGTTTTAGTCGACTGTGAGCTCGCGCGGCAGCCATTTTTCGGCAGAGGTTTCACATACCCAAATATTCATTCACAATGTGACCAATATGTTCCTTTGATACTTATATTTAGGATCTCAAATCTCAATAAACTTTACTTTCCGCTAATCAAAAATATTTTTTTTGGATTTTTTTGATGTTTTCGTCGGTAACGGCCTCTTTCCGGCGTCCACTGGGTGCGTCGTCCTTGGGACTCATTTTTCATCATTCCAATAAAGCAAACCTTTTCAATACGGTTTATTTTCGTGATGCGAAGTCCAAATAATGTTTGTCAATCCAAATCATGGCTTCAACAGTTCTTTTTTTGACAAAAAGCAACGCCTTGTTAGCACACTAAATTCCATTTTATACATTTTTTTCAAAGTATCAAAAGTTATTTTACTAAAAGTGCTATAACTCAGATATTAATAGTGCAACACCTGTCAAATTTATCCACGCGCTTTTTGAAGAATAGGGCTAACAAAAAATCAAATGAATTTGATACTAGCAACGCCATTTATATGTGAGCCTACGAACTTTTCAGCCCGCCTAATACATTAAAATATGTATTAAGAAGCTAATTACTTACGTAAAGTTTTCAACTAGCAATATAGTGCAGTCAATGAAGCGAAAAATACGGGCTAACCTCCGAATTTTTTTACTGTGATCCGATTTGCATGAAATTTTGGAATTAGGCTCATCTTACCATTAACTTCAAAAGTGAAAATGATTTGAACTCCGCCACCACCATGGGGGTGGTTGCCACCCCTTCTCGGGGGTCAATGGTTGTTTTTTCAAAATAACCTCGGATATCGATTGAAGATCTAATTTTAAGCAAAAAAGTTTCTATAAAGTTTCTCGAAAAATCTAATACTTTTCAAGTTATTGGCAATTGAAAATTCGCAAATTTTTCACGATTTTCATCAGTTTTTTTCAAATATCTCCAAAAATATACGTTTTATCGAAAATTTTATAAGGAACGAAACTGTAGCAGGTGAAAAAATGAACAATTTGGTTTTTTACAAAGTATTCTAAGTGCAATATTAAGCTAGATATTAAAGATCGAAGCCGTTTTTTATTTTATCTGAAATTTCATCGATGTAGTCAATGCCATCTAGCAGCGAGCAAATGCATTTTATGCTTTCTAATCGAAAAGGGTTTTGTAGTGCTCGAAATAAGCTTTAAAATGAGCTTTATCAAAAGTCTTTTGCACGTAAAATAAGTGAGCTATATTGCAAATAAGCGGAGCATCGAATGTTTTTTCTTTTCAATCAATGGGTTTAAATAAGTGCCATTTCCACCAAAACTAAAATTAATCATATTCCGCCTAGAATTAACTTTATTATGAAGAGTTTTATAGATTGTATTAGTTTGGCTGCTTTAGGACACATAGTTTTCAAAAAAGTCACGATTAAGGGAGGCTGTGATTGCGCTGCCACGCGCTCTTTAAACAATCATATCTCCGTCAATTTTTATTTGATAGAAAAAACAAAAAAAGCAAATTGTTTGTCAGAAAAATACCTAAATTTTTTATCCCTACACTTTTATACGTATCTGTCGTCATTTTTGAGATATTATGAAAAAGGGGTGGGATTTTTAAAAATTTGAAATTCTCGATTTTTTTTCAATCGTGACTTTTTTGAAAACTATGTGTCCTGAAGCAGCCAAACTAATACAATCTATAAAACTCTTCATAATAAAGTTAATTCTAGGCGGAATATGATTAATTTTAGTTTTGGTGGAAATGGCACTTATTTAAACCCATTGATTGAAAAGAAAAAACATTCGATGCTCCGCTTATTTGCAATATAGCTCACTTATTTTACGTGCAAAAGACTTTTGATAAAGCTCATTTTAAAGCTTATTTCAAGCACTACAAAACCCTTTTCGATTAGAAAGCATAAAATGCATTTGCTCGCTGCTAGATGGCATTGACTACATCGATGAAATTTCAGATAAAATAAAAAACGGCTTTGATCTTTAATATCTAGCTTAATATTGCACTTAGAATACTTTGTAAAAAACCAAATTGTTCATTTTTTTACCTGCTACAGTTTCGTTCCTTATAAAATTTTCGATAAAACGTATATTTTTGGAGATATTTGAAAAAAACTGATGAAAATCGTGAAAAATTTGCGAATTTTCAATTGCCAATAACTTGAAAAGTATTAGATTTTTCGAGAAACTTTATAGAAACTTTTTTGCTTAAAATTAGATCTTCAATCGATATCCGAGGTTATTTTGAAAAAACAACCATTGACCCCCGAGAAGGGGTGGCAACCACCCCCATGGTGGTGGCGGAGTTCAAATCATTTTCACTTTTGAAGTTAATGGTAAGATGAACCTAATCCCAAAATTGTATGCAATTCGGTTCACAGTAAAAAAATTCGGACCTATAATGCTTCATTGACTGCACTAATAATCGCACCTCGGATAAACCTCATTGGTTACGATAACTTACGTTATTTATCGCTTTTTAGTTATGCTGGTGTACAGTTTTGTCAAATTAAAGTGGTCGTTTGTGTTTTTTGAAGTCGGTTTAATTTTTTTTTATAAAGTAATTTTTTCGACGCCCTTGCGTCTCCTCAAACGCACATCTAACAAAAACTTATTCACTTTCACCTTGAAGCTTATACTTATCTAGTTTGACCATAAAGGGGGCTTATTGCGAATTCCTCGGGCCGGCGTGGTCTGCCGCGTCCGAGGCACCAGGGCGGCAGGATCATTGGGGACAGGTGTGCCCTGTCACGCGTAGGATCAGACTGAAAGGTGGTAATGGCGAAATGTAAAAGTAAATTAAAAAAAGTAAGTGGGATGTAAGGGAGCGACCTATCACCTTTTCGCTCCAAGCCATCCTCACCTGCCCGTGGTGCATCCTGCCGAACAACAAACGAGGCTCTGGCAAACCGACTGGTGGCGGTGAAACCATCACGATAGAAGGCGTAGCTAAATACCAAAGGCCGATAACGGGCAACAGCGTCACCGGAGCAAGAAGCTACGCCCTGCGATCGCCAACCCGCCTGCCCAGCGTGGCGATTATGGGTATATCCTCCAGAAGTTTGCCTTAGGTGGCGAACAACTGGAGAGGCCTATGTCCAGCAGTGGACTGCAATAGGCTGATGATGATGATGATGAAGTAAAGTAAAAATAGGCTATTATGGCTAAAAATTGTAATTAGTCCGTCTTTTAGCTTATTCAAAAATAAAAGACACGTATTTTTCCTTTTTTCATTCAAATAAACAATAGCAAAGATACAAGGCATCAAAAGTTAGGAGTGGGAGTCGTTGACGTCACTCGCTCCCGTAAAAATGCCTCACCGAGTGACGTCACGCGTAATTTCACCGGGCTATAATTTTGTAATTTTTACCCGAAACCAAGAACACAAGTGCTTAAGCGACTTACTTTGCCATCGGAGCAATGTATGTGATGTAGTTTGATATTTTATTTATGTTCCGCAGAAGATAATGTCGCTTCATTGTTGTATCCTAGGCATTAGGGCGGCTGGATCAGTGCGTGCAGGAGTGTCTTGTCACGCGTAGGAATGAGAGGTGGCAATGGCATGTGTGTGTCATGTTCTACTGACGATATGAACGAAATAAATAAAAAAAATATCGAAAAATAAATTAAGAGAGGTAGATATAGCAAATCTTCAACCAAATTGAGCCGCCCGCCCGAGGTAGGACCTCCACCCTAAAGAATACCGCAGCAAAAAGACCTCCGGGTCATCTTTCTGCCGGTGAGTAGGGTTTCCGGAGCTCGTGGGGGTTAGTGCGTGGGTTAGTGTGTAGGGGCTCGTGCGTATATATATATATATATTTACACTAAGAACTATCCGGACGAAATTAGTTACCAAATAATTTCATATTCATATCTGTAACTTCTCTAGATATTTTACATACTTTTGCTATGTAAAAAAGTTTTTAATTGTTATAAAGAACAGTATTGGTTACCACATTTCACCTATCCTTAGTCGATTGGAGAACACTTTGATTGCGTATCACGAACCAGTGACTTTTATTCGGCGGTCTGTGTCAAATCTTTTATTCAAGGTATTGTGGTCGTATTGTAGTGAGGCATTTTGTTATAAGAGTAATGGTACATGACTATGTTTAATGTTGTTTGATTGGCAAAAAGAACTATTAAAGTCCGGTCTGTTTGATAAATTAAAACGGTCATTTTTGCACAGCAAGAGCACAATAGGTAGGTATTTGTAAGACCATTTGAAAAATGTATAAAACATTATAACACTTTTCATCATTAGCGTACCGCAGTCCAATAACTATCAGGGGGTGATTAGTGATCGATACTGATGCCAAAAATGCAATCAGTAAAATTTTTGTCTGTCTGTCTGTCCGTCTGTCTGTCTGTCTGTCTCTTTGTATGTCTGTCTGTCTCTCTGTCTGTATGTTCATTATAAAAAAAATAACTACGGGACGGATGTTGACGAAACTTGGTACAATTATTCTTCATACTCCTGGGCAGGTTATAGTACACTTTTCATCACGCTACAATCAATAGGAGCAGAGCAGTGTTGGGAAAACGGGAGAATTTTTTATCTGTATGTTTGATCGCGCATCACGTTAAAACTACTGCATGGAATCAAATGCGGTTTTCACCAATGTATTGCTAGAAGTCTAACTTAAAATGTAGGTACCAATTTATGGAAGTCCGTTATTTTTGAAACCCGATATCCACGCGTGCGACGCCGCCGGCAGAGCTAGTTTATAACATATCTTCTTAAGAAGCCAGTGAGTTATAAGCAATCCTACACGAGGCATACAAAACACGCATTTTCATTTGTGTTTGACAATTTCTATGCGATTGTCCCAAGTCTATATGAAAAAGATATTTCCATTCTACGCTAGTACAATTTTTTAATATTTTCTCTGACTTAATTGAGAATTACAAAAAGACTGCAAAAAGCATGTGTGGAATTTAATAAGACTGCTTCAAGAATATCGGAATTTCTCGATTTAAAAGGTTAACGCAATTTGTTTACGTCTAATTTGTAGTAATAAAAATATCTGGCAGTTAATTTGTCTTGTGAAAGTTTCTGAGTAATTGATGTTCTAGGGACAGTAATGTTAAACAAAGTTTGTGTATAACCTTCTACAAGGCGATTAGACTAAAAAGCGTAGGAGTTAAGTTAAACATCTGGCATATGCTATTTATCCCTCTTGGTTTAGTAAATGTCCATAGCTGGACCCGCTCCCCACCCCCCAGTGATCATTGTTATTTGGGGGAACTTGCCTCAGTAACCACGCGCGGCAGGCGAGTTGGTCACCGCAGTAGGGTTTTTTATACTAGCACGACATAATGGCTTCCCTACGCCTGATGGAAAGCGAAAGAGAATCCCAAGTCGCAGTGACAACGGGCAAGTAACTTGTCAGTTGCCACCGCCATGCCGGCCTAACCCTAACACCCGGCTGCTGATGCAGCACTCACTAGACGCTCCGGAGACCCACCGGCAGAAACACGACCCGGAGGTCATTTGACTGCGGTGTTCTATAGGGTGGAGGTCTTTCCCCAGACGGGCAGCTTAATTAGAGCGAAGATTCATTTGTGTTTCCTGATATTCCCTTAATTCTCTTCTATGACGCTCACGGAAAAGGACGTAGATATAGAACGTTAGTCTTTGTTGTATTTGTGTAAAAATGGTTTATTAACATTGTTTCCTTGTTTACACAATTTCTAATGCAAAAAACGAAGGTAAATAAGTTTTCAATACTCTAGAAACAAATATGAAACTTGTATAAATCGTATCATTATAATTTCTACAATAACAACTTTGGAACAAAAAACCTATTGAAGTCCGGTCGATTCTTCTCGACCCGTCTCGTTATTTGAAGTGCGTTATCACAAAAAGTGTATTCTTTGTAACTATGAATGTTATAGATCGTTATTATCTAAGTACTAGCTGTGCTCGCGACTTCGTCCGCGTGAAATAGTTATTTTTTCCCCGTTTTTTTTTTACATTTTCCATTATCTCTTCGCTCCTAATAGTTGCAGCGTGATGTTATAGAGCCTAAAGCCTTCCTCGATTTATAAATGGTCTATTCAACACAAAAAGATTTTTTTAATTCGGACCAGTAGTTCCTGAGATTAGCGCGTTCAAACAAACAAACAAACAAACTCTTCAGCTTTATAATATTAGTTAAGAGTTAAGATATAGAAGTAAAAAAAAATGTTTGATTTATTTTCGGCATAGGTATCTCTTTAAAACCTGGAAGTGTTTGAAACAACTTAGTTCTAAGGTTCCCCTGGGTGGTGTGAGAAATTATACAAAATTCTTAGAAAGCACACACTCAATATTACACACAGAAGATTAAAGAGGTATTAAAGAGAGGTACGGCATAGCGAATCTTCGCTCCAATTGAGCCGTCCGCCCGGGGAAGGACCTCCATCCTATATATAGAATACCGCAGCTAACATGACCTCCGGGTCGTGTTTCTGCCGATGAGTAGGGTTTCCCGGCTCGTGGGGGGTTAGAGTTGGGCTGGCATGGCGGTGGCAACTGACACTTAACTGACCAGTTACTTGCCCTTTCTTACTTTCCATCAGGCGTAGGGAAGCCATTATGTCATCAAGTTACTATAAAAATATAAAATATATAATTTAAACTTTTCCGTCACGATATCAGCTCTCAAATAATGAAGCTACAGACTCCATATATCTAAAGGACTCATTAGTTACATAAGCTATCTCGACCGCATCTAACTACCTAGTACTAAGCTAGAAAATTTTTCAAAGCTTGTGTACCTCGCGAACTAACGAGGGAAGTTTCTCATACAGGGTGAGTTTGATTCGTCTGGGTATTTTGGTCTGGAAAAAAATGATTATCTTACGTATTGGTTTGGTTGAATTTAAATTTATTTTAATGGGTCTCGCATGCGACATGGTTAGGTGGTGGACGCGCGGTGCCACAAAAAAACAATAATGGGGATGTTTCCAGGGTCAAAATAATTACATTATATTTAGTCCGCATTTTAGATTATAAAAATATATTAGACACGTATTTTTCCTTTTTTTATTTAAACAAAAAATAACAAAGATACAAGGCATCAAAATTTAGGAGTGGGGTCTTTGACGTTACTTAGTAGCGAAAAAACTCCCACTCTGTGACGTCACGCGTAATTTTAACGGGCTATATCTTTGTCATTTTTGGTCTAATTTACAAATGAAAAAATACGTGTCTTTTATTTTTGAACAATCTAAAAGACGGACTAATTACATATTTTACGGAAACAGGCCTATTTAGGGTCGTAAAATGTCGCTAGTATTTTACGACCGGTTAGTGAATACTAACCTGTCTCCGCTGCTGTGTTTAGGTGTGCCCGGCCGGGACACTTGTCTCGTCGCTGTCAGTCCAACATCTTCATACTAATCTCCATACAAACTCACAAAACAAACACACAAACTCACTGGCAGCAATTCTACTGGTCTTAGTTTTTGTTTTTCACTATTGAGGGACACGGAATGTCGCATCTTCAACACGTTCCAGGTACGAACGTATGTAGGATCGCATAAAACGGCGCGGGTGCAGGATTCGACGAACTATGTTATATGTATATAAGACAAGACTTGCCACGCTGGGTCTCTCAAATCAAGTCAAAATCGTCTTTATTCATAGGTATAGTTTCACCGGTGCACCACCGGTGCAAGAACCTACGCCCTGCGATCTCCAACCCGCCTGCCAGCATGGCGATTGTTGGTAAATCCTGCTGGTGTTTGCCGAAAGTGGCGATCAAATGTATGCAAACCAAAACCAATTTTTATATTTTTATACACACAATGTATTCGGTAATCATATTTTGTTTTACATTTGTGCTGTCTTTGTTATTTTCGATGTACAAAATACTAGTACCTAAACAGGCTACTTGCTTTTGAATCGGGTCTATTTTGTCTTTTGTTGTCAACAATCTGTCAAATCGTGTATAATACAATAGTTAAACTTTTGATATCCATTTAATTTTGTAAGTAAGGAAGAAAGAAAAGTTGTTTATTTTTGCAATATTCTTTATTGCACATCATACAATCGGCTTAAAAGTAGGTATAATAGACATTTTTGTTATGTATTTTATATTATTTAACCCTATCTTTCCGGGTAGACAAAATTTTAACCATCTTAAAATATGCAATACCCTTTCCATCAAAGTTGATTGAACATTTGATTAACTAGGCTCATAATATTTTCTTTTTCGTAAACAATCACTAATTGGGTCAAATCCCGTGTCAAACTTATAAGCCATTTTTTAAAGCGACTTATTCTTAGACAAGCGATGGGCGTTACAACCTACACAATAATTCCAAGCATAATTTTAAATTTGTAATTAATTCTGTTTTTTTTTAGAGTTGGTACACGAGTGACTTATGAATACACCGCAGCGTGACTAGATCCGCCATCACTGTAGCTCATTCATACATCAGGAATTTGCTCCCTATTCTGAAAAATTTTAAACAAATTCCGCGTAAGGTTCACAAATGTGTCCATTTAGAAACTATTCACTGAAGGCTGTAGTTAAACTAATTAAACAGACCACACAACGCTGTATCTTAAATGTAGATAATAGCGAATAGTTGTCTCTCATTCATATATCATACGACCTCGAGGGATGTCCAACTGGCAATTAGGATCCCTGTATAAACTCGACTGCTACCCGCCCAACAAAAGTGGACGCCATTCAAAACAACGTTGGAAGATGACGATCTCCAACCGGTCGCGTAATCCTAGCCTCCTGTATAAACTCGACTGCTACTCGCCTAAAAAAGGAGGTTCCATTCAAAACAACGTTGGAACATGACGTTTTCCAACCGGCCGGGTAATACTACGGTACGACCCTACCAGAAAGGTAAATTTTCATTTCAGTGCGCCACTGACTGTGTCGGGGGGAGGTTGCGCCGACCTCGCTCCCAAAATACGCGATCGCGGTTACAACTTTTCATAGTGCATCGAGTTAGGATGTTAAGTGATGGATTCCTGTGCTTGTGTGTAGATTGTGTGGTGACTTGTTGAGGACTTTTTCGGTGTAAGTTTTCTTGTTTGGTACCTACTAGAAATTAACTTTTTGTTGACTACCTATTTTTGTAATAACATCACAAAAGAACTTTTTGAAAGTAAAAAATTTTTGAAGTTACAATCACTTCTCGGCCATTTGATTTTACATTTTATTTATTTCTATATTAAGTTTTATATAGATATGTATATCTACTAACGTAAAACAGTTCTAAGCTAGGTTATGCACATGCACAACAGCATGTTTACGATCGACTACTTGTTAAAGATAAATAATCATAATAAAAGGTTTATTTTCTCATCTCATTTGATTGATTTTACAAGAAACAAAATTTTCTATTTTACTACTTATAGGTGCTAAGTGAAACAAAGTCTTTATTGCACACCAAAGAAATTAATAATTACTTAAAACTAATAAAAGAAGGAGAAGATAACAAACACCGAGACCAATACAAAAATACTTATATTACGTTAGATACTTGTTTTTTATAAATATGATCTATTATATATTCAGACACGGAACATTTACAAATATTTGTACCAGGCAGGAATCGAACCATCCATTCTTGGTCCTAAAGGCAGGGGTCACTACCAAATAACCATTGTCACCAGGCCAACTAATTTACCTATAAAGCCTAAGGTCTCGATTTCCACTTAGCTGATTCAACAGACCCTGACCCTAGAATTTCAGGGAACTTTTCCAATTTTACTTTTCTTTATAAACTTGTTCCGAATATTATACCTAGGCATTTTATAAAATTGACTTGACTTCAAATTATCAGTTTAGTTCAGCGGTAGTGAACCCTTCCTCTGATATAGGTCGTGGGTTCGATCCCCGGACAGTATAAACAGTTGTGTGCATGAACATATCTCATTGGTCTTGGTGTTTTCTATGAAAAAAGAAAAGAAAATATGTAGTTTATCAGTGGTCTAGTTCCCATCCATAGTTCCCATTTTTAGACATTAGACCTGCGGAGAGACTTTGGCTCCCTGTGCGTCTTCTACAGACTTTCTAATGGAGAGTGCTCCGAGGAATTGTTTAACATCATGCCAATGTCACCATTTCACCATCACACTACTAGACGCCGCGGTAGGGTCCATCCGTACCACCTGGAGACGATCTTGTCCAGAACTGTTCGTTTTCAGCGTTCATTTCTTCCACGAACTTGCAAGCTCTGGAACGACCTCCCAGCCGCGGTATTCCCTGATCGCTACGACATGTCCTTCTTAAGCGTGGTTTAAAGAGAGCTCTTTCCTCACGGTAGGCAGCGGCATGGCTGTGTCCCTGGCATTGCTGATGTTCACGGGCGGCGGTTACTGTTTAACATCAGACAGGCCGCCTGCTCGTCTGCCACTAATGGCAATAAAAAAAAAGTCCAAGCTTCGGCTTAGTTTGGGGCTAGATGGCGATGAGTGGCCCAGCGTGGCATGTCTTGGGTTATTTATTTATTAAGAATAAAGATTTCACTTGTATTGTGACTGCCAGCTGATGTTTGGGGGTGGATCCCAGAACACCCAAACTCGAGATACTATAAAAGTTAATTTCGTATATCAATTGACCCGCATTGCGCCACCCCACCATCCAATAAGAATAATATATAAATATATATCATCATCAGCCCGTGTCAGTACACTGCTGGACATAGGCCTCTCCTAATAAATATATATATATTACATATTAATAGATAGATAGATAAATAATATTTTTAAGAAAGTCTTATTTCATTTTTAATGTAATCATCATTAAGTTAAATTTATAACAGCGTATTATCGTATGAACATCTATATTATATCCAGATCGTAAGCTACGCCTGAAATATTTAAGAATTTTATGAATTATTTCGTAATAGACATCAAAAAGCGATTAGGGCAGGTAAGCATTCCGTCCGAAAAGGATGCCTGCCTAGTTAATTATTCAAATGAACTTTCCTGGATATATATCGTTTGACTTAAAAGGCTGGTGGGTTTTTTTATGACGATTAGAGATAGCAACGTCTCGGAGGAGGAGGGAACGGTGGCGCCGCGGTCTTGTTCGCTTAACAATGATCGCAACGTTGTGCAACCATTGGCGCGGTCAATCCGATGATGGGTGACCAAAATTTGACACCGATTTCCTCCGTGCTTCGGAAGGCACGTTAAGCCGTTGGTCCCGGGTGCTATCTTTACCAACTCAGATAGCAGTCGTTACGTCATATCAGAGATGATGATAACTCTGACGCCTAAACTGAGAATGGGTATAGCTTACCCTAAGTGTTGCGGAGGTCTGATGGCAGTCGCTCTGTGTAAAAGCTTAGCCCTCGCCAAATCTCTCAGTTTGGGAAGCCGACCCTGAGACAATCGGGAAAAAGGCTAGGATAATGATGATGATGTAGAGATAGCAACGTCTTATCGCTTCAAACCATTCTTGTCTGCCCGTGGTGCATCCTACAGAATAAATAAATAACCCAAGACATGTCACGCTGGGTTACACAGCGCCATCTAGCCCCAAACCACAAACTTAGCCGAAGCTTGTACTATGGGTACTAGACAACTGATAAACTTACTTAGATATATTATTTTTTTGTAAATAAATACACAATATACATAGAAATCACCCAGACCAATACAAACAGACATGTTCATTCGCATAAATGTTTGTACTGTGCGGGAATCGAACCCACGATCCATAGTTTAGAAGGCAGAGGTCACTACCAAATGAGTCATCGAGCCAGTCAAATAACAACAAACGATCGCCAACGTTAATCGCCACGCTGGGCAGGCGGGTTGGCGATCGCAGGGCGTAGCTTCTCGCTCCGGTGACGCTGCCGCCCGTCATCGGTCTGTGGTATTTAGCTACGCCTTCAATTGTGATGGTTATACCACCACCTGTAGGTTGCCAGCGCTTCGTTTGGTATTCGGCAGAATGAACTACGGGCAGGTTAGGTCGGCTGTGATGAAATGTAAATAGGCCGCTTCTTTACAACCCCATCTCTTCTCTGTCGTTTCGCTCTTGGCAGAGCGGTCGTGGTCATGTAGAGGCATCCACATCGGTGGTAGAGGCGGACACAGCTTTCCGCACGATCTCCCGCCATCTCTCCCTGTTGGCAGACTGTCTGGCGCAGTCAGACACACGGGTTCCCACTGCCGAATTAATCTGATCAATCCAACGCATAGGAGATCTTCCGCGTGGCCTTGTCCCTTCCACCTTTCCCTGAACTACCAGGCGCTCTATGGAATCGTTATCCCGCCAAGAGACATGTCCGAAGTACTGCAAAATGCGCGACTGTACTACGGCAGACAAACGCTGTGTGATGCCCAATTCTTAGAGTACGGACACTTTGGTGCCGAACTCCGTCCACGATATCCCGAGCATCTTTCTCGAGCACCACATTTCCAGAGCGTCCATCATTTTCTTACAACCCCATTTTCTTTTTATAGTGGCTCGACATAATGGCTTCCCTACGCCTGATGGAAAGCGAAAGAGAAGCCCAAGTAGCTGTGACAACGGGCAAGTAACTGGTCAGTTACCTGTCAGTTGCCACCGCCATGCCGGCCTAACCCTAACCCCCCACGAGCTCCGGAAACCCTACTAACCGGCAGAAACACGACTTGGAGGTCATTTGACTGCGGTATTCTATAGGGTGGAGGTCCCTCCCCGAACGGGCAGCTCAATTCGAGCGAAGATTCGCTATGCCCTACCTCTCTTTACCATATTTTAAAGTAAAGATCTACTCCATAATAACATTGACACTTAAACCTGTGCACACGTAAGTAATATGCGAATAGGTTTTAAATATCTATAGTTCAATAATAAAATTAAACCACCTTGAACTTAGGTAAATACGTACGTTTATAGATGATTTGGCATTTTCAGAAGCTAACTGAAAGGCCTTTACATTCAACCGCTACGGTGTATCTATTACTATTAATATTCTATTAATACTGAGTAAACGATTTACTAGTGGTGATTTACGGTTGAGATATAGGTTATACTTAAATAATGATATATCATTGTGGAATCATTAGGTCTACGATCGTTGAATGACAAGGGATCACAAGGTCTCGTAGCGAGCTTGGTATTCACACGTGGTGACTAAGACAATACAATAAGGGTGTTTCAAAAAAATATCCGATAGCTGGCGTTTTGTAGCCAGCGGTCCTATCATGTGATTGGTCAGTTGCTATGTAAATGTCAGTGCCATGTCAAAATTAACCAATTACGCTACTGAAATTCGTACTGTTAACGGACAAGAATCGATTACTACGGTCACTATTCACTACGTTCTGAAGTCCATCGCACTATCGTTGACAGCTGACGTCGCGTTGACATTGACAGCTACGTCGAGTTCCCGCCAATTAGTGCCATGACAGCTCTCTCTGTTTAGAGCATGGAAGTATTAAGTACTACGATGGTTTAGAGTTATTTGTTGTTATTGGATTGTGAGTTGATAAATGCTCTTCGGATTATTAAACAGTATTTTTCAGTAGCCAAAAATAAAGTCCTATAAAGATTTTTGATAACAAAACAGGGCTTAACGCTTGCCAGAAATAGAACATTGCAATATCAAAAATATTTTTCGATTTAACGTCTTCCTACAAGTAGTATTCAGAGTACAATATTATGAGGAGTTCGTTCACAATGAAAAAATGTTGACAATAATACGCGCCCTTGTGGAATCACTTTGGCCCACAGAAATGTGCACAGAAATCGACCCTTTAAAAGGGCGATAGTATATCCTAAATTGATCAATATTTATAACAATAGGTATCGGGTTTATTGTACAAGGCTTTGGGTAGGGTTATTGATTCATATTTCTTAGTGTGGTAAAAGTTGTTTAAGTTTTTTTTTATACTAGTCAAGATAATGGCTTCCCTACGCCTGATGGAAAGCGAAAGGGAAGCCCAAGTCGCTGTGACAACGGGCAAGTCACTGGTCGCCCGTCAGTTGCCACTGCCATGCCGGCCAAACCCTAACCCCCACGAGCTCCGGAAACTGGCAGAAACACGACCCGGAGGTCTGCGGTATTCTATAGGGTAGTATGGTAGGTATGAAGAATTTTTCAATAACTGAACTTCTGAACCAAGGGTATGGGTTCGATTCCTACGTGTAACAAATATTCGTAGAATTTTGTGTTTGTTCCATGTCTGGGTGTTTATATTTGTGGTAACTTCGTTGTTCTGATGTCCATAACACAAGTGCTGCAACGTTTAATATAAACGTTTAATACAATATTTATATAGCGTCAAAATAGCAAATTGAAATGAATGCAAATCATCTGCAAATCAAGGCGAAGCAAGCGCCCCTATTAGGCGCCTCTAACCAATCACCAGCCGCCGACGTCGTCGCGGCCAATAAGAACGCAGCTGTCAGGTGACAGCTGTCAACAACCAGGCTAGAAAATAAAAAATAAAATAAAAGGTAAGGTGCCGTCTAATAGTAGTCGTGAAACGCTAATAAAAGACTACCTACCAGCATCAAATAGCTGCCTTGTTTTGCGTCGACACTCCCCAAATCAATTAATTGGTGACCTCTGCCTTCTGAACCAAGGGTCGTGGGTTCGATCCCCACACATTACAAACATTTGTGTGCATGAACATGTCTGTTTGTATTGGTCTGGGTGTTTTCTATGTATAATATATATTTATTTGCAAAAAAAAATAATATCTAAGTAAGTTTATTAGTTGTCTAGTACCCATAGTACAAGCTTCGGCTTAGTTTGGGGCTAGATCAGCGTGACATGTCTTGGGTTATTTATTTATTTATTTATTTATTATATCTGGGATTTGCAATAGTCACCTGTTTGTACCTAGGTAAACGCCGTTTTATGATATTCCTCAAAGTCATTTTCTAAGTCATGCGCATGACATTTTATTGCCCTATTCAAAATCCGGAAGCCATAGGGACAAGGTCAAGGTCAAGGACCTATTTCAGGCACCAGTCCTCACTAATTAGGCCCTTACTAATTTTTTTTACAACTACTGCACTATTCATACATAATACCTTTATACATATTGTAAGTGTCTGATTGTGAAGGAACAATAAAAATATTTTGATTTTGTAAAAAAAAATATCCTCCAAAAAAGTATACCTTTCTTTCCTTAAATTTTTCCCACCACTAACTCAGCAAAACTCGAAATACTTCCCGCACGAGCCACATAAAGAAATTCAATATCCAATTGCTGAGTTACAAACTTATCTAGAGTCCATTGTACGTGTTACATCCCACGGCAGGGGCTTTGTGAGTCGCGAGATGAAAGGAAACGAATGATATTACAGGACAATGTGATAACATATGGACTAGAAATTAATAGGAGACTGTCACGCAAAAATAATAGAGCGACGCACGTCGAATGGACTGAGAAAAGGATGTGGAGATAAGAGGATGGTGCAAGTTATAGTCTTTGTATGGGATTGTCGTATGTCATCATCATCAGCTTATTGCAGTCCACTGTTCGTTGACAGGCTCGGTGGCTCATTTGGTAGTGACCTCTGCCCTCTGAGCCAAGGGTCGTGGGTTCGATTCCCGCACAGTACAAACATTTGTGTGTTCATGAACATGTCTGTTTGTATTGGTCTGGGTGTTTTCTATGTATAATATGTTTTTATTTACAAAAAAAAAATGTATCTAAGTAAGTTTATCAGTTGTCTAGTACCCATAGTACAAGCTTCGGCTTAGTTTGGGGCTAGGTGGCGCTGTGTGGCCCAGCGTGGCATGTCTTGGGTTATTTAAAAAAAATATTTTAATTTAACTGTTAGACATAGGCCTCTCCAGTTGTTCGCCACTTAGGGCAAACATCTGGAGGATATACATATAACGGCAACTGACAAATGATTGATTTCTTTAAGGAACCATCGATGTGTTACTCAAAGAAATCAATCATATGTCAGTTGCCGTAGATTGAATTCTTTACTAGATACTTGATTGCTACTATTGCTACTACAGTGACATGTGTTAATCTCATGAGGCTAGGGAAAGCCTCTATTCTGTCATCATCATCATCAGTCTATTGCAGTTCACTGTTAGACATAGGCCTCTCCAGTTGTTCGCCACTTAGGGCAAACATCTGGAGGATATACCCATAATCGCCACGCTGGAAAGGCGGGTTGCCGATCGCAGGGCGCAGCTTCTCGCTCCGGTGACGCTGCTGCCCGTCATCGGTCTGTGGTATTTAGCTACGCCTTCAATCGTGATGGTTATACCGCCACCAGTCGGTTGCCAGTGCCTCGTTTGTTATTCGGCAGGTTGAACCACGGGCAGGTGGTTCAACCTGGTGTAGCTTTTTTTATGCAAGAGGCGGCAGACGAGCAAGTGTGATGCCTGATGGTAAGCAGTCGACACCGCCCATGGACACCCGCAACTCAAATCGAGTTCTGGGGTCGCTGCCGGCCTTTTAAATAGGAGTACGCTCGTTTCTTGAAGGCTGCCAAGATTTCACAAAGGAAGAGTAATAGTTGCCATTTTAAACTGTTTACTTTTTGACTCTTCTGAAAACCATACTACTCGTTTGTTCCTAACGCCAATTGAGTATAAACCGTAGACTGCAGATTACGCCCAATCGCTCCCCGCGTACACTGGGCACACGCGGTCATATTCAATACAATGCAAATACCAGCCCCTGTCCGACAGTGATAGGAGGTATTAACATACATTTCTGCGGGCGTGTTTGCCAGCCCGTTAATCTGACCGTGAATGGGCGTATATTGTTCAAAAATGCACAAACCCCCGCACAGTGGGCGAAAAATAAAATGATGAATTTCTAGTCCATTAACCGTTTAGCTGGACGTTGGAAGTTTTGCGAAAAAGTATTTTTGGTTGGATGTTCGGTTTTGTTTGTTTTGGAGCAGTGTGCGGAGTGACTGTGATGGGATGGTATCTTTTTGAATGAAGATAGCCCTATGCTAATGTTGCATTAGCTGGTAGTGATCCGTATCGAGTTGAAGGCTTGAAACATTGCCTTCGGTGTCCAAGTTTACATTTTAAAAAAATCACCCTGTTACAATGCAGCTGTTTTGTGTTTAAAAAATAAAAAGTATGTACCTACTTAATTATAATTCTTAGGGGGCGTTGTGTGGTCTAGAGTGGCATGTTATAAAGTAGTCTTGCTCCACATTAAATCTACTTTTCCCCATATTCCAAACCGCAATGTTATCAAACAAGATGAAGACAGATTCTTTGACAAACCGAAACCCGTACGAAATAGAGGGCAAAAAACTAATTCCCTATATATCTTTCGCATCTTGTCTCATCTCCCGAATTTCTCCAAAGATTTCTCACACCGACACACGTACGCGTCATACATCCTAGAATACTTTGGGCTAGTGACGTCACTATGTACGTCACATATCGGGACAGGTGACAAAGTTGGGACATTAAAGCTACCTAGATTGGCACAGTGGCCTAAACTGAGTCTTGACTTCCGATAATTAGAGCCTCAATTAAAAAAGTAGGTAGTTAGTTTTGAAATGAATATCTCCTTCGTAATTTAAATTCTCTTTATTTTTTGAAGCAATATGGGTTTGCGCTTGACTGCAATTTACCTGATGGTAAGCCAAAACATAGTCTACGATGGAGCGCGCTCACCCAACAAAAACCGGTTCACTCTCGCCTTGAACATCGGAAGAATGTAACTGTTGTATGTATTTGCCTTTAATGACCCACTAGTGGGCCAAGTCCTCCCCCAATATTCCCCAATCTTCTCTACTCGTACTTTGTTCCTGACAGCCTGGTAAATTGTCCAGATCATCATGCCACCTTTTCTCCGAATTGCCTCTATGACTTTTGAGGTATTTTATTTCTTTAACACGATAAAATCGTATAAAGACGGACTTAATGGCGCGTAGACATTGTCAACCAGTTAACCCCCTATGGTTATGCTTAACAAGTTTAAATTAAGTAGTGTAGTACAAAGTTGGTAACCAATACGAATATGATGAACCAAAACTAAAATAGTAAGAATGTTATGATACATAATTAAGTATTATGTTGGTATGTCTTATAATAACTATATGCTGTAGCCCGTGTTGGGATGTAAGGGAGCGACCCTTCATCTTTTCGCTCCAAACCACCCTAACCTGCTCGTGGTACACCCTGATGTATAACAGACGAGGCTCTGACCTGATGTATAACAGACGAGGCTCTGACAACCAACTGGTGGCGGTATAACCATGACGAACGAAGGCGTAGCCACAGCCCGAATAACGGGCAGCAACGTCACCGGAGCGAGAAGCTACATCTTGCGATCGCCAACCCGCCTGCCCAGCGTGGCGATTACTGGTAAATCGTCCAGTTGTTTGCCCAAAGTAGCGATCAACTGGAGAGGCTTATGTCTACCAGTGGACTGTGATAGACTGATGATGATGATGCTGCAACCCGTCGTTTTTCCTGCGTGAATGTCGGTTTCGCTTTAAGAGCTTCATCTATCATATGCGTCTTTGCCTCTTATCATATGCGCTTTAAAAAAAAGATTTGCTCACAGCATAATCTTTTTAGTTCGAATTTAGGGTCTGGGAAATCCGAAAAAATATCACCATCAGCCTATTACAGTCCACTGCTGGACATAGGCCTCTCCAGTTGTTCGCCACTTAGAGCAAACATCTGGAGGATATACCCATAATCGCCACGCTGGGCAGGCGGGTAAGCGATCGCAGGGCGTAGCTTCTTGCTCCAATGACGCTGCTGCCCGTCACCGGTCTTTAGTATTTAGCTACGCCTTCAATTGTGATGGTTATACCGCCACCAGTCGGTTGCCAGCGCCTCGTTTGTTATTCGGCAGGATGCACCACGGGCAGGTGAGGTTGGCTTGGAGCGAAAAGATGATAGGCCGCTCCCTTACATCCCGAAAAAATATAAACATCCCTTTTTCACCAAACCACATGTCCCGTTATGTCCCACACATCGGACAACACTCGCTTAACCCTTGCTGGCCTCAGGACGACCGCCCGACGTGACCGGCCCCGGCCCAGCCTGCTGACTATTGAGCAATAAACCATGTTTTATGACGGATTGTATCGTGCCCTGCGCTGTATCTCAAGGAGAAGGAGGACGTAAACAACTCGTGTAGGTATTGGGCGCTATATGGGTGGGTTATGTGCCATATTAAGGTATTGGGGTGTGTATATGTAGAATATATAGGTACCATATTAGATACAGCTTCGGTCTAGAGTTTCCGGGTTCGATTCCTATGTGATATAACATACCTATGCTATATACATCATTTTAGCTACATCGTATGTCTGTACCACCAATGCTATTCCTTGGTGTAATGTATCCCTTATAATGTTTATTTTTCTTAATACATGACACTAGACCATACAGCGAAATCTAGTTCTAAGTAATGCTGAAGTTTGTGCTCTTGGTAACCGATAAACTTACTTCACAAAAGTTTGTGCGATGCGGGAATAGAACCTGCGACCAATTGTTTTAGAGGTAGCCTTAATTACCACTGAACCAACCAACTGGTACTTTTTGATCCACCCTCGTTTACTAACACATTTCCTGTACAGGCAACTTTATTCAAACGTTTTCACTACAAACGTGCTTACTACATTACATATTCATCATCATCACCATCTGAGCGTTATTCCTGGTTGCATCCGGAGGCCGATGCCTCGGAGCCCAGGGTCCGCTTTCCAGCTAAGTTTCCTCCAATTTGGACGGTCGTTGGCATCCCTGGTGAGTCCATTGGCGCGCATATCTTCGGTGATGACGTCAAGCCAACGCTTCTTAGGTCTACACTACATTACATATTATGTAACCCAATCCAGCTCTTACCGCTACAGGCAGCTCTATAAGTCCCTACAAATGCAACGGCCCACGTATTACATTCAATAATTTCCGACGAATTGAGCAGGCACCAGAATATCCCGGCCGTCCCGACTCCGCAAGATTATGTCGGAAATAGAACCCGCTGGACTGGTGCCCCGGGTAGTAGGCGTAATACATACGTGATGCCTAACTGTAGTTCAGGTTGTTTAATATCTGTAATACTGGGGGTTTAACGGAGCGACCTATCATATTTTCCCTCACCTGCCCGTGGTGCATTCTGCCGAATAACAAACGAGGCTCTGGCGACCGACGAGTGACCCTAAAACTTCGTTTTTTTCATAGTCATCATCAAGTCAAGTCAAGTCATAATACCTTTATTCACATAGACTTAAAATAAGCATATGAATCGTCAAGTAAAAATATAAAAAGTAATGTAAGAATGTGAATAAAAGCAATTTAAAAGAAGCTACCGCCGTGTTCGGAAAGTAGTTTTCTACCGAGAAGAAACGGCAAGAAACTCTGTAGTTACTCTTTTTAAATCGCCATCATCAGCCTATTGCAGTCCACTGCTGGACAAAGACCTCTCCAGTTGTTCGCCACCTAGGGCAAACTTCCGAAGGATATACCCATAATCGCCACGCTGGGCAGGCGGTTTGGCGATTGCAGGGCGTAGCTTCTTGCTCCGATAACGCTGCTGCCCGTCATCGGTATGTGGTATTTTGCTACGCCTTCTATCGTGATAATTTTACCGCCACCAGTCGGTTTGCCAGAACCTCGTTTGTTGTTCGGCAGGATGCACCACGGGCAGGTGAGGATGGCTTGGTACGAAAAGTTGATAGGTTGATAGGCTATGCTATGATGCTCCCTTATTAGGTACATATTTATAATCATTGATAGCTTTATCACTTCTCGGCCTTTGGCTTCATCACTTAAACATTAAGAGATCGATCAAGATGGTCTTTATTTAGAAAAATTTCCTATGAATTTAGAATCCTCCCATAAACGTGGAATATGTTCCACTCTCATGCGATACCATAGATAATAACTGACGTTTTCTTTTTCCAGGTGCGTCTACTGACAATGACAGCAAGAAGTTGAGAGACAATGCGGCCTCCGTTCGCGCGATGACAGACTGTCATTGAAGGCAAGATGGCGTCCGTTTTTGGCGGGAAAGGCGCATACAGCGCTCTGATAGTGGTTTTTGTTGCTGTTATTTGCCGGGGACTGTCTCAGGACAACTTACACGAAGACTCCGGTGAGTTTGTTAAAACTTTATCTACTTATTAGAATAATGCTTTTAAGACGTTGTGTGAAATTATTTATGTCGATAATAATCCGTATGGCCACCACTAAGTCTTCTGTATTCTTTAGCAGGACAAAAAAATAACTATAACTGTAAAATTAAGATCATAAGATCTCAAACAACAATCAACATACAATAATTGCATAATAAACCACTACCAATGCTCCAAAAACTCAAAAAAAAAAGAAAATTAAAACTGTTCGAATCGTAGACAAAAATCAAATCAAAAAATGTTTATTTCCTTTTAAAAACATTTAGCGTTACACAATACATGCATTCGTGTTCGAGATTGCCTAGTAAGTATAAAATAATACTTGTGACAGGTAAACAACCAAGAACTTTCAAACAACTGGATCCATTATCTTTACGGAGGTATTACGTCTGTGAGAGTCCACTCATATCATATTGATAAGTAGTTCTCGGTCTTCCACGGTCCGTTTTGCATCGCATTTTTTGCCACGGGCTACAATTCCTTGGAATCTGCTTGCAGCAACAAATTTTACGAATGGATATGACTTAGGTACTTTTAAGAAATGAACCTGAAAATTTGTCAATCCTTCAACGCATGCAGATACCTTAGTAAACTTAAAGCTTAGTAGCAATAGGATATTGCAAAATTCCCACGGGAACGGGAGTTAGCGGGAAAAAACTTTTGTAAGTATGAAAATATCTAAGTAATCGCGCGTCTAAGTAAACTAAGTAATGATTGAAATTTGACATGCAGTTACCCTAATGGACGCGGACGAAGTCGCGGGCAATAGCTAGTCAGTTATATAATATTTTGGAATATATTCATCTAGTTTCTTACAACTTACAGAAGTACATTGGCGTTTCTTGCACAGTTGAAATTAATGGTTAGCGAATACTGTTGCCTACTTTTGAAAGTCTCAACTTAAACTGGGTATTTAGGTAAAGTTATTCGTGAAGTACGGAAACATGCAACGGAATATTCACTTGTATTTTACTAGAATTTAAATAATGTAGGAAAATTATACTTATTTTTAAAGTAACCCGCGGTAGGTTTTATTTGTTACTTGTAATTTTATTGTACCCATTGAGAAACAAGAGAAATGTGAAGCGTGGTTTTTAAGGCGAATATTCCCAAATGACAATTGTCATTCATAATCATCAGCCCGTGTCAGTCCACTGCTGAACATAGGCCTCTCTTAATGTTCGCCACTTAGGTCGATTTTGAGTTTCTCGCATCCAGCACTTGACAGCTGTCCTGCGCAAATCGTCACTCCACCTGGCCTATCTTATGAAAGTAGTGGTGGTCGAATCACGTGGTCTCTCAAGTCTTATCTTTTGTGGCACGCATTTACTTACTTTTTCCGTGCGTTAAGGGAAAATAATACAAGTCATTCCTTTCTGTAAGAGTCGACAAAGGGATTCCTTGAGCGTTTACCCGCGTTTTAGGTGTCCCAGAGGCCTGGTGTATGTGTAAAGGCAACCAAATCGAGTCCCCCTTTTTAGGTACGAAGCGATATACCTACGAGCTTCTAATGATAGACCTGGCTTTCATCATCATCATCAGCCCTCAGCCCATATCAGTCCACTGCTGGACATAGGCCTCTCCCAATGCTCGCCACTTCTATCGGCCCCGGGCTGGCTGGCACCTGGCTTTAATGATGTCTAATTAAATATCCTTGATTCAAAACGAGGGTATGTAAATAAAATATACCAAATTATCGATATGTTTAATTATGTAACATTGAATTAAAACAATTATCAAAGTTTTTAAACTTTGAATGCTTATTATCTAAAACATATTTAACTTATTTACATGTTGCAAGACTAAAAATTAAATTGTACTGTAATTATTTTCAGTACCTACTCTTAGTTTAACGGTAAAAATATATTTACGTACATACGTGAAAAGATTAAAATTATACATAGGAAATTCGATTCATCGGTAATAAAGATTATATGTATGACAATATTACATGGATATCTGCTCGCTTGCGCTTTTTAAAACGATATTATTGTATTATAGGATATTTTAAAAAAGACTAACTGTTGAGTTTGTTGCGGCACTTCTTCTCAGCAGGCTACACGTCGAAGTGCTGGTAGGAAAAAAGTTTGACGTGATAAAGTATTACTAGTGAATCTATTTGCAGAAATAAACTATTTTTTATTTTATTTTATGTTAAACAATAAAAAAGTCACCTAATTTATTTATTGTAGCTGCAATTGTAAATTGACTGATTTATAACCAATGGATATGAAATAACTACAGCGTTTTACGTTAAAATATTGACGAGCAAATAATTTTATGCAAATATATTTGCACAAATGAATGAAATGTGATTTGGTAAGCCATTTTCAGCTCTAATATATAAAAAATTACACCTTCCGGACATATATTTATTCCATGATTATTACTAAATGTTTTTGTAATTTGAAATGTATCTCAGTAATAGTACCTATATCTAGTTTAAAATGTTGTGTCATTTTAACATACAAAGAAATAATCGTTTCTACAGAAATTTAGACCGAAAAAAGCTTCACTGCATTTGATTTCAGGGGTTCAAACGTCACTAGATTTGTTAGTCTTTTTTTAATAATTAGATATTTGTTTTTTATTTATTCCTTTTGTAGCTTCATGATGAACATGTTGATGTTATCCTGTTGACTTTACTGTGCAAATATTTTTAATTTGCTGTTACAATCCAAATTATTTTCAATACAAATGAATAAATTATATTGTAGCAAGATGACCTTTGATTTGATTACAACGTCATTTATGTAATAGGCACCGTGAGGAAATCACACATTATTCTTTTTGGCAATGATAACAGGCGCAGGTCACCGCAGACTTGAACACTAGATTCCTTTCTCCGTCTAAGCAAAGGGCTTTCACTGGAACCTGTAAAAATTAAGGAAATTATGAAACGTATGGAAACTGCAGGTCTATTAGTTTTGTAGTGGTTACATTTGGGGGAGTGTGTAACTGAACTATGTACGTAATTTGATTCCTGCGCCCTTTTTTATCACCAGTCGAGTAGAGGTTCGGCAAAAAGGCATTGTTTTATGGTGCAAGTCCCAAGGACTCGCATGGTGCGTTTTGCCTCTTTTTTTTAGTACGAACGGCTATGAAACTCCTTTCCAGACTCTTTTTTTTTTCCATGCGACATACAATCTTCAAGTGGTCAAGGAGCGAGTAAATCGGTATTTTCTGGATAAACGTGTTCCATCGTGGACTTCAATATCACTTAACATCAGGTGAATTCCTTAATTGCTGCCGAGCCCAAACTCAAAACGAAATTGAAAAAAGACCTAAATCATCATCATCATCATCAGCCCTTATCAGTCCACTGCTGGACATAGAAAAAAAAATAGAAATGATAGATAATTAATTAAAACCTACTTAAAAAAAAGAGAGGTAAGGCATAGCGAATCTTCGCTCGAATTGAGCCGCCTATCCAGGGAAGAACCTCCACCCTATAGAATACCGCAGTCAAATGACCTCTGGGTCGTGTTTCTGCTGGTGAGTAGGGTGTGGGGGGTTAGGGTTGGGTCGGCATGGTGGTGGCAACTGACAAGTAAATAATAATAATAATAATAATAAAAATCTTTATTTCTTCTCACCTCAATTTCACAAATACAGTCTTTAGAAAGTATACTAATTATATTACTCTGAGGGAGACTGGTGTCTAAACTAAGCAAAAAGCTGCTTGTATTTTAGAACACCAGGCTTCTCAGCTCCGGAAATAGGTACAGGTAGGTAATTTTAAATTATACATTTTGATTATTTACAAATAAGGTGAGCAGTGTGTGTGAGTATAAATTATATGTGTGTATGTGTGTGTGTGTGTGTGTGAGGTGTGTGTATGTGTGATGACAGATTATTTTATGTATTATTATTGTTTTATTCATTGTTATTATTTTATAAGGCTTTCAGTTTCATTGTAGTTTAGTTGCTTTAACCAGTCGGTTGCTAACATTTTACATTCAATTTTAAAGCAAGGATATATTTTAATTATTTTGTTAACTTTGTTATACAGTCTACTACCTAGATGACAGAAAAACCTTTTAGCAAAAGAGGTACCAAAATATTCTAGTGCGCAAATATTATACTGTCTTCTTATATCAACAGTGACGTTTGAGAAAGGGGTGAGTGAGTGTTGACGAAGAATGGTCAAGAGAATGAATAGTTGTCTCACTGTCAGTATGTTAGCGTCTTGGTATAAGCTATATGTTGGGTATAGTCTAGGCTTAAACAGTATTACTTTAAGTATTAATCGTTGTGCCCTTTCTAGCTCTATTAGGGCCCCTTTAGCTGCGCCACCCCATGACGTCAGACAGTAAGACAAAACCGATTGAACTAGTGCCAAATATATTTGCAAAATTAGTGTATGGTCCGAAACATGTCTCAATTGTTTGAATACGAAGGTAAGTTTTCTCACTCTCTGTGAAACATTATGAATATGTTCACAAAAGTTTAAATTTTTGTCTACGGTAACTCCAAGATATTTAATAGAATTGACTTCGCCAATTATTGTACAGTCACAGTTTTTAGTAATTGTTGAAGAACATCGGTGTGCAATAATTTTTTTACTATGGTTGTAGTTTTTAGAGATATTACGTATCGAAAAAAGTATGAATTTAGTCTTATCAGAATTTAAACTTAGCGAGTGAGATGAAAGCCATTGATAGACCGTGTCGAATCCGTGCTGAGCCAGTTCGAATACCTCATCCCAAGAATCTCCGTAAAATGTCAGGGCAGTATCATCAGCGTAAGATATTATATTGCAGTTTGGAATTTTTAAATTACATAAATCATTTATGTAGCATAAAAAGAGTGTTGGGCCCATGATACTACCCTGGGGCACCCCAAAGGTAATAGGAAGTTCTCCACTTATGTGATCCCCAATTTTGACGCACTGTGTCCTGTTTGACATATAGTCGCAAAACAGCTTTAGTTGATTGCCCCTAATGCCAAGAGATTCTAACTTTTGTAGAAGCATGGGGATAGAAATCGCATCAAATGCCTTTCTCAAATCGAGAAAGATAGTGATGCATCTCTTATTGCTATCTAGCTTTCTCACCAAAAAATCAATAAAACTATGCACAGCGTCCTCAGCTGACTTACCCGAGCGGAAACCGAACTGAGTAGGGGCTAAAAGCTCGTAAGATTCAAGGTAGCTTATAAGTCTTGTGTTGATTACCCGTTCGAAGATCTTGGACAGGGCCGACAAAATGGAGATTGGTCGGTAATTGTCAATACAATCTTTTCTCCCATTTTTATGTATTGGTTGAAGGACTGATTTTTTTAATGCATTCGGAAACGTTCCACTTTCCATACAGCGATTTATCAGGTTAGTCAGTGTAGGCGCTATCAAATGTACATTATCTTTCAGAATTTTTGCAGGTATTTTATCCCATCCGGGGGCGCAATCACTTCTCAAGTTCCGAATTATTGTAATAATTTCTTCTATAGTGACCTCCAGTAAAACGAAAGAATTTGCAGTTACACTGGCATCAGTTGACATGTTTGCATCTACCTGAGATGGAATACCTTCAGCTAGATTTTTGCCTACATTTGCAAAGAACTCGTTAGCATTGTCAATTGATTCCTGAATATTATTTTTAGTGTATAATAACTCTTGTGGGATACACTTGTGTTGATCTAAATTTGCAATAGTTTTTATAGTCTTCCATAACTTTTTTGTGTTCTTTTTTGCTTTTTGTAACTCTTCTTTTTCATATTGTTTCTTTATTTTCCGAATTAGATTATAACAGAAATTTCTATATCTTTTATAGGTTATTTGTAAAATATCGTTAAGTGGTTCTTTTTTAGCTTTTTGATGCATTTTATCTCTGTTTCTGATGCAGCGCAGTAAACCTGAAGTAATCCACGGTTTCAGTGCCAATTTGCTTCGTGAGGTTCTTCGTGATGTACTTAATTTGATAACCGGATTCGCAATAAGATCTATAAATGAATTTGTAGCCGCGTTCAGGTCATTTTCACTATCCACAGTTTTGAAATCTAATAATGAGAGTTCGCTATTTATAGCTTTATGGTTAAAATATGTATATTGCTGTTTTTTAGAATTGTATGACGTTTGTTTAGTCTGAAGGCCAAATATTACTGCTACGTGATCAGTAATTACGGTATTTAAGATAAGTGTATATGCTTTGAGCCGAGTTTTTATAAAGACATGATCCAAACAATTGTTTTCTCTCGTGGGACTGTTTATAGCAAATGACCAGTGACTTGCCCGTTGTCACAGCGACTTGGGTTTCTCTTTCGCTTTCGTCGTCAGGCGTGGCGTATCAGGCGTAGAGAAGCCATTATGTCGAGCCACTATAAAAAAAAGTCAGAGAACCCGAAGACACGTTAAAGTAGTTTTTTTATTTATTCGAAAATGGCGGACGGTACGAAGACTTTTTTCATATTGGGCACCTCGGTATAATATTCTACTTCCTGACTGTTGTCATAATATTTTTTTTTTTTTTTTATTCATTATGGGTTTGCGTTTGGCCACAATTCACCTGGTGTTAAGTGATATTGAAGCCTACGATGGAGCACGCTTACCCAGAAAATACCGATTCACTCTCGCCTTGAACACCTCAAGATCATATGTCTCCGGAAACAAAGAGTCCGGCAAGGAGTTCCATAGTTTGGCCGTTCGCACCAAGAAAGTAGAAATAAAGCAAATACTCACATCTTCCGCCTCCATGATATTACAGCACTGTCCCAGAGATGTGACCGGATGTCTCTTGAAGCCCAGCATGATGCTGGGGAACGACCAGGATTCACAGAAACCTCGGCAAGCGTTTGTGGTTATCTTGAACTCTAGGCAGTCTGGAATGCTCACGTTGCGAGTGTGACCTGACAAATAAAATCAACAAACATTATCCTTTACATAGATATATGAAGTGCACACCAAAAATAAAAACTTGGAACTAGGCAAAGTATACATTTGTTTTGTTGTACAATTTAATTGCAAAATGAGATCTTTCTAGACAACCTTTGGATGGATGGTCTAGCTCAGGGTTAGGTTTACCCTTGTATAATTTCTGAAACATCGCGAACCCCTGAATCCTAATAAAACAAGCTACCCGTAGAATCATCATCATCAGCCTATTGCAGTCCACTGCAGGACCTAGGCCTCTCCAGTTGTTCGCCGGCTAGGGCAAACTTCTGGAGGATATACCCATAATCGCCACGCTGGGCAGGCGGGTTGGCGATCGCAGGGCGTTAAATAAAATATGGTTATTATATGGACTAGAAGGGATGTAAGGGAGCGGCTTATCATCTTTGCGCTCCAAGCCAACCTCACCTGCCCGTGGTGCATCCTGCCGAAAAACAAACGAGGTGCTGGCAACCGACTGGTGGCGGAATAACCATCACGATTGAAGGCGTAGCTAAATATCACAGGCCAATGATGGGCAGAAGCGTCATCGGATCATCGGTTATACCGCCACCGGTCAGCTGCCAGAGTCTCGTTCGATATTCGGCAGGATGCAACACGGGCAGGTGAGGGTGGCTTGGAGCGAAAAGCTGATAGGTGGCTGATTTGACCTATCAGCCTATCAGCCCTACCTACCTATCAGCTTTTCGCTGCAAGCTACCCAATACATCCCAAAAAGGTTGTGGACATTTTTTGAAAAGGTTGCGTCCATCGGCGGCGGTAACTGCTCAACATCGCGGGACGTAGGCTTGTTTGCCATCGTGGTATAAAAAAGTATACAGACCGACACGATGACAGCCAGGCTTCCTCCAGGACTCTGCTGCGCTCGCAACGCTTACAAACATTAACAGCAACGCCACTCTAACGCACATTTTGATTTGGTTGCTGAACGCACGGGACGCAGATTGTGTGTGACAGAAACGGTTCATGTTTTAACCTTTTGTCCGGACCGGGTTGGGTAGGGATCGTCAACCTTTTGGCGGGTTAAATGTGCATGCGTTTCTGTTTTAAGGTGCAATTTCTGCGTTCATAACGTCAGGTACAAACTGTGGAGCCTCGTGGACTGCTAATACTTGCCAAGTCACTGCCGTAACGAACGTGTAACGAAATCAATAATTTTTCTTGTAAGATTATTGTGTACACTACACCAATATTGATGCGATAGGAAAAGCGATAAATAAGTAAAATTAAATCGAAATCACTTCACTGGTTCAATATTTGAGTTTGAAGTTGGTGTTTTGTCGAGTCTAACGTTATACCTCACCATCGGCTCAGGAGCTGGGCCCCTACCACCGAAATCGAAATCGATCGATGGTTGAACGGATCGCGTCCTTTTGAAAAATAAATACCTCCCACTTGTCGCTCCCGTGGTCGAATATATGAATTAAATTAATTAAAATCGACTTTGACGAATTTTAGTTCGTATATTCGAACACGGGAGCGACAAATGGGAGAGTCCTATGATGTAAGAGTATGCAATCCGTTCAACGAACGATCGTTTTCGAATTTGGTTGTACGGGCCCAGATCTCAAGAAGTTCCTTAATCGATACATTTACCACCGTTGTAAGTAATAAACGAATTAAGCTGATCCGAATCGGATCCGAAATGAGGTGATCCGGCAGAGAACCAAAGTCACCGACATAGCTCACCGGATTAGTAAGCTGAAGTGGCAGTGGGCTGGCCACAGCAGCCGCAGAACGGATAACCGTTGGGGTAAACGAGTTCTGGAGTGGAGTCCGCGTCTCGGCAAACGTAGTGTAGGACGCCCTCAGGCCGGGTGGAGTGACGATTTGCGCAGGACGGCTGGCAAGTGTGCGAGAAGCCCAAAATCGAGCACAGTAACGAGCCTTGGGAGAGGCCTATGTCCAGCAGTGGACTGATGTGGGCTGATGATGATGAATTTAACTGAATACCATAGTACCAAAAGCAAGTTCTAAGTTTGTTATCCCTGCTTATTCAAATTTTACACAGATTCGAAGAAATGAGAGTAACATTAAGTTTCCATCTCATAAATTGCATTATTTTGTGCTGTGACGCTTCACTTAACGAGGCGCCAAGCGAGAAAATGACGTTGTTGACTACGTCAAGAGATATTTAACGACTAGCTGTGCCGGCGGCGTCGCACGCGTGGATATCGGGTTTCAAAAATAACGGACTTCCATAAAATGGTACCTGAATTTTAAGTTAGACTTCTAGCAATATATTGTTGAAAACCGCATTTAATTCCATGCAGTAGTAGCGATCAAACATACAGATAAAAACTCCCGTTTTCCTAACGCTTCCCATGACTGCTCTGCTTCTATTGATTGTAGCGTGATGAAAAGAAAAGTATAGGTACTATACCCTGCCCTTGTACCAAGTTTCATCAAAATCCGTCCCGTGGTTTATTTTTCTATAACGAACATACAGACAGATAGACAGACAGACAAACAGACAGACAGATATACTGACAGACAGACAAAAATTTTACTGATAATCGCCACGCTGAGCAGGCGGGTTGGCGATTGCAGGGCGTAGCTTCTAGCTCCGGTGACGCTGCTGCCTGTCATTACTCCGTGTTAGTTACCATCGCCTCGTTTGTTATTCGGCAGGATGCACCACGGGCAGGTGAGGTTGGCTTGGAGCGAAAAGATGATAGGCCGCTCCCTTACATCCCTTAAAGTTTATTATTTGCGTTTTAAAGTCGTCTCTTTCTTTCACGTTCTTTTCTATCTTTTGTATCCCTATTTACCCGACTGCGGAAGAAAGGATTTTTTTATCCCATATCTTCCACTTATTAATATAATTATGATCCTTTATCCTCTTTAATATCTCAAGTATTCTTAAGTGGATCAAGAATACTTGAGATATTTCATTAAAAATGTCATTCAGAATACTGACAACAAAACATTTTTGTCCTATTTATGTACTTCGTTGTGTGTTCGTACTCTGATTGCCACTTATACGCGCACGAGTATTATATTTATGACGTAGGTAGTCGATGGAAATAGGATAAAATTGTGTGTCACTTCCCACAAGGTAATGAAAAAATTAGGCATTACTTAAATAAGTATGAGCGGAATAATGGATAGGTAGGGGCCCTATCCATTACTTCTGTCATAGTTCTGTCTATTTTTACGATATAGGTAATAAGTATTTTTTTAAAGTAGCTCGGCATTAGTAGCATTATTCATCCTAGAAATACCTACCTACTATTAGTACAAAACAGGACTATAATAACGCCTGCTAGTATTCCCCGCAGACCAATCACAGCCCGTTCATATGTATATTTCCGGTAAATTTTGCGTTAATAATTCAAAATTCGATTATAGGCAGGCCGCCGGTGAATATTTGAAAAGGTTCGCCGCTTTTGATTCTTTCGGGTGAGTTTTGTGTGCTGGCGTCACGGTATTTTGGAGGGTGAAATTTCGAGTTGTTCAGCGAGGACGCAGACCCTACGCATCAGACGCTCCATAGAAAGGGAGAGTTTGATGCATAGGGTTACTGTGGCGGATAGAATCCGTAAAAAATATCTACCAGGTAACTTAAGAGAGGTAGGGCATAGCGAATCTTCGCTCGGAGAGCCGCCCGTCCGGGGAAAGACCTCCACCCTATAGAATACCGCAGCCAAATGAGTTCTCTGTCGTGTTTCTGCCGGTGAGTAGGTTTTCCGGAGCTTGTGGGGGGTTAGGGTTGGGCATGGCTGTGGCAACTGACAGATAACTAGCCAGTTACTTGCCCGTTGTCACAGCGACTTGGGCCTCTCTTTCGCTTTCCATCAGGCGTAGGGAAGCCATTATGTCGAGCTACTATAAACAAAACGGTCAAGTGGCTACGTGGCTCCTTTATATCCCCTGATAAACTTACCCAGATACTTTTTTATACTTAGTAAATAAATACATAATATATAGTACATAGGAAACGTCAAAACAGACATGTTCATGCATACAAACGTTTGTACCGCGCAGGAATCGAACCCACGACCACCATGTCAGAGGTAGCGCTCACCGCCATTAAACCCAACCGCCGTCAATACAAAAAAAAAATGTTTCTAACTTTTCAATATAAAGCCTCACTTTTATATTACTCTTTTAGTATAGCGGATTACAATTTTTATTCAGTCTTCATCAGTCAACTAGATTTGTCAGAAGTCGTAAATCCTTTGTAATAAAACCCGGCCAGACGTGAACCGACGCTCTTTCTGTTATTCCGTACCTACGAATTTATACTAGAAATCGGTTTGTTAGCTTAGATACTTGATGAATTGGATTTGAATAGAATAGAAGGGTATTTTATTTGGATCGACTTGTATCAAGATATTTTGTTCCATCTGATCTTCAGTGTAAGTGAAAGTTACATTACTGATGGATTAGGATAGTAGAAAATCCGGTTTATACAATACTTTATTTTCTTTATGACAGTCCGCGCCTATAAATTATCGTTTTTTTTTTACCTTACTATCTTGGGTTCTTTAGGTTCTTTAGGGTTTGACAGGCTTTGTGGCTCATTTGGTAGTGACCTCTGCCTTCTGAGCCAAGGGTCGTGGGTTCGATCCCCACACATTACAAACATTTGTGTGCATGAACATGTCTGTTTGTATTGCTCTGGGTGTTTTCTATCTATAATATGTATTTATTTACAAAAAAAAAATGCATCTAAATAAGTTTATCAGTTGTGTAGTACCCATAGTACAAGCTTCGGTTTAGTTTGGGGCTAGGTGGTGCTGTGTGGCCCAGCGTGGCCCAGCGTGGCATGTCTTGGGTTAATATTCTTATTATTAGGTATTTAAGCGAAGTGAGAACGGCATCTCAGTGGACCTTCAGGGCGAGGGCAATACGCGCGATGGTTTATACCTGTCAACCTAATATTTCGACCACACGACCACTTACCATCAGGCGGAGTGAGGTCATCCTGACCGCTCTTTTTATATAAAAATAAAAAACGAACTTTATCCTACAGCGATTACGCGAAGGAAAAAGGATCCCTAGAATTTCAAAAAAATTACGCGAGTACCTACATACCAAAACGTACCATCTATTGCTGCTTAATGAATTCAAATACTCAGTACTTTTAACGAAACCAAGCTGACTTTATGAAGTTATGGCTCTCATAAGTCTGGCTAGCATTAGCATTTCAAATATGGCGGGATATGAAACAAGAAAAGTGAAAAGAAACATTTTGAACTGTTTAAAAAGCAGAACTCTTTGTTATGACTACGGAATACCTTATAAGTATGTAAGTATTTACGATACGCTCGCTACAAAATGTATAATGATGAGGAGAATTCTTTTTTTTATTGCTGTGGGCGGCAGATGAGCAAGCGGCCCATCTGATGTTAAACGGTTACCGCCGCTCATAGACTCTGCAATGCCAGGGGCACAGCCGCTGCCTACCGTCATCATCATCATCATCAGCCTATTGCAGTCCACTGCTGGACATAGGCCTCTCCAGTTGTTCGCCACCTAGGGCAAACTTCTGGAGGATATACCCATAATCGCCACGGTGGGCAGGCGGGTTGGCGATCGAAGGGCGTAGCTTTTTCCTCCAGTGACGCTGCTGGCCATCATCGGCCTGTGGTATTTAGCTACGCCTTCTATCGTGATGGTTTTATCGCCACCTGTCGGTTTGCCAGAGCCTCGTTTGTTGTTCGGCCGGATGCACCACGGGTAGGTGAGGATGGCTTGGAGCGAAAAGGTGATAGGTCGCTCCCTTACATCCCAAGCCTATGTGTTAATCCATTGTATAAGCTATATTACTGCGAAGGTTCATTAAAATCCGTTTAGTAATTTTTGCGTGAAAGAGTAACAAACATCCATCCATCTATCCATCCAAACAAACTTTCGCATTTATAATATTAGTAGATAGTAGGACTAGTATAAGGTACCCAGGTAACGTTGCTGCCATATTTGATGACGACACCTACGGAATGAGATAAATTGGTCCTATTCTAAATCTGGAAACCATCCATTCCATGATACATTTTGACCGTTCGAATTCGAATTCGTATTCGGAATACGCACATTAAAAGTACATCTCATTCATAGATTTCATTTATTGTCGTGTTAAAAATGACAAAAAAACGTGTTCACTCAAAAACTTTTCAGCGTTCCAATTTGAATAATTAAAATTCGGTTTTGTTCGATTTAGTTCGAGCAGTTTAAATTTTGTTCCGAATTTCCTCTGTCGAATAGTTTAATTGCTGGGTTATGTTATGTTGCAAAATAAAGCTTAACTTTTATCATAGGAATGCACGTGAATTTAATTATTAATCGTAGAAGATCTTTCACCATACCAGATAAACGAAAATGTGGTTTGAATTAAAGTAAAGAACATCAAAGCAAGACTAAGAGATTACATTCATTTCTATAATGGGGAAGGGATGTAAGGGAACGACCTATTATCTTCTCGCTAAAAGCCACCCTCACTGCACTTGGTGCATCCTGCTGAATAACGAACGAGGCTCTGGCAACCGACTGGTGGCGGTAAGACCATCATGATTGACTACTACTACTAAATATAAGAGCTTTGCTCTTGTCGGTGGAGCAACTTCCACTCCTCCCTGGACTCCGCCAGCGCCTTCAACTCCTTGTACGTCATGACATTAACTTTCTCCTTCAACTGTTGTGTAAATGTTCGTCTTGGCCTCCCTCTTCCTCTTCTGCCTTCTATTTTACCTTCTAGTATAGTTTTCATAAGTGTGTCATTCATGACGCACAAGGTGTCCCACCATTTTCCCCCTCCTGTTTTCAATCGCCTGCATTAAGCATCTCTTTTCGACCATGATTGAAGGCGAAGCTAAATACTACAGACCGATGACGGACAGCAGCGTCAAATTAAGAAAAATTCCCACAAATGGTAATCATCATTGGGACCTTTATCCTCCCTCTCCTTTTCTGAATAGAACTACGCGTGCAGGTTTGAGATGTCACAAAAATACTGTGCAGTCAATTGGCTCTCGTACTAAAAAGCACAGTAAATCTTACTTTTGTCGTACAATTAGGCTGTGGAACTCTCTTCCAGCACACGTGTTCCCTTCCTCTTATAGTCTTGGGTCTTTTAAACGGGGCGTGAAGCGGCACTTATGCAGGCCGTCATAGTGTGATCGATCCGCATTGCACTAACCATGTGTGATGAGGATCGCTTACACTTTTTGGACTTCGTCGTTTGCTTAACATCAGGCAGGACGCAGTCATTTTGACGTGCTATTATAAAAAAAAATCCAGCAGTGGACATTTCAGGCCCATGATTATTATAATTATAGTATAACGATTAAGAAGAGATAAATTAAACTACAGAAACAGTACGAATTTAATATCAAAATACTGTATTTGTTTATTGGAATCTGAGCCGATTTCGTAGCAACAATGCATTTCAATATGTACAATCCGTTTCGTGTATGCACTCGAAATGTTTACGTAAAAACTTTCATTCCATTTATTACTTTCCGATTTGTCCGTTTCTTTTTTGTTTTACGAAAGTGAAAATATTCAAAAGCATTTTATATTACTGCAGAGTTAAATGAATATGCTGAAAATACCACGAAATATTTTAGTTTGTTCATATTCGACAGTATATTATAAATATTCAATACTACCTGTGCCCGCGGCATCGCCGCGGTATTTTAGGGAAGTGGGGGGTTAGAAAAAGGCAAAAAGTAGCCTATGTTACCTACTCTCCATTACTTCAACTACCTCCATTTAAAAAATCACGTCAATTCGTCGCTCCGTTTTGCCGTGAAAGAAAGACAAACATACAGACAGACATACATTGCTTCAATACCAAAATCAGAAGCATATTTTTTCGGTGATTTTATTTATAGGTTTTCACTGGGACGGAACACTTTGTATATGTCGCAGTCATCTGGTTGAATCTCCTATTCAATTGAATCGCTAGCGCGTTCATTGAATGACGACATTCAATTGAATGACTAGACCGAACGTTGACTAAACACGCGTCACTTAACGTCCAACTAGGTAGCGGATTGAAACATAGCCCTTTGAAAAGAGCGGATGTAAAAGTAGTCAGGTGATTGTAATTTAGTTCATTTTTTTCCCACGCGGCGTTAGTAGTCACCAAAACCAATATGGCGTCAAACATGGTCAAAAAGATATGAACAGTTTTGATATTTTTTTGCTTAGATTCACTGTAAACTGACTTATTCGTTAGAAAATAGTGTGACAGCAAGGATTTACCTATTAATACGCCGCCGCCGGATACTTTTAAAGAAAAAATATTAACTAAACATTACACAGTCGGCTTTTACCCATTCAACGACTATGCTAAAATGACGTTCAGTCAAGACGTTGAACGTTTCAATCAATAACTTGACGAGTTGTCCTTTAGGCATTCAATTGAATGTCGTCATTCAATGAACGCGCTAGCGATTTAATTGAATAGGAGATTCAACCAGATGACTGCGACATATATAAAGGGTTTTAAAATTGTTTGCCACTTTGCTTGATCCTGGGATTCTTGCATCCAGCACTTACCAATCATCTTGTAGAAATCGTGTCTCAACCTTATGCTTAGGCGGCCTTTCTAAGGAGCGAGGTAAACGAGTAGTGGGGGAGATAAGAATCCAGGCGGAACTAGTGCTTGTGTATTGTAGCGACGTGTCTCAGATGTCGCTACAAAGTCAAATCATTCCCTCATCATCATCATCAGCCTATTACAGTCCACTGCTGGACATAGGCCTCTCCAGTTCTTCGCCAGAGCAAACATCTGGAGGATATACCCATAATCGCCACGCTGGGCAGGCGGGTTGGCGATCGCAGGGCGTAGCTTCTTGCTCCGGTGACGCTGCTGCCCGTCACCGGTCTCTAGCATTTAGCTACGCCTTCAATTGTGATGGTTATACCGCCACCAGCCGGTTGCCAGCGCCTCGTTTGTTATTCGGCAGGATGCACCACGGGCAGGTGAGGTTGGCTTGGAGCGAAAAGATGATAGGCCGCTCCCTTACATCCCCTCATCAATCCCTAAAAAGTACTTAACCGTACCTCCCCTCGCAATCTTCCGCACAAGCAAAGACAAAATCAACCATTTCCGACTTAATCAATGCAACGCCGAGTCGACATTCCCATGGATTTCACAACACACAAACGAACTCATAAATTATGAAAATATTCAATTTGGAAGCACGCAAATACGTCGGGACCGAGCGACGTCAATTTTCCAACCAATTGAATAATAATCTCTATTTTATACCTTTTATATTAAGGAGATAGAAACGTCAAAAGATTTAATTTGCTTCTGTGAACGATTTGTGGTCCGATTCAAATGTATTTGGGGATCACGCGCTGCTTTGTGCACTGACATTCTTTTTAAAGCCTTGTTGGTAGGTAGTAGGTATGTTCATCTATCATCATCATCTACAACCTATTGCAGTCTACTGCTGGACATAGGCCTCTCCAGTTGTTCGCCAATAAGAGCAAACTTCTGGAGGCTATACCCATAATCGCCACGCTGGGCTGGCGGGTTGGCGATCGCAGTGCGTAGCTTCTCGCTCCAGTGGCGCTGCTGCCCGTCATCGGTCTGTGATATTTAGCTATGTGAAGGCATAGTCGCCATAGAAGGCGCGGTGGGTTTTCCCTGGTGTGCCAGTCGACCTAACATTTGGACCTCACAACCGCTTACCAACAAGTGGAGTGAGGTCATCCTGAATGCTCATACTATAAAAAAACATGTTCATATGGCTCGGTGGCTCAATTGGTAGTAACCTCTGCCTTCTGAGCCAAGGGTCGTGGGTTCGATCCCCACACATTACAAACATTTGTGTTCATTAACATTTCTGTTTGTATTGGTCTTGGGGTATTTATTTACAAAAAAAAATATCTAAGTAAGTTTATCAGTTGTCTAGTACCCATAGTACAAACTTCGGCTTAGTTTGGGGCTAGATGGCGCTGTGTGGCCCAGCGTGGCATGTCTTGGGTTATTTATTTGTTTATTATATTTGTACTGTGTGGGGATTGAACCCGAAACTTCTGTTTCTGAGACCGCATTGACTCCCACTGAACTAAACTGATCGTCCTATTGAAATAGTTTAAATTTTTATCGTGCAAAATATTGTTGGAGCTCTAAGTATAATTACTTTGACCGTTCAGACAACAAAATGACCCGAAAAAGTTCTCTCGTCAAATAAGTATGCAAGTCGGTTACTCTATCAAAACCTTTGAGCCAGCACCATTATATCACCATCCCAATTAATGCATCTGTCCCTCTCTATAAAGTGCGTTAGAGCGAGAGAAACGATAACGAACTGACGCTAGCTGTCCAGTTAGCACCGCATTAACAACCAATCAAGAGGCAGTTGCTAATGTGGCCGGGAATTGAACCCGGGCCGTTGCGACTTGAATGATTGGATCGGTGGTTACGGTTAATGGAGCAATTTCGATTTAAGTGCGGTTATGTTTTAGAATACCTATGTAAGGGAGCGGCATATCACCATTTTGTTCCAAGCCAACCAAAAATTACAATGACAAATTATGATAGTTTGGTAAAAGAGTCACTCTTAAATGTAGCGTCCATAGTTAAAAGGTTCTGTCGTTTATTATCAACTCGTAAAACGGAACATAGTTTATTTAAACGTAGCGTGGGATGTAAGGGAGCGGCCTACTTATCATCTTTCCGCTCCAAGCCAACCTCACCTGCCCGCGATGCATCCTACCGAATAACAAACGAGGCACTGGCAACCGACTGGTGGCGATAACGCCACCAGTCATACAACCATTACGATTGAATGCTAGAATGACGAATTTTACACTTTAGAAATTGACTTTCCCGATGAACTTTGAAGGCCTATCGCGCTCTCAATTTGCAAAACAATTTTGTTGTGATTTCTTAAATACCTAAGTGTTATTTTAATGGTTCAACCATCAAATAACATGGAAATTCAACCATGGTATTGTATAGATATTTCCCATTGTATATTATTATCACACTCGGTCCTTACGTGAGATTGTCGTGTCAGTCCGTCCTCAGACGTAACGGCACGCATAATGCGGGCGTTCCCGCGGGACGCGCGTTAGTATGCGGGCCGGCGGCGCGGCGCGTGCGGTCGCCCGGGACGCCGGGAACAGATTCCCGAATCATTCCTTGTTTTCAACGCGACGTGCTTTTGTTGGGGGAAATTACGGATATTGGTTGTAAATTATTAAACGGGATAAAGTATAGGGTAGGCATCGAGTTAGGAATGTCTAGATAGAACAATGCTTTAATAGTGGCAACTGGCAGGTGACTTGCCGGACTTGCTTACTTGCCCGTAGTCGCAGCGACTAGGGCTTCTCTTTTGCTTCACATCAGGCGTAGGGGAACCACACAAAGATAAGGGAACAAACCTGAGTCTTCACGTAAACTGTTGGATTCTCTTTTGGTCAATCTTTTTGGGTCAACATGTCAAAGAGAGAGAGAGATTTTGCTGCAAAAAATAATTTTCTCAATTTAATTCAACAGCCCTTTTCCTTCCACTGTTGAACGTATAAGATTTCCTTTATATGTTATTCTTTAATAACCTATGCTATCCCACAGCTGGACAAAGTTAGGCCCCAAATGTCCGCAGTTCTCTTACGAAAGCTAGGGTTTGCTAATCCTTTGATTGATGGCTCAGATCATCACGCCACCTTTTCTTGGGTATACCGGGCATACCAGAACACAAAATGCAAGGTTCATTCCGAAGCTCTCCAATGAGCGTCGATTTATGATTTTTTTATACCACTAAAGTGGCAAACAAGATTATGACTCGCTTGGTGTTAGTTACCAGGAGTGTCACACGCGTTGCCGACCCTTCAAAAACCTCTTCACAACCTTTTTGAAGTACCCCATATTGTAGTCTCATGGAAGACCCTCGTATGTGAATCGTAGGATTCTAAAGGTTCCACAAGTGAACTAACGGAACCCTTAAACACTAGTGTATTGGCTGCTAGGGTTTAAATTCACTCAACATAACTGCTGACGAATTCCCTATGTATAAAAGTTTGTGCACTGAGTAAGTACATTCGCGCTTCAAACCCATCTGCTTTTAAAAGCAACATTATGTAAATCCTCTTTCGTAGCTTCGCACGTAACTTATTTTGAGATGACTCTATACCTAAATCGATTTTAATATAAAAGTTTAGAGCGATGAAGTGAGCAGGGGCTAGTGGTTAATCTTCGTGACTTGAAGCGAGCGGCACCGGTTCGAACCCGTCACGTACCAACGTGTCTTTAAATTTAAAATTCGTAATATTCTCTTGCTTAGGGAGCGACCTATCATCTTTTCGCTCCAAGCCACCTTCACCTGCCCGTGGTGCATCCTGCCGAATAACAAACGAGGCTCTGGCAACCGACTGGTGGCGGTAGGTATAACCACCATGATTGAAGGCGTAGCTATTTAGCTAGTTTAGTATTTACTAAAGCCCGGTGACGGGCAGCAGCGTCACCGAAGCAAGAAGCTACGCCCTGCGTTCGCAACCCGCCTGCCCAGCGTGGCGATTATGGGTTACCGTTATCAGGGGTTAACTATGTCCATCAGTCGACTGCAATAGGCTTATGACTAGATACTGATACTGGCTAGATGGCGACTACTTTTTTTTCTAGAGGGGAATGCATTAGGCACCGTCATGCCACCTCCGGTGTCATGGTGTGTGAGACTTACACCTCCCGAAATGGGAGGGTATACCCACTGAACCCCCCTGTGTGGCAGTGGGCAGCAAATTGCGGGGACACGAGTAACGAAGCATACGGCCGCATCCCTGCAAGCCCTGGCCAGTTTTATTTAATTTTTTTCTTATTTTTACTAAATGGCTACGATGATGGCCAGGGCGGCCATGTCATCAACACCGGACTGTTGGGGGAGCGGAAGGCTCTCACCCCTAAAATTTAAGCAACGTTGCTGAGGGCGCCCCCTGTGGGGCTCGAGCCTCGGCTCAGGGCGTTGCTGGGAGATGCCCTACGGACGAATGTTTGGGGGGAAAAGCGACCATGCACGGGCCGGTATCGATAAAAGGGCGCGAAAGCTGGGGGGCGACGCGACGAGAGTCCCCGCCGGCGGGGACGGAATGACGGTTGACTTGAAGTGTTATTTGTCGCGAGTTGTTCGGCGGCGGTCATGGCGAGCCCTGGCCAGTTGCGAATACAGGTCTCAGGTACAGCACTACCTAGGTCGGTTCTCAACGTTAACGAGACCCCAAAGACACAGGGTAACTTTACGTTCGCTCCAAAACCGTCTGCTTGTAAAAACATTATGTAAATCGCATCGCGCTCGTCACGGGACGTTATCCGCACCTCGTGTTTTCGCTATGAGTGCATAAATCGCTTTCAAAATCCAAAATTTGATACTGTTTGTTATGAAAATAGCATTTACTTTTTCAAGAGTGGGTTTCGCGGTGATGAAATCTGTAACGGTCATGAAATTAATGCGATGTGATGTATTTGTTAGGGCGCAAAAAGAGGAGTCATATTAAAAGAATTTGCAGATACGAAGAAAGGTTTTTTGGGAGCGTAGAAAAGGGGCTTAATATGCATGATTTTTAAAGCACGTCAAATTTGGACCGATTCAGTAGTGGTGACGGATGAACAATAATAATAATGTGTTTGTTCCGTGCCTGGGCGTATTTTAAAATATTTTAAATTTTTTGTCTGTCTGTCTGTATGTTCGTTATAGAAAAATAAACTACTGGACGGATTTTAACGAAACTTGTTACGATTATTTTTCATACTTATGGGCAGATTATGGTTTACTTTTCATTACGTTACAATCAATAGGAGCAGAGCAGTGACGGGAAGTTTTGGGAAAACGGGAAAAATCTGCATGTTTGATCGCGCTTCACGCGAGAACTACTGCATGGAAGTGAATGCGGTTTTTACCAATGTATTGCTAGAGGTATAACTTAGGCACTAGGTATAGGTATGGATAGGTATTTTATGGAAGTTCGTTATTTTTGATATCCGATATCCACGTGTGAGACGCCGCCGGCACAGCTAGTCCATACTAATATTATATTATTAAATTCTATTATTATAATATTATAAATGTAAAAGTGTGTCTGTCTGTATGCTTGTCTTTCATTCACGGCAAAACGGAGCGACGAATGGACGTGATTTTTTGAGTGGAGATTGTTGAAAGGATGGAGAGTAACATAGGCTACTTTTTGCCCATTTCTAACCCCCCACTTCTCTAAAATGGGGGGTGGAAGTTTGAATGGAGCATTTACCCCGAGCGAAGCCGCGGGCAAAAGCTAGTCTGTTATAAAAAATATTATTGCTTCCGCTTGCATCTACCCTCTACGAAATCCGTTCTTCAAAGAAAATCTCCTCAACATTCCCGAGGGAATGACGCTACATCTTAACTTTTGCACATCTGATTTTGATAGGATATAATCGGGATTGCCTTTGAGAACGTGTTTGTAACAAGCCGCCTCCTTCTGAGGGAATATTTCGAATACCATAGCGTGTTTATATTAAATGTTGAGACATTTATGTAAGGAAGCGAAGTTGGATCTTAATAAATTGATGTATCAATGTCGATACCTAAATAATAGTAGAACATAAAAAAAGACTGTGTCATAATCATCATCTTCAGCCTATTGCAGTCCTCAGCTGGACATTAACCTCTCCAGTTGTTCGCCACTTTGGGCAAACATCTGGCTCGATAGCTCAATTGGTAGGGACTTCTGCCTTGTGAGCCAAGGGTCGTGGGTTCCATTGTCGCACGGTACAAACATTTGTATTCATGAACATGTCTGTTTGTGTTGGTCTGGGTGTTTACTATGTATAATATGTATTTATTTACAAATAAAAAAGTATTTAAGTTTATCAGTTGTCTAGTACCCATAGTACAAGTTTCGGCTTAGTTTGGGGCTAGGTGGCGCTGTGTGGCCCAGTGTGGCATGTCTTGGGTTATTTATTTATCTGGAAGCATTACCCATAATCGCCACGCTGGGCGATCAGGGCGTAGCTACTTGGTCCGTGACGGTGCTGCCCGTCATCGGCCTGTGGTATTCAGCTACGCCTTCAATAATTGTGATTATACCGCAACCGGTCGGTCGCCAGCGCCTCGTTTGTTATTTGGCACGATGCACCACGGGCAGGTGAGGGTGGCATGGAGCGAAAAGATGATATAGGCCGCTCCCTTACATCACTCATTTAAGCATTTCATTGGGTTACATTATTGGCCTTTCAGTATGGATCCTTAATAGTTTCTAGCAATAAATATAACCTCTGTATCAGGGCGAATGTAGCTTTCTAATGGTGAAAGAATTTTTGAAATCAGCGTAGTTCGCATTCGAGTTAATTCATTACAAACATACACATTACTACACATGCACAAACATACAAATCTTTCCTCTTTATAATATGTATTTCAAAGTCAAAGTCAAAGTCAAAATAATCTTTATTTGTATAGGTTTTTAAAAAAAACACTTACAAATCGTCGAAGCTACCACCGGTTCGGAAAGCAGTATTCTACCGAGAAGACACCGGCAAGAAACTCGTGCAGTTGCTCTTTTCAACATAGTGTTTACAATATTATCATTACATTTATATGTTTAACTACGACCACGTCATACAGTCTAGGGCCCTTTGAGACCTTACAAAATTAATTATTAATTAAACTAAAAAGATAAATTAACATACTCTATATAGGGCAATCAGTATTAGTGTATATGTAGATATGTGCTATTGATGATTCTAGTCAGATAGTCAGACTCGTGACGTAAGTCCTGACCTTTCAGCCTAGAACAGTTGCAGCTTGCAGCCAAAATACACCATACATTGCGTCCAAACGCATGACTTGCATAATACAAATGCATCACAAACAGCAATTGAAATGTATGCTAAGTCAGCACCCGCCGAGAATAGCCATACATTTGCATAATGTTGCTTTGTGAACACATGCTTTCATACTGCAACGCGGGGTTGTACGTTGTAAATTTCGAATAGCGCCATCTATCCATGTGATTTGGAACTTTTTTTTCAGGAATTGTCAATCCACCTGGCCAGAGTATAAAATAATCCAACTTGTGCTATGCTAAGCCACATAGCGCCATCTAGCCCCAAACAAAGCCTAAGCTTGTACTAAGAATTGTAAGGATGTTTTTTGTAAATAAATACATTATTATACATAGAAACACTCAGACCAATACAAACAGACATGTTCATGCACACAAATGTTTGTACTCTGATCGAACCCACGACCCTTGGTTCAGAAGGCAGAGGTCACTACCAAATAAGCCATAGAGCCAGTCAATGATGAGTAGTTTCTTATGTTTGATTTTGAATGTTATTTTGTATTTACCAGAAAGAGAGAAGTCTACGTCACAGGATACCGTTTTTATCCTTTGGTTATGGAACCCTAAAAAGAACTGTACGTTTCACGAAAAAAAAACGTGGAAGTATTTCCACGATTTTCACAGCAAGCGAGGCATTCCTAATAAATCATTATACCTACCTACCCTCACCACGTAACTTCCCGGTAATTTAAGTATTAATTATATTTCCTACGCAATTTGTTGCCATTTCTTATTTACTTCCATTTATTTCTTTCCTTGGCTGGCTCACAGACCAAGGTTGTTGGTTTGATTCCCACCCGGGACAAACACTCGTGTGATGAGTATTCGTATTTGATCATCATCATCCTCTTAGCGTTGTCCCGGTTTGTGCCTCTAGGCCCAGGGTCCGCTTTGACCATGATCCTAGATTTAGTGAGTCTGGTTATTACATTGAAGCGACTGCCATCTGACCTTCGTAACCCTCAGAAAGGGGAACCAGACAAATTTGGATCATGGTTACACATTGAGAATTAAACTGGATGTGCAGGTTTCCTCACGATGTTTTCCTTCACCGCTAAGCTAGTGGTATAATAAGTATAATGAGTATTCGTATTTAATACCATATTTTGTGTTGTGCAGCATGACTCGCTCGGTGGCTGATCTCCACACATTACAAACATTTGTGTGCATGAACATGTCTGTTTGTATTGGTCTGGGTGTTTTCTATGTATAATATGTAAGTATTTATTTACAAAAAAAATGTATCTAAGTAAGTTTATCAGTTGTCTAGTACCCATAGTACAAGTTTCGGCTTAGTGGGGCTAGATGGCGCTGTGTGGCCCAGCGTGGCATGTCTTGGGTTATTTATTATTTATTTATTTATGTACTTACTGGAAAATGTTCAGCAATACCAGGATATTTGAAATGGCCATTATGTAACAAAAGTCTTTGAAGTAAGTACAAGTATTATGGGATTGGGACCTGAATGGCTTTGAAAGGAAAATTCGTTCGATGTAATTTCCTTGGATTTTGCTAGATTACTCCTCGGACATTGGATAGTGCAGGGCTGTGTTGGTATTTAGACTAAATCTAGCTTTGATATTGTGTTCCATAACTAAAGAAACACTAATTTTGATTAGATATTTATACAGTTGGTCAATGGATAAATACAAACATTAACAGCGAAAGAAGAACAAACATCTCGTGATACAATTTAGGGATACGAAAGAGATCGCTTACAAGATTTTTCTATATGGATGGTTTGGAATGAATGGATTTTTTTATGTATGGAAGGAAGTCAGTTTTGGCTCAACTTTCATAATAAAATTATTAGAATTTTACATGTATATTTACGTTACCGTTTTCACCACTTGCACATACAAGACACCATTTGATCTTATCGTAGCATTAAACCTTTGAACTCCCAAAAGATCCCGAACGTTCCCATGTAAATATCTTGTGTTTTCGACCCCGACCTGTCAAAGGATCACGAAAAATACCACAGACCTTTATTTTTGTATTGAAATTCGAGGACATGGGTGTACAGATATATATACAATTTGGAAAGTACCTTTTGATATACTGTGATCCGGCAATATTTATGAATTCCTCCGAAGGCAAATACTCCTTAAAGGGTTTGAGTAACCTCTTTGCAAGGAAACTGACTTGGGGTCGTGTTTCAAAGAGAACAAAGTGCTTGAGAAAAATATTTTGTTCCGTCAAGGTTTATCGTTACTAGTTAGAATGGAATAAAAATCATTTCTCTTTGCTATTTTTTCATGGAGCTTTTTTATAGTAGTTCGACATAATAGCTTCCCTACGCCTGGTGGAAACGAGGCGCTGGCTACCGACTGGTGGCGGTATAGCCCTCACAATTCAAGGCGTAGCTAAATACCACAGACCAATGACGGGCAGCAGCGTCACCGGAGCGAAAAGCTACGCCCTGCGATCGCCAACCTGCTTGCCCAGGGTGGCGTTTATAGGTATATCCTCTAGATGTTTGCCCTGAACAACTGGAGAGGCCTATGTCCAGCAGTGGAATGCTATAGGCTACCAGAGGTAACGGGTCTGGTCTGGTTCGGTGATGAAAGTATACGCCGATATGGTACAATAAACAGTTTATTCCAGGTTTACACAGTTTATGCACAAACACGAGAAAAATATGTGGGAAGGCGTAGCGCGGTGTCACTCCGAGATCGATTGGCAGTAGACTGACCGTTAGAAATAATTTACGAACCGCGGTAGGTGCGACGTCGGGCTACCCTCCATTTTATTAATAAAATTAGGCTGATAATGATGATGAAGACTAACTAGATAGATAGATATCTATATCTCGGTGGCTTTATAGAGTACAATGGCACATGACACATTCGTGACGTCATGTTCGGGGGTTGTTACGTACTCGTAGTTTTACGATTCGCCACCCGTCCTTATGTGACAACTTCGCTTCATTACCACAGTACCGCGGGGGGGATTATGCGGGGCTTCGCGGGTGGCTCTGCGGATTAACCCTTGTGTTATTACCCTTATCAGACGGCATAGAGGGCGGAGAGGTTGCTAACATCGGCCGAAGACCAAGAAGTGTTAGGTTGTAATCCCGGATGTGACTAGAGACAAATTTCAGACAACATCACATACATTGCCGTGGGGCAATGTATGTGATGTTGTCTGAAGTTTGTCTCGGTGCTTATTTCGGGAGTGGTCCCGAAATAAGCAGGTTGTTGTTAAGTATACTCGAAGCGAATAGCGGCAGACAAGCAAGTGTGATGCTTGATGGTAAGCAGTCGATACCGCCCATGGACACCCGCAACTCTAACCGAGTTTAGAGTCGCTGCCGGCCTTTTTTAATATGAACACGCTCGTTTCTTGAAGATTTTCCAGCCGTAGCTGTTCGGAAAGACTATCGCAGGAAGTTGGTTCCACAAAACCGAGGCACGAGGCAAAAAGTTCCTCACTGTACCACAGTTATCAGTTAAATAATAATAAATAACCCAAGACATACCACACTGGGCCACACAGCGCCACCTAGCCCCAAACTAAACCGAAGCTTGTACTATGGGTACTAGACAACTGATAAACTTACTTAGATACATTTTTTTTGTAAATAAATACATATTATACATAGAAAACACCCAGACCAATAAAAACAGACATGTTCATGAACACAAATATTTGTACTGTGCGGGAATCGAACCCACGACCCTTGCCCAAAGGGCAGAGGTCACTACCAAATGAGCCACCGAGCCTGTCAATTTGGGATTGTGATTGCCAAAGCGCAGTCAATCAACTTACATCTTTCTACCATTTAGTCGCCGACTCAGGGTATTACTCGGTCCCATTTTAGCAAAGAACGCCCTAATTGCCATAATCCTGTTAAAGGACCACTCAGCGAATCAAAACAAGTCGTTCGAGCTAATTGCTTGAGCGTATTCTTGATTTGAAGACGTAATAATATGTTCATTGTTATTCGGTAGGTAAATAAGAAAATTATGGACTCAACATTAAGATCAGTCTTTTAACAGTTTCATGTTCATTTATATGAACGAAAAAGTTATTAGGTGACTGTTGTATAGTGCTGACTTTGATATAGTAGTGTTTTTTATAGTAGCTCGACATAATGGCTTCCCTACGCTTGATGAAAAGAGAAGCCCAAGTCGCTATGACAACGGCCAAGTAACTGTTCAGTTACCTGTCAGTTACATCCACCATGCCGGCCTAACTACAACCCCCCACGAGCTCCGGAAACCCTACCCACCGGCAGAAACACGACCCGGGAGTCATTTGGCTGCGGAATTCTATAGGGTGGAGGTCCTTTCCCGGACGGGGCGGCTCAATCCGAGCGAAAATTCGCTATGCCCTACGGCCCTACTTCTCTCAAAGGTTGCAGGTTCGATCCCCGTACGGTACAAACATTCCTGTGCATGAACTCTAGACCAATAGGTCTGGATATTTGCTATGATGTGTATTTATTTCTATTTCTATAATATACCTATAGTACAAGCTTCGGCTTAGCTTGAGACTAGATGGCGCTGTATGGCCTAATGTAGCATGAGAAAAAATAAAAAACTTTCATGTTCTACCTATTACCATTAGAGTTAACTGTCTGGCACAACCATACGCATGATAAACCAATAGAATCACTTTGATCGCTTTTCGCGACCAGTCGGAGTATATCCAGTCATCATGGCAGTGGCAACTGACTTTGATTACTTATCCGTTGTCGCAGCGACTTGGGCTTCCCGTTCTCTTTCCATCATGATAAATGCAGGCACCCTCAGCAGTTCTGCTAAAATACAAGGGTAGAGAGCAGATGGCTCTATTCCTAGAACTTTCAAAATGATTATAAAAATGTACCTCGTTATTTCTTAGCCTGCGAGAAAATTTGCATATAACAAAGGGTTTTTGTAATCAGGATCTTTTATTTATTTTAATGGCTTTAGAAACAATATGAAATTCATTGTTAATGATTAGATCAAGTTATTTTTTTTTTATTAATAAGGACAATTTCCGTGTAATCTGAATCTTCCTGGAATCTATACCAGCGGCACCGGTTTTGAATAGAATACTCGTAGTAATATTTTATGTTAGAAAATATTAATTGAACATTACCTTTGGATACTTTTATAGTCTTCGAGCCAATTCTGCGAACTCCGTTCGACCTTAGAGTTAAGTCTTATGTTACAAGATTTTAATAAGGTAAATTAGAACCTTTTTTAGGTTATGCTCTGAATACTAAACTGTTACCGGTTGAATTCTTTACCGGAGTCTGTGTTTGCCGAAGGATATTAGAGAGATAGGGCATAGCGAATCATCGCTCGAATTGAGCCGCCCGTCCGGGGAAGGACCTCCACCCTATAGAATAACGCAGTCAAATGTCCTCTGGGTCGTGTTTCTGCCGGTGAGTAGGGTTTCCGGAGCTCGTGGGGGGTTGGGGTTGGGCCGGCATGGCGGTGGCAACTGACAGGTAACTGACCAGTTACTTGCCAGTTGTCACAGCGACTTGGGTTTCTCTTTCGCTTTCCATCAGGCGTAGGGAAGCCATTATGTCGAGTTACTATAAAAAAAAAGAATATCAGAAAACGGGCAACATAGTTTACCTGGGTACAAATAAAACTGCCAAGCGTGGTGATGGTGGCTAAGGGAAATCTTCCCATGACAAATGTCTTTGAAACGGGATGTAATTCGACGTAACAGGACAACAAAGGACGCTTGCGATGATGATGATCTAATGATAAAGCGTACTATACACGTCGAAGTGCTGGTAGGAAAAAAGTTTGACGTGCAAAAGTATTACTAGTGAATCTATTTGCAGAAATAAACTATTTTATTTTTTTATTTTATACACTGAATTTTTAAATGACAAATTGTAATTTACATTGACATGCCATATAATAATATAGTTTTATTCCGACATTCTAATTTAATGGATGTAAGGGATTAAGGGATGTAAGGGAGCGACCTATCATCTTTTCGCCCCAAGCAACCTCACCTGCCCGTGGTGCATCCTGCCGAATAACAAACGAGGCGCTGGCATCCGACTGATGGCGGTATAATCATCACAATTGAAGGCGTAGCTAAATACCACAGGCCGATGATGGGCAGCAGCGTCACCGGAGCTAGAAGCTACGCCCTGCGATCGCCAACCCGCCTGCCCAGCGTGGCGATTATGAGTAGGTATATCCTCCAGATGTTTGCCCAAAGTGGCGAACTATTGGAGAGGCCTATGTTCCACAAATAAATGATTTGATTTGAATGAAGTTGTCTGACAGATACATAACTTTATCCAAAGTACATGTAGCTAATAAAAAATCCAACAGAATTTCCACCTTGCGGTCTTGTTTTGATTGCGGTCGCAATTTTATAACGGGATTAACTCAATTAGGGCGTTTTACGCGAATGCGCCTCGCATTACCCCCGGGTATCTGATGAAAGTTTTTTAATAGCGGTTCTGGAGAGCGAAACTTCATGTTGGAGAATTAGCAATCAAGCGGAGCTAGACCGTTTTTGTGCACGATTTTTTAATTCGAAGAAGCACTCGGGAGAATTTATTTCGTGTTTATGCATTGCAGCTTGTACTGTTGACTTACTCTATGGTTTTATAGATGGACGGACACACATACACTTCGTCACTTTTGTTTTTATTATAACACTAGCTGTGCCGGCGGCGTCGCAGGCGTGGATATCGGGTTTCAGAAATAACGGACTTCCATAAAATGGTACCTAAATTTTAAGTTAGATCTTGAGCAATACATTGGTGAAAACCGCATTTAATTACATGCAGTAAGTAGTATTCGCGTGATGCGCGTTCAAACGTAAAGATTAAAATTTTTCCCGTTTTCCCAACACTTCTGTTCTGCTCCTATTGATTGTAGCGGGATGAAAAGTAGACTTATAGGCTGCCCAGTAGTTTGAAAAATAATTGTACCAAGTTTCGTTAAAATCCGTCCAGTAGTTTTTGTTTCTATAACAAACATAAAGACAGACAGACAAAAATTTTACTGATTGCATTTATTTATTTTGAAAATATATTTCATGTACAAAATTTACCTCTCTACAGATTTATTATAAGTGTAGATAGAAGAAGACTAACTGTGCCAGCGGCGTCCCACGCATGGATATCGGGTTTCAAAAATAACGGACTTCCATAAAATGGTGCCTCAGCTCAAATCGAGTTCAGGGTCGCTGCCGGCCTTTTAAAAAAGTTTCCCAAGTCGTAGCTGTTCGGAAAAACTGTCGCAGGAAGTTTCATAAAAACGAGGCGCGAGTCTTCTTCTTGGAACTTCTTCCCCTTAAACCTTAACTTTAGAACCTTGTCACAATAACAAATGAAAAATGACACCTCAACAAACATGAATTGAGAAAAGATTTAATATAATGTGACAACGTTCTAAAGTGTATACGCTTTTGACTAAATAACTGCACACAAGTACTCAAATTAATCATCATTTACCACTAAAAAGTTACCGACTCTTCCCGTGACCGCTTCGATATAAAGTACATTGCTCTTTTTACACCGCTATCAATAAAAAGTGCCGAATAAAACAAACCATACATATGCATCCTAATAAAATGTCCTTTGGTATACCTTTTGGTTATACAGGGTTGTAAAAATACACTTTCAGCCCTGGGACTCGTTTAAGACCTCTTTGGTACATAATATATAAGGTTAGCCATTTTATTGTTGGGATCTGTTCTGAACAGATGTTGTATGAAAGAATATTTGACTTCAAGAAGGTATGGAATAGCTGAATGTGTTCGAAATACGACCAATAGCATTTCAAGTGTTCTTTCTGTTAAATATGTATTGAATAAGTGTGTCTAAACTGTTATAACCTATGCTGCTGAAAGCTAGACGCTTACGGGACTGATAAACAAGCTTAAAGTTTAATAGAAACATAGCGATCTCGTCCGGGGAATGACCTCCGGGTCGTGTTCCTGTCGGTGAGCAGGGTTTCCGGAGCTCGTGAGGGTCAGGGTTGGGCTGGCATGGCGGTGGCAAATTACAGGTAACTGAGTTACCTGCCCGTTGTCATATCAACTTGGGCTTCTCTTTCGATATCCATCAGGCGGCTTAATTCGAGCAAAGATTCGCTATGCCCTACCTCTCTTTAATCCCGATCTCTCTACAGTCGTGTCGAACTATTCCCTGTTTTTTTTTATTCCCTATGGTGCAGCGCAGACGGCACACTTTTTGTGCGATAGAGTCTGCGTCTGAGACATTTAAAAAGAGCGTCTAGGTCTGCCGACAGAATATTTGAAGATGTGCGTCGTGTACGTTGAGTCTGAGAAATATCCGCGACAGATTTTTGCTCGTCGTGTGCGTGACTGCATATAATTGCAAAAAGTGCGTCACGGATAGTCTGTCATCTTCGCTGCTCCTATATGAGTGTCCTGTGCACTTTAATACATTTTTTTTTTTTTTTTTTTTATAGTGGCTCGACATAATGGCTTCGCTACGCCTGATGGAAAGCGAAAGAGAAGCCCAAGTCGCTGTGACAACGGGCAAGTAACTGGTCAGTTACCTGTCAGTTGCCACCGCCATGCCGGCCCAACCCCAACCCCCCACGAGCTCCGGAAACCCTACTCACCGGCAGAAACACGACTCAGAGGTCAATTGACTACGGTATTCTATAGGGTGGAGGTCCTTCCCCGGACGGGCGGCTCAATTCAAGCGAAGATTCGCTATGTGCTATGCCCTATGGCGTAGCTCCTTGCTCCGGTGACGCTGCTGCCCATCATCGGCCTGTAGCATTTAACTACGGCTTCAATTGTGATAGTTATACCGCCACCAGTCAGGAGAGAATATACTTACGTACAATACCCGCCAACTTAACTTATTATCATCTAACCGCACATCTATCTAACAAACCATCTAGTAATTAAACTTTCACCCATTCCTCTTCAAGCGATTGAGCCGTTTTTGCCGAGCGCTTGATAACTTAATCGATTTGTACGGAGACCTCAGAGGGTAATGTATAACTTGAAGTTATTATCGGAGTGGCGTAAGTCGCAGCCATCACTTGGACGCTTTATGACTGCTTCATTTGATTACTGTGAAAAGTATTTGACTTACTTTGAAATACTTCATAATTCATTCAATCATCAACCGGTAAACAGAGGCATAGCTAGGTAACCTTGGGATATTAGGACAAATAAAAACCGGCCAAGTGCGAGTCGGACTCGCGCACGTAGGGTTCCGTACCAATGATTGAATGAAAAAATTAGGTAATTTGATTTATGACGTTTAAAAAAAAACTACTGTCTAGATTTCGTTCAAACTAAATTTCGTTAGTAGTTTTTGTAGTAATACACATCATATATTTTTTCAGTTTTATCATGCCCATATTTTAGAAGTTACGGGGGGGGGGGGAGACACATTTTACCACTTTGGTAGAGTCTCTCGCGCAAACTATTCAGTTTAGAAAAAAATGTTGTTAGAAACCTCAACATCATTTTCAAATACCTATTCATAAATACCACACACGTATAGGTTTAATGAAAAAAAAATTTTGAGTTTCAATTCTATGTATGGGGAACCCCAAAAATTTTGGATTTTTTTCTGATTTTATTGTCACATCTTAATGCGGTTTACAGAATACATCTACGTACAAAATTTCAATAATGTAGCTCTTATAGTTTCGGAATAAACTGGCTGTGACATACGGACGGACAGACAGACAGACAGACAGACAGACAGACAGACAGACTGACAGACAGACAGACAGACAGACATGACGAATCTATAAGGGTCCCGTTTTTGCCATTTTGGCTACGGAACCCTAAAAAGGGCTCCTTTGCTTCAAAAATATATAAAAATTAAATATGCAATGTAATTTAATTAATAAAATAAATGTAAATTTAATAAATTACTAACGCTATTTTGTCATCAGCTCTGTTTTGTGGGCACTTATAAGTTTACAGTTCGATAGAGATTTCTGCTAAGGATTCGAAACCCCCAGAGTGTAAGAGCTGATAATGATGATGAATATACATATTTCGGTTTTGGAAAACGGAATCAACGAATGCACCATAAATGTACCTATACCTAAAGACAGATTAAGATCGTTGGTTTCAAATCTACATGGATCTTGCTTGAATATTTTCTATTCTATCATAATCATTGTGAATAGCTTTCGTAGACAGAGAATTGAACCTTCGTATAGCACGCGTTTTAGATGCCAACGCTCTAACCATTACGCCATCCGACGTCGATTCCAGTTACAAAGTGTGCAAATGCTATCCCTAAGTCATCCGCTCACCCCTACCACTTGTTGCCGCGAAACATTCTGGGCCGTTTTATGAGGCTGTCCAGAAGTAGGGCGGCTTAAGTTACAAAAGTGTTGTTTTCATTGGGTTGCGGTTGTAGCAACTAACTTGTTGATAGAAGTTTATCTAGACACACTATTATAACGCTTAATAAGGATACAGACCAGGCCTGAGTAGAACTTAGAAAAGTTTGTTAAATTCCTTATTTTTTACATTTGATGCCAAGACATGCCACGCTGGGCCACTTAGCGCCGTCTAGCCTCAACCTAAGCCGAAGCTTGTACTATGGGTACTAGACAACTGATAAACTTACTTAAATAGTTTTTTTTTTGTAAATAAATACAAATTATATATTTACAGAAGACTGGCTTGTCACATCGACTTGGGCTTCTCTTTAGCTTTCCATCAGGCGTAGGGACGCCATTATGTCGAGCTACTATAAAAAAAACGAATATCAGAATTGTAAAGTAACTTTGTTAAAAAAATAAAGAAAATATTCACTCGTCATCGGCAGAAATTAACAACGTAAATTTACTACTTAGTGGCAATTAATTAAAAAAAGAGCTTGTATTATTTTCTCTTCATCATCATCATCAGCCTATTACAGTCCACTGCTGGACATAGGCCTCTCCACTTGTTCGCCACTTATAGCAAACATCTGGAGGATATACCCATAATCGCCACGCTGGGCAGGCGGGTTGGCGATCGCAGGGCGTAGCTTCTTGCTCCGGTGACGCTGCTGCCCGTCACCGGTCTTTAGTATTTAGCTACGCCTTCAATTGTGATGGTTATACCGCCACCAGTCGGTTGCCAAGCGCCTCGTTTGTTATTCGGCAGGATGCACCACGGGCAGGTGAGGTTGGCTTGGAGCGAAAAGATGATAGGCCGCTCCCTTACATCCCTTACTGTTCTGTATCTGTATCTGTATTTTCGCTTACTGTTCTATAATTTAGAATAGGCATCCCTATACTAACCAAATAGTGAAATATAATATCCGGACGGGCCAATACTTCCGGCTGCTCCGACTATCAGGCAGGTGGGAGTTTATCTGCCAACTTGTCCTAACTTGGCACGTCTGCCGGCTGAATTCTATTGTAGCACTAATGTAGTTGGCTTGTTTCGATGTTTCAATAAATTGATTTGTTTTTTTTTGTGTTTAAAATAGGTTCCTTTTTATAAAAACATGGAATAATAACGCCCTTTTATCTCTTTCGAAGTGAATAAGTCACTATGTATGTATGTATGTCACAAATGAAATTGCATCCATAGATCAATAGACTTGGTGAAACTGGTCGTCAAATTTATCTTAATCTTAACTTAATATTATAAAGCTGAAGAGTTTGTGTGTTTGTTTGTTTGTTTGAACGCGCTAATCTCAGGAACTACTGGTCCGAATTGAAAAACTCTTTTTGTGTTGAATAGACCATTTATCGAGGAAGGCTTTAGGCTATATAACATCACGCAGCAACTATTAGGAGCGAAGAAATAATGGAAAATGTAAAAAAAAAACGGGGAAAAAATAACTATTCCACGCGGACGAAGTCGCGAGCACAGCTATCATAAATAACTGAAGTATGTAAATATAATATTATACTACTAAATAAATGTAAGTTAGTTTTATAAAAGTTGTAAGCAAGTCTTAGTGTTGTAATCTCTGTAATTCTCTATCTCTCAATCTGCCCTACGATGTAGTGAAATTTTTTAAGATTTCTTTAATAAGTACAATGTTGTATGGCTCAATTTAGATTATCATTGACACTACCTGCATAATTAAAATAAAATAAAATAAATAAAATAATTTATTTCTGCAAATAGATTTACAAGTAAATTCTTTTGCACGTCATACTTTTTTTTTCCCTACTAGCACTTCGACGTGATAAGGATGAGGCCTGATGAGAAGAAGTGCCGCAAGAAACTCATCAATTTTGGCTTTTTTCAAAAATATACATAATCATCATACTGTTGATGTCATACATTAATACAATATTAAAATTTGTTAAGTGCAGGCGAGCAGCTCATTATGTCCATGTAATATTATCGTCTAGGAAGTCTTGTATTTTATAATATCTTTTTTTCATAAGACATGACTTAATATGAGACTTAAACCTATGTATTGGTAGTTCAACAATATTCTGTGGTACTTTGTTTAGCAGTACATACATTGAGATATAATCATGTCTCCCCTAGTTTCCTTAACAATTTGGTAAAATCTATTAATTATGTATTTATTTACCCCTTCTTTTTGTAACAGTTATACAACTCAATTTCGTTCCCGCGCACGTCACGTCTTTTTTTTTAAGAGGGGAATGCATTAAGCACCTTCATGCCGTCTCCGGATAGCGCCGAAGCCGTAAAATCTATTACTTATGTATTTATTTACCCAATTTTTTTTGTAAAAGTTATACAACTCAATTTCGTTCTCGCGCACGTCTCAGTCGGCCCTATTCCCCCCTATTACCTAGTTCAAACGGCACGCCGATTCAAAGACGCCGCCAACTGTCCCCCACTTCGTACCTAGTTCCGCCAAGTGACCCTACACTTGAGCACTAACTAGCTTTGGCAACCAGCTTAAGTTATCTCACAAGTTGGCTGCCAGTTAATTATAGAAACTGTGCTGTGTTGTTCTTGAAATTCTAATTAATTATATCGATTTTGGTGTTGGGTGTATTCCACAGAAATGTATCACATTGTGTGCTATAAGTGTGATTCGATGTTTTATAATTTGAGTACACACTTCATCATTATCATCAGTTTATAAATGCCACTAATATGGTTAACCTCCCCCAATAGGGATGTTTCCAGGGTCAAAATAATTAGGTACATTATATTTAGTCCGTATTTTAGATTGTAAAAATATATTGGACACGTATTTTCCCTTTTTTCATTTAAACAAAAAATAACAAAGATATGTACAAGGCATTAACATGTAGGAGTGGGGGTCTTTGACGTCACTCAGTGCCGAAAAAAACTCCCACTCTCTGACGTCACGCGTGATTTTAACGGGCTATGTCTTTGTAATTTTTGGTCTAATTTACAAATGAAAAAATACGTGTCTTTTATTTTTGAACAATGTAAAAGGCGGACTAATTACATTTTTACGACAACAGACCTATTGTCAAGTGGTAGGATTTGTCTTCACGTTTGGCAGGCCTCGGTCTGTAGTATTTAGCTACGCCTTGAATTGTGATGGTTATACCGCCACTAGTCGGTTGCCAGCGCCTCGTTTATTATTCGGCAGGATGTACCAGGAGCAGGTGAGGTTGGCTTGGAGCGAAAAGATGATATGTCGCTCCCTTACATCCCTGCATACTTGGCTAGTATCCTTGAAAAGAGGCTATACAATACATGTTGGCCGAGGCTTGACGAGTGTACGCCAATACCAACGTGTAGTGCAGACAGTATATTTGCCTTGCCTTTGCTCGGCGACCCTCGCCCAGTTGGTCGACCGGAGGCAAGCGCCAATCTCTTTATATCTACACTAATATTATAAAGAGGAAAGATTTGTACCTATTTTTGTATGTTTGTGCTCAAAAAGTACTGGGCCGATTTAAAAAATTCTTTCACCATAAGAATGCTACATTCTTCCAATTTGACATAGGCTACTACAGGGCAGAAGTCGTTGGAGGTGCCAGAAAAACGGTCTCCCACAGGGAAGTGTTCTGGCGCCTGCATTATTTAACGTGTATACTAACGATCAACCTACAACCGAATCCACCAGTCGCTTCCTCTATGCTGACGACCTCGCCATGGCAGCGCAGGCAGAGACCTTTGAAGAGGTGGAAGTAATGTTAAAGAAGGGTCTGGAAAGCCTAGACTCATACTATGATGCCAATTCGCTTAGACCTAACCCTTCTAAAACTCAGTCCTGCGCCTTCCACCTTCGCAACAGAGAGGCCAATCGTCGTCTAAAGCTGACTTGGCGTGGAGTCGATGTGGAGCACTGCCACCGCCCGCGGTACCTTGGTTTGACGTTGGACAGGTCCCTCACGTTCAAAGCCCACTGCACCGGAGTTAAGCAGAAGGTCGGCTCCCGCAATAATCTGCTCCGCCGCCTTACTTCCACGACGTGGGGCGCAACTCCACACGTTGTACGTACGACGGGTCTGGCACTGTGCTTCTCGGCGGGTGAATTCGCATGTCCAGTATGGCACAGATCTGCGCACTCGCGAGAAGTAGATGTTGCGCTAAACGAGACCTGTCGTATTATCACGGGATGTTTGAAGCCAACCCCATTAAACAAGATTTATCCTCTCGCCGGGGTCGCGCCCCCTGACGTGCGTCGGGAGGTAGCTTGCGGCATCGAGAAGCGGAAGCAGGAGACCGACCACAGACATCCACTGTTCGATTACCGTATGCCTGAGGGGAGGTTGAAAAGCCGGAATAGCTTTTTAAGACGGACCAAGGCTGCTGCAACCCGTCCCCCGGATGCGAGGATTGACCTCTGGACTGCGAGAACTCCTCCACCACCACATTACGTACCACCGGCCGAAGGTTTGCCTCCTGGTCGAGACGAGTCTTGGCCAGTGTGGAGAACTCTTAATCGACTTCGCTCAGGAGTTGGCCGGTGTGGATCTAATCTGCTTAAGTGGGGGCTGAGCGGGAATGTTCATGCTGGCTGCGGCTGTGGTGCACCACTGCAGACCATGGCACATTTGCTCACCTGCCAGCTGTGTCCCACTACGTGCACGGTAGATGATCTTTGCAGGGCGAGCGACAATGGCATCCAGGTCGCCAAGTTTTGGACTGGTTCTGTTTGAGGTGGATTGCCATTGACTCGAGAAGAAGAAGAAGAAGAAGAAGAAGACATAGGCTACTTTTAATTTTGAAAAAAAATAGGGATCCTTGGTAAAATTTGAACAATATAATTGTCTACCCTGTGCGAAGCCGGGACGGGCTGCTAGTAACACATAAAGAGAAGGGTAACGCAGTGCACAACTGAAAACATTACCCTCTTTTCTTCTTCAATCGGGTAAAAGAGTCAATCGGTAGCCCTAGCTTAGCCGAACAATAAACGAGCTAACTCCATTCCCCGCACGCAGAGCTATCGCCGAAAGCTTTCATCGCTGAATACCAACTAGACGGCTACATTTTTGTTGAGTTGTGCACTAAGTATTAAATATTTACATACACATACGCCACTTTTGTTTTCCGATCATGTTTTAAGAAAACGTGGTTTACTGCGTTGTTTAATCTGTGTTTTGTTAGCAGAACTCTTTAGGATTCCGTAGGCTTCACTCAGCATTATTCACTGAAAAGCGCCGTGGCTTGCTACGCGGCCATGGTTCAAAGCTGAGTGTGGCTCTTTTATATTGGACGTTCGTAACTGACCTTCTGATTTAGTCACACCAAACTGATGTAAGGGAGCGGCCTATCATCTTTTCGCTCCAAGCCAACCTCACCTGCCCGTGGTGCATCCTGCCGAATAACAAACGAGGCGCTGGCAACCGACTGTTGGCGGTATAACCATCACAATTGAAGGCGTAGCTAAATACTAAAGACCGGTGACGGGCAGCAGCGTCACCGGAGCAAGAAGCTAAGCCCTGCGATCGCCAACCCGCCTGCCCAGCGTGGCGATTATGGGTATATCCTCCAGATGTTTGCTCTGAGTGGCGAACAACTGGAGAGGCCTATGTCCAGCAGTGGACTGTAATAGGCTGATGATGATGAAACAGTTGATAACCCAACCACTTAAGTATGTTAATTCAGAAAATGCATATATGTTACTCTCTTGACGGCTAAATTACCGGTCGACCTTTCAAAGTTCCCAGTAAGTTGGGGAAAATGTAAATTTTTCCGGAAAAACTTCCCGGTTAGATTTTATATGGCAGGCCATGTTGAAATTCAGTAGAGTATTAAGCGCTAGCTAGTCCTTTGTCCGAGGGTTTGCGCTCATGTCATATCATCATCAGCCTATCGCAGACCACTGCCCGACATAGGCCTTCAATTACCACTTAACGCAAGCATCTGGAGGCTTTACAAATACTGCCCAGTAGGGCAGGCGGGTTGGCGATCGCAGGGCGTAGCTTCCTGCTCCGGTGACGCTGCTGCCCGTCATCGGCCTGTGGTATTTAGTAACGCCTTCAATCGTGAACCGGGTTGGGCCGGCATGGCAGTGGCAACTGACAGTTAATTGACCAGTTACTCGCCCGCTGTCACAGCGACTTGGGTTTCTCTTTCGCTTTCCATCAGGCGTAGGGAAGCCATAATGTCGAGCCACTATAAAAAAAAAATATTTATTTACCTGGAAAGTGTACTCGTATGTTGAATAACCTAGTGAAGGTTTCTGAGTTCTTACCTCAAATATTGCATTTAAAACTAGACTAAGTCGATACTTCGAAAAATGAGACCGACACGACTAAAAAGTCATACCATATCCAACCTTATTCCTATTGGATCAAGACCAATACTCTCCGCAGGCGTGCCCGTGTACAAATCATTGCAAAGAAATAGGGCACCATTTTACGCTCGAAATGCAAACATTATCGTGTGAGTGATGGTGACATAGCTACAGATTATTGCCGGTCGGTCCGTAGTTTTTGCTGTTTATTAAGTCGTGTTCGCTTTTTTTGCTCGCCAGTGCACGCTTGGAATGGCTGTTAAATATTGGTATGATATTCTTATGAAAGTGTTTTATTGCACTGCAGTAGATGCAGGTGATAGCGTTTGGGCTTAAGTGGTAGATTGTTGGGATGTAAGGGACCGACCTATCATCTTTTCGCTCTAAGCCAACCTCACCTGCCCGTGGTGCATCCTGTCGAATAACAAACGAGGCGCTGCCAACCGACTGGTGGCGGTATAACCATCACCATTGAAGGTGTTGCTAAATACCACAAACTGATGACGGGCAGCAGCGTCACCGGAGCGAGAAGCTACATCTACATCATCATCATCTTAAGCCTATTGCAGTCCACTGCTGGACATAGGCCTTTCCATTTTTTCGCCACTTAGGACTAACATCTGGAGGATATACCCATAATCGCCACGCTGGTCAGGCAGGTTGGCGATCGCAGGGCGTAGCTTCTCGCTCCGGTGACGCTCTTTTTTCGTTGGCTAGTATTTCATAATGATCCTTATAAAACCAACTTATGGTTTTAATTTGAATAGGCATTATCCATCAAAAACTTTTTCTAAAGAACGATCACGCATTGAATAAGAATTTGGTATAGTGAAAGATAACCTCAAAGTTACTACAATGATTGTTGTAAGTCGCGAAAGGCCAACACTTGGATGGATATTAATTTGAAATTCTAATCGCGAGTGAAACTATTCGCCAAGTCTATTGTTTGCACGCTTAAACTAATTTCTAATCTGTTTATCCATTGTCTGATGGTTCTTTCTTTCGGTAACTTTGTTTTTTGCTCAGAAAATTAGTCTGACTGAGATGAACTTGCGCGAATTTTAGTGTTTTGTTTGACTTTGGTAACGACGTGTCACGCATTTTGTTTTCAATAGTGTTTGTGATAGAGCGGTAAATAAATAAATAACCCAAGACATGCCACGCTGGGCCATCTAGCCCCAAACTATAGTTCATTCGCGTTAAAAAAAAAGTGACTGACAGGCCACTAGCCAATCAAAACGCTAGAATTATAATTTCTAGCGTTTTGATTGGCTAGTGGCCTGTCAGTGACCTGTCAGTCACTATTTTCTTAACGCGAATGAACTATAAGCCGAAGCTTGTAATAAGGGTACTAGACAACTGATAACCTTACTTAGATACATTTTTTTTGTAAACAAATACATATTATACATAGAAAACACCCAGACCATTACAAACAGACATGTTCATGAACACAAATGTTTGTACTGTCATCATCATCATCAGCCTATTGCAGTCCACTGCTGGACATAGGCCTCTCCAGTTGTTCGCCATCTAAAGCAAACTTCTGGAGGACATACCCATAATCGCCACGCTGGGCAGGCGGGTTGGCGATCGCAGGGCGTAGCTTCTTGCTCCGGTGACGCTGCTGCCCGTCATCGGCCTGTGGTTTTTAGCTACGCCTTCTATCGTGATGGTTTAACCGCCACCAGTCGGTTTGCCAGAGCCTCGTTTGTTGTTCGGCAGGATGCACCACGGGCAGGTGAGGATGGCTTGGAACGATAAGGCGATAGGTCGCTCCCTTACACGTTTGTACTGTGCGGGAATCGAACCCACGACCCTTGGCTTAGAGGGCAGAGGTCACTACCAAATGAGCCACCGAACCTGTCACTAAACTAAGTCTATTTATTTTTTAACATTTTATTTTTTGGAGCCGGCTCTGAGAAATCCCCCCAAATAATAATTGACATTACGGGAGGCGTCTAGCAATGGACTTTTGCATGTTAGAGCTGGCTATAACAATAGGCTTGTTATATTCAAGTTGGGATGTAAGGGAGCGACCTATCACCTTTTCGCTCCAAGCCATCCTCACCTGCCCGTGGTGCATCCTGCCGAACAACAAACGAGGCTCTGGCAAACCGATTGGTGGCGGTAAAACCATCACGATAGAAGGCGTAGCTAAATATGGTCGATGACGGGCAGCAGCGTCACCGGAGCAAGAAGCTACGCCCTGCGATCGCCCTAAGTAGCGAACACCTGGAGAGGCCTACATATGTCCAGCAGTGGACTGCAATAGGCTGATGATGATGATGATTCAAGTTCTCATAAGTTCGTTGAGGCTTGATTTCCTCAGGGGTACATGCCCTTCCCGGACCAAGAATGCCAGCCGCTTGTCATCTGCGGCTAGTCAGGGCAGGCAGAGATGCAGCTGAATGCTTACGCCGCCCATTGGTGAACTCTACCTACCTAATGTATTCCTCATCATCATCATCATCAGCCCATTGCAGTCCACTGCTGGACATAGGCCTCTCCAGTTGATCGCCACTTAGGGCCAACATCTGGAGGACATACCCATAATCGCCCCGCTGGGCAGGCGGGTTGACGATCGCTTAGTTTGGCTATCTCTGGAGATTCTGTAACTGACAGCTGTTAATGAAACTGTTTTGATTTGATTTAATTTGATTAACCTATAAACACCAAAATACAATAATATAAAAGTTATTTGATTGAGATAATTGAAAAGTCTTATTTACTTATTTGTCGTGTAAGGGTTAAAAATTCAAATGAGATGCTCCACTGATGACGAAACCAACGCCACTTTTAGCTGTATCATATCAATTAAAACGGGGTGTAACTTTAACAATACAATGTTATGTGTACCTGCGCGTAAAGAGACGGGTGACAGAATAAAAGAATAAACGACACGCGCACTCATTGTCTCATTTGTAAAGGGTAAACAGGGCCGCCCTGATATGAACATAAATTATAACCTCAATTTTACCGAGACCATTTTTCCAGCACCTTCTTTTCGGTGCAAGTGATGAGAGAAATTAATGAATAAATAACCTAAGACATGCCACGCTGGGCCACACAGCGCCACCTAGCCCCAAACTAAACCGAAGCTTGTACTATGGGTACTAGACAACTGATAAACATACTTAGATACATTTTTTTTTTGTAAATAAATACATATTACACATAGAAAACATCCAGACCAATACAAACAGACATGTTCATGAACACAAATGTTTGTACTGTGCGGGAATCGAACCCACGACTCTTGGCTCAAAGGGCAGAGGTCACTACCAAATGAGCCATCGAGCCCATCAAGTGTTTCGAACTAGCGACCCACCCTCGGGTATAGATAGATAGATATTCTTTATTTGCACACCAAACAGGTGACTTAAAACTAGGTACAATGACAACCTGACGTACAAATAAGGCGGCCTTATCGCTTTCAGCGATCTCGTTCAGACAACCTTTGGGAAGAGGATAGTTAAAAGAAGGGGTAAGGTGTCAATTGACAAATTGAACCTAATAAATTACTGGGGCTATGGGATATGATAAATAAATATAGGTATTATTGAAAAATATTGCAAAATTAAAAATTAAATATTAGGTATAGAATATTTCAGATAAACATTTAATTGGGTTAGATTATTGGAGTTTTATGATGATGAATGATTTACATATATAATATAATTAAACAGTTTGCACGACTTTGCCCCTCTTCAGAATAGCACACTTCCTCTACCTGAAGGTTGTCTGGAAGAGATCGCTTACTAGTGATAAGACCGCCTAAATTGTACCACTTGTTGTCTGTAATACCTTGTCTATAAATGTTTGTATTTTGTCCAATAAAGAATATGTATCTATCTATCTAATGATTTTCGACGATTTGTAATGACCTTTGGTCGTGTTTCTGCCGGTGAGTAGGGTTTCCGGAGCTCGTGGGGGGTTAGGGTTGGGCCGGCATGGCGGTGGGAACTGACAGGTAACTGACCAGTTACTTGCCCGTTGTCACAGCGACTTGGGCTTCTCTTTCGCTTTTCATCAGGTGTAGGGAAGCCATTATGTCGAGCCACTATTAAAAAAAAAAGTGTTATTTTTTTAAAAACCTATACAAATAAAGATTATTTTGACTTTGACTTTGACCTAGTCTGAAAATTCTGACAATAAGATACCTTCATTTTCTTTGATGATTCAGTCTTTTCCGCCTAAAGGTTTCTGCCCACTACACCGTATCATACCATGACCGTGCTATGAACGTGTCAGACACGAAAATAATACGGCACGGTCTACCTTGCCCACTGAACGGATCGACGGCGTTCTCTACCCGTTTGTAAGACAATTCTTAACTGTCCGTGCATGGCACGCGACGGTGTTGGTCGGCGACGGAACGGTCTAATGGGCATCGTCTCATAGTATTCAATACAAAGAATACTTTTTTTGTCTGACACGTTCATAGCACGGCCATGGTATGATACGGTGTAGTGGGCAGAAGGCTTAACCCGTCGCCGCCCATGCCTTCCACCACGCTCGGCTGTAAACACCGCGGGTCGGCAGTGTATCTCCCGCGATACGCCCTTCATTTCCATACTTAAGTGGTTGCCCGCTTTAATCTGCTCGTGTGCCTATGCCACGTGACCCCGGCGGCATTTTTTTAAACGACTTTTGAATTCGGTATAAATTTCGCCCTTTAGAATATCCAAAAGCTTAAACACTTTCAGGGTCGGGTTTTAGATGGTCGCGAGTGACGTTTTTGGTCTTTTTTTCGACGGCCAATAGGCCTGTTGACTGGCTCGGTGGCTCAATTGGTAGTGACCCCTTCTGAACCAAGGGTCGTGGGTTCGATTCCCGCCCGCGACAAACATTCGTGTGATGAACACTTGTGTTTGTTCCGTGTCTGTGTTTATATTTGTATTTAAGTATTTATTTGTGGTACCTTCGTTGTTCTGATACCCATAACACAAGTGCTTAAGCTACTTACTTTGGGGCGGAGCAATGTATGTGATGTTGTCTAATATTTATTTATTTATTATTTATTTATTTATTAAGCCAGTTTACTCTAAAGCTCTCAAAAGGGTTTCTCCGATTTTTTTATAGTGGCTCGACATAATGGCTTCCCTATGCCTGATGGAAAGCGAAAGAGAAGCCCAAGTCGCTGTGACAACGGGCAAGTAACTGGTCAGTTGCCACCGCCATGCCGGGCCAAACCTAGCCCACCCGCGAGCTCCGGAAACCCTACTCACCGGCAGAAACACGCCCCGGAGGTCATTTGGCTGCGGTATTCTATAGGGCATAGGTCCTTCCCCGACGGGCGGCTCAATTCGAGCGAAGATTCGCTATGCCCTACTTCTTTTAAACCCCTTTCCGATTTACCAGTCACAATGTATAAAACAGTATTTCGTTATCAAATATATGTTTATCGACAGACTAGCTGTGCTCGCGACTTCGTCCGCGTGGAATAGTTATTTTTTCCCCGTTTTTTTTTTTACATTTTCCATTATTTCTTCGCTCCTAATAGTTGCAGCGTGATGTTATATAGCCTAAGGCCTTCCTCGATAAATGGTCTATTCAACACAAAAAGAATTCAATTCGGACCAGTAGTTCCTGAGATTAGCGCGTTCAAACAAACGAACAAACTCTTCAGCTTTATAATATTAGTATAGATATATGAGCAGTGCTTATACTCGACACGAGCGTTTGCGAAATGGCGAGTCTCAGGCTCTAGTGTTTGCTCTGCAGCGCCCAGTGCTAACAACATGCATCCTTGTTGTCTAGTGTTTGGGAATCCGTCCAAAGCCGTATTTATAGTATGTATTTCACAAATTTACAGGTCTTGGTGCAATATATTTTGTTACTTAGCAATACTGACAGCAACGTTTGCTTTTAGTTATGTATTGTGTTTAGTGGGTATGCCCTCCCGTTTCGGGAAGTGTGAGTCCCACACACAATGACTTAAAATTAGTTTCTGCTTAGACTAATGGTTGACTGGTAGAGAATGCCTATGCGGCATTAAGTCCACCTTTTGTACACTACTTAATTGTGCGATAAAGATTAAATAAATAAATGTCACCTCCCTTCAGAAGTGCATGACGGTGCCTAATGCATTCCCCTCAAAAAAAGTCGTGATACATACAATTAACTTCTCGCTCGGAGGTGCGTACACGATGGCGGCTCGAGCGAAAGTGACCCGATGTACGCGTGGAGTGACGTCATCTTCAACTGACATATGACACTTGAATTTGACGTTCCTCCACAAACGTCAAACGATACACAACGTTAAAATAATCAAAACGTCTTCGCCGATAGTGCCAACATATTAAATGTTTTCATTCTTAATTCTAATTCAACATCTTCTCGCTCCGGTGACGCTGCTGCCCGTCATCGTTCTGTGGTATTTAGCTACGCCTTCAGTTGTGATGGTTATACCGCCACCAAACGGTGGCCAGCGCCTCGTTTGTTGTTCGACATGATGCACCACGGGCAGGTGAGGTTGGCTTGGAGCGAAAAGATGATAAGCCGCTCCCTTTTCCAGTTTACAAAAGCGATAATCGTCTCACTGCCCTCTTACAAAGTTGAACAATTATTGCACATTACTGGGAGCACAGTTTGCAGACTGCAGGCCATTTGAATACTTAGCAGCGTCACTCGGATGCGGAAAGTGCACTGAGATAACACGACTCTGATAGCTGTTACGGGACAATGTGTTATGGTTATTGGTGCATTTAACTGGGGGATAATTCGTGTAGTTCTGTTTTGTAGCTTTGATTATGTTCTACTATAATTAGTAGAAGACGATTAAGGGAGTATCAGGAAGCGATAGAATTAAGAGAGGTAGGGCATAGCGAAAGAGCCGCCCTCTGAAGCATGAGTGACGTCACGCGTAATTTCAACGGGCTATAACTTTGTAATTTTTAATCTAACTTACAAATAAAAAAATGCGTGTCTTTTATTTTTGAATAAGCTAAAAGACGGACTTATTACAATTTTTAGCCATAAAAAATAATTGGGATTGGGGGAGGATTTTGTCCAACAGTGGACATTTTCAGACTGATGATAATGATTAAATAAATAAATTACTGTTTATTTAAGTACTTAGTTATTTCAATTTATCTGTGTATATTTAAATTTAGAGAAGTACTAAATTGACCCTAGAATCGAACTCTTCCAATCACCCGCTCCAACCATTGCGCCACCGACGCTGACCAATATTAGATAGTCGCGCTATAGAAATGACTAACGTATAGAAAATTACCGAAACTGGTTTATTCCGCCGCCCCCGGGGCGATGAGCCGTGCCATCATGCTTCAAAGGTCTGTTTCCGTTCCGTTTGAAGTCGCCCCGACCCCCCACCACAGTGTAGGGAGACGCAGTACAGCCTTATAATGTCAGCTGAATAATAAGAAAGCTGGAAAGTTGTCTGAAAAAACCAGTCTATAGCTATTGTGAAATCACAATAATCCTACTTCCTTCCTACTAATATTATAAACGCGAAAGTTTGTTTGGATAGATGGATGGATGTTTGTTCCACTTTCACGCAAAAACTACTGAACGGGTTTTAATGAAACTTTACAGGAATATAGTTTGTACATCAGATTAACACATAGGCTATGTTTTATACGAATATTCACGCGGGCAGAGCCGCAGGCAGCAGCTAGTAAATAATAATAATAAATAACCCAAGACATGCCACGCTGGGCCACACAGCGCCACCGGAACCCCAAACTAAGCCGAAGCTTGTACTATGGGTACTAGACAACTGATAAACTTACTTAGATACATTTTTTTTTGTAAATAAATACATATTATACATAGAAAACTCCCAGACCAATACAAACAGACATGTTCATGAACACAAATGTTTGTACTGTGCGGGAATCGAACCCACGACTGTTGTCACTACCAATTGAGCCACCGAGCATATCATCATCATCATCATCATCAGCCTCGGGTAGTCCACTGCTGGACATAGGCCTCTCCATATGCTCGCCACTTTGCTCGATCATGTGACTTATTCTTCAAAATTGTTGCTAAAGTGCTAATGTGATGTATAAGTTCTGTAAAGTTTAATTAAATCCGTTCAGTACTTTTTTTGTGAAAGAGTAACAAATGGATATTATTATATTTGTTATTTACATAACAAACTTTTACGTCTATGTAAACAAAAATGGATCTTCGAAGTGTATGTGCACCCATAAGTTTCGAAACCATATTGAAATTCTTTCTAATTCTCTATCCATCTTTCGAACAGTGAAAATAAAATCAAAATCGACTAAAATATTTAACAGATTCAGTTGTTCATAGCAAATTTCGAGTTAGGGCGTTATTTTATTAAGAGGGCTATAATATAAACAGAACAGATTTTCCTTACTCATCGGATAGGTATTTCACATAGAATCTGTCTAGGCAATAACTTTGAAGCTTTATTTTTAATCAGAAAATACAAAATATATTTACACAAATCTCTCTCTTTTGAAATAGTTTAAATAATAATCGGGAATCGCCATTAAATTCACACAAAAACATTACTTAATTAACTGAACCCACTCAATCAACATAACGCACAAATAAACTGCCGCTAACTAACCACTGGATAGCATGACGAACCTCTGTGGTCAATTTATCTGCGGGTTTATCCCATAGCGGTATCCACCATTTTTGTCAACCGTAATACTGGGCAATCCGATTTAATTAAATTAATTAAAATAAACGATAACTTTACCAAACCATTACGCATTCGTCATTTAAATATTTCAACATGTAACCAATTTCGTGTTCAAAATGTTGTTTATTTAATTTTATTTAAATTGGACTAGAGTATCGATTTATGGATTAAAATGTTACTAACGTCATTATTTATTTAATAGGATTATTAATTATTATAAATTATAAATACAAGCACATAAATAGTAGGTATTTAAAAACTACATATTTATAATGTAAGCCATTACTTTTTAATTGCATATTATAGTAATACACATATTATAGAGATAATGGGCTGCTCGCCAGCTCTTGACAAAATATATTGTATTAATATAAGGCATTAAAATGTACTCGTACAATACGAGTAAGTATATTTTAATAACGATGGCAATTGATAGGAACTACAATTGCGTGCGAGTTACCACAGCGACTTGGAGATCGTTTCTTACTTTCTATCAAGTGATGAGGGAAATGTGACTTTCTACGAGAGGGAAATGACGTTGGACAAAATGGCTCTAATTTTAAGGTACTTTTAAGTATATAAATAACCCAAGACATGCCACGCTGGGCCACACAGCGCCATCTAGCCCCAAACTAAGCCGAAACTTGTACTATGGGTACTAGACAACTGATAAACTTAATTTTTTTGTAAATAAATACTTACATATTATACATAGAAAACACCCAGACCAATACAAACAGACATGTTCATGCACACAAATGTTTGTAATTTGTGGGGATCGAACCCACGATCCTTGGCTCAGAAGGCAGAGGTCACTACCAATCGAGCCACCGAGCCAGTCAAAGTGAATAAGTCACGCCGCTCATCATCATGTCGTATGGCTTACTTCTGCTCGAGTCCTCAAAGGTCGGCCGGAGTGAGTTCACGGAGCTCTTGCATACCTCCAAGAAAACAACGTACCTAGGGGACATTACTCTACGATATGTACAGTGGTCTGACCCAGAGCCCCACAAACACAATCCAGCGCGTCCCTGATACCCCACTTGTGGAGATGGTGGTGGCATTTCCCGTATCCAGTTCTGAACCGGAATACCCTTGACCATACTGTACGGCAGCTGTTAAAGCCGGGGGAGTCGATAGTAGGGTCCAGTATCACATCCTTCCAAGGATAAAGCTGGAATGTGTCCCAAGATTTTCGCCATCATCATCATCCTATTGCAGTCCACTGCTGGCCATAAGATTCTCCAGTTGTTCGCCATTTAGGGCAAACATCTGGCTGGAGGGTATACCCATAATCGCCACGCCGGGCAGGCGGGTTAGCCATCGCAGGGCATAGCTTCTCGCTCCGTTGACGCTGCTGCTCGTCATCAGTCTGTGGTATTCAGCTACAATGGGGACGTTTCCAGGGTCAAAATAATTACATTATATTTAGTCCCTATTTTAAACTATAAAAATATATTAGACACGTATTTTTCCTTTTTCATTTAAACAAAAAATAACAAGGATACAAGGCATCAAAATTTAGGAGTGGGGGTCTTTGACGTTACTCAGTGACGAAAAAACTCCCACTCTGTGACGTCACGCGTAATTTTAACGGGCTATATCTTTGTCATTTCTGGTCTAATTTACAAATAAAAAAACACGTGTCTTTTATTTTTGAACAATCTAAAAGACGGACTAATTACCTACATTTTTTACGGAAACAGGCCTATTGCGATGTTTATACCGCCGCCAGCGCCTCGTTTGTTATTCGGCAGGATGCACCACGGGCAGGTGACCCTTACATCCCTTTTCGCCATTAGTCACGCCACTAAAGTCACCTCACTGCTCTGCAATCCACTATGGTCCTATGTCCAGCAGAATCAACAGCCCCGTTTGTAATGAAGGCTCGCGCCCGACTGGCCACGATTTGACGGAATTGATTGTGCTGTACTTACTTGCAAGCTCTCGAGTGTAAATATGTGGCCACAAAGGGGTACTTTACGTCGTGACACTTTAAGGGAACTCGGTGAGAAAATTGGATTTTCGGACGAAGTATAGATTTATTGGGCGCGAAGTTTTTGTTGAATACAAATCAGTTGATGCGGTATTGTGCCCATTTTCGGGCGTTTCCTCGAGCTTACTAGCTTGTTTAACTATCATCATCATCAGCCTATTGCAGTCCACTGCTGGACCTAGGCCTCGCCCTAAGTGGCGAACATCTGGAGGATATACCCATAATCGCCACGCTGGGCAGGTGGGTTGGCGGATGTTTGCAGGCTAATGAATGAATCATCATATCATCAAGACAAGCAACAATCATCAATTATGAGTATTACATGGGTGCACTAATAAATAAAATAAAAGTAATCACATTATGTCCTGTGGTCGAGAATTTTCCATTCTCTTAATATCCGCCAGACGGTAAAGCTTTGTCAAACAGGTAAGTAACCTATTTCTCGAAGGTTTTGTTCCCTTTTTCTTTAATCTCGAGTGAAGTGTAAGTTCTAAACATAGCCGTGATGTTATAGGATATTCTTAGTACCTGTCCTGTAAAAGTATTAGTAACATAATGTGCTGTGAGAAAATTTTTGTGTAAACAATGCTTCAATGCGAGTAACGTGTTAATTGGCATGTTTTTAAGGCTCCGTACCCAAAGGGTATTTTACTAACAGAATTAAGTACTAAGACTTCTCTGATTGTTCGACTATCCGTCTCTCTGTCACCAGTCTGTATCTCAAGAACCGCGATAGCCAGACATTTCAAATTTTCGACAGACATATTATGTGTTTCTCTTGCCGCTATTTTTCTATACATATATCTATATAACATACTCGTATACAAAAAAAAAATTATTAATGTACAACTCTTTCATCATCATTATCATTAACCCATTTCAGTCCACTGCTGGACATAGGCCTCTCCAGTTGTAAACATCTGGAGGATATACCCATAATCGCCACACTGGGCAGGCGGCTTGGTGATCGCAGGGCGTAATTTCTCGCTCCGGTGACGCTGTTGCCCGCCATCGGTCTGTGATATTTAGCTACGCCTTCAATCATGATGATTGTACCGCCATCAGTCAGTTTCAAGCGCCTCGTTTGTTATTCCATCACCATTTGTTATTCAGCAGGATGCACCACGGGCAGGTGAGGTTGTCTTGGAGCGAAAAGATGATAGGCCGCTCCCTTATATCCCACAATTCTTTATTTATCGTTCGACTGTATTCTTTAATAAGTTGCGTTGCCAATTCATATTTTTCTTTCCTCTTTGTTCCTAAAAATCCTACCAATCCCACCCAATCACATTTCATTTCCATTTTTTAACAACCCACACTGCGTCCTCCAAGGGTCCAAATGTCATATTAAACATTACGTAATTATCCCATTGAGCAATAAACCGGGCCAACCCTCCACTGAATGGGGCACTTTCGACCCAAGGGCACGGAAACAATCACAGACACGCATTAAACGATTACAATGGAACAAAAAACTGGGTTTTGACACGCGACCGGGCGAGGGGTTAACATTAACGGTATTATGTTGGCCAATCGGACTGGCCGTTTGGCATGTAGGGGGGTTAGGTGTGACGTAATAAGTAGTAATTCAGTCTAGCTAGGCGTTTCGTGTACATTTTTCAGACTTTCAATCCTCAATTGGTAAATATATTATGTAGTACGATGTAAGGGATTTACCTATCATGGCATGGCTGTGGCAACTGACAGGTAACTGACCAGTTACTTGCCCGTTGTCACAGCGACTTGGGCTTCTCTTTCGCTTTCCATCTGGCGTAGGGAAGCCATTATGTCGAGCTACTATAAAAAAAAAGAGTATCAAAGTCTGAATCAACAGAATGGAGTGAAAATCCATCTACACTTAGATTCCAAGCGCTAACTTCAGAGCTTCACGCAAATTCGTCAAGTCGAACCAGCCAACATAACTTTCTGAGAGCTTTTTATTTAGCACATCGATAATGGAAACAAAATTTGCATCGTCCGGTGTGTGCTTTTTAAACTTCTCTCGCGATCCACCCCGGGGGCTGTTGCCGAACTTATGAGGGTTTAAAACGGGGTTGTGTTTGGGAATGGACATGGAATAAAGGTGAGGGTCCTTAGGGACAGACGTATCGGAAAGGGTTTGTTGAAGTTCGGTAAACACTTGCTTGACAATATTAGGTAATGTACTGTGAGCGTAATTTCTGCTGAGCACAAATAAATTAGGGATGTAAGCGAGTAGCATATTGAATTTTTTCGCTCCTCACCTGCCCGTGGTGCATCCTGCCGAATAACAAACGAGGCGCTGGCAACCGACTGGTGGCAGTATGACCGTCACTATTGAAGGGGTAGCTAAATACCACAGACCCATAACGGGCAGTAGCATCACCGGAGCGAGAAGCTACGCCCTGTGATCGCCAACCCGCCTGCCCAGAGTGGCGATTATGGATATATCCTCCAGATGTTTGCCCTAAGTGGCGAACAACTGGAGATGCCTATGTCCAGCAGTGGACTGCTATAGATTTAATTGATAGCCCACAGTTTACATATAAAAACAAAGGGTGGTCTTAACAACTACATTGTTATTCTCATCTATACAAAACGTTAATAAGGCCCATGAATTGTATACACATTTTCATCATAAGAGGAATCCTCGATTTTCCTTATGCCGAAGCTGAACCGGACCCAAAGACAGGACCCTGGATCTATAATGACATCATTATTATGATTACCACACACTATGCCATCCTACGCCTCTATCCCTAGACAATAAGGTCTATTTTTGAGTGCCGGCGACATCTTCAGACCTTCAGTAATAATCGAATAAAGAACGGCAATTTTCTGCTGTTGCCCATACAAATATGTTTATCCTAGTGATGTGGTCGGATTGCAGTTGTCAGTACCGGAAATTATCGATAAATTCATTACGAAAATCTTTCATTTGATTTTGATGTAGGAAGGAAGGAAAGAAAGAGAGTGACAAGATAATAAATAAATAAATATCAAATAAAAAAAATTAATAAAAACAAGAAAGACATGCCACGCTGGGCCTGTGGGCCACACATCGCCATCTTGCCCCATATTAAGCCGAAAGTTGTCTATGGTACTAAATAATGGATAAACTTACCTACTTTTTTTTTGTAAATAAATACATTAATTCATTATACATAGTAAACACCCAGACCAATACAAACAGATATGTTCATGAACACAAATGTTTGTACTGTGCGGGGATCTAACCCACGACCTTTGGCTCAGATGGCTGAGGTCACTACCAAATGAGAGGCCTTAGGCCAGTCAAATTATTACATATATTAAAATTAATAGTCCCTAGAAGTATTTACTTACCTTTTGCAAAAAGTTTAAATAAATACAGTTTTTCTTACACTTATTCTTATTTTTACCGCACGTTCTCATCACTAGCCCAACCAGCGAATTGGTATGGATTAGTTTGCCTACTGAGCTGATTTCTATTTATTTGGTCCGACGTAAGCGTAATTATGTTATTAGTATTGGGACAAATAGCTTAGCCGTGTGATACGTCTTTCTGGGCGGATTTGTGTATTTGCTCCTATGACGTTAAAAGACCCACCAAGTGTGTTGATAGAATGTCGAAGGTTTCATTTGTTTTTCAAGGCGTTAATTCCCTTCGTTCTATGATAAGACTTTTTCGTAGTATACTTATCTATTATCTTCTATACTTATAAGAAATCTGGAGAGAGGTCAATTCTGTACATGAATATATTTATAAAATAACAGGGGGTGATAAGTGATCGATACTGATGCCAAAGATGCAATGAGTAAAATTTATGTCTGTCTGTCTGTATGTATGTTCGTTATGGAAACAATAACTTCTTGACGGATTTTAACAAAACTTGGTACAATTATTCTTCATACTCCTTTCATCACGCTACAATCAATAGGAGCAGAACTGTAAAGGGAAGTGTTGGGAAAATGGGAGATATTTTTATCTGCATGTTTGATCGCGCATCACGCGAAAATTACTGCATGGAATTGAAAGCGGTTTTCACTAAAGTTTTGCTGGAGATCTAACCTAAAATTAAGCACCATTATATGGAAGTCCGTTATTTTTGAAACCCGATATCCACGCGTGCGACGCCGCTAGCACAGCTAGTCTTAACTAAGATCTACAAATAAATTCTATTCCATTTTAACACAATCCCAGAGGCGCTATAAATGTTATCACGTGCATAGTTCTAACTTGAGCTAACCCCACCTGAACTGAGGGGGACTTTTAATAACTGCAAGTTGGAACTGGTGCCATGTTTATAGTGATTTATGGAACCCAGCTATCTAACAGTTAGTTTTGACTGCGGCAGCCTCCTGAGACTTACTTTCACCCGCCGATTTGAAATGGGTAACTTTAAAACGTAGTTTTTTGAAACTCCGTGTTTTAGTTTCAACATTGGGCTGTGTTGCTGGAGTTTGGGTAACTTAATTATTAAACTGAACGTTCTTAACTTAATTAAATATAATATAAACTTAATTAACTATATTTTGGGGAAATGGAAGCGTGTAAATTTTGATTTGGGTCTTAAAACTGATGCCCTACTTACAGCTAGTCCAGTAGGGAATAGTGTAAAATTATGTTTATCAGAACAACTGGAGAGGTCTATATCCAGCAGTGGACTGCAATAGGCTGATGATGATGATGTTTATCAGTTGTCTAGTACCCACAGTGCAAGCTGCGGCTTAGTTAGGAATTAAATAAATATAAATATCACACAACATCACATACATTGCTCCGATCCCAAAGTAAGTAGCTTAAGCACTTGTGTTATGGGTATCAGAACAACGAAGGTACCACAAATAAATACTTAAATACAAATATTCACCGGCAGAAACACGACCCAGAGGTCATTTGACTGCGGTATTCTATAGGGTGGAGGTCCTTCCCCGGACGGGCGGCTCAATTCGAGCGAAGATTTGCTATGCCCCTCTTAAAAGATCACGATACACGATACCTCTCTTAAAAGTCTAATAAGTCTGTAGAAGACGCAAAGAGAATAAGGTTGGGTTTATTTTATAGATGCTAACTAGGGGTTATTATCCAAGTTACGCGTAATTTGCTTAGTAAAACCATGACACTAAACCAAGCCAGGCTATGCACTCACAACTGCATAGTCCTAAACTAAGGACGTTAGTCATTATGTGCAAATTAGACAGCGTTTTTTACTGACAACATTTTTTATTGTACCTACATGTTGCGGAATGTCCAATTTTCATCGTAAATGAGCGAGTGTTTGAGTGAAAAATTATTTTTTAAAAAAAATTAAACCGACTTCAAAAAAAAACAAACGACCAAAACTAAAAAGCGATAAATAACGTAAGTAATTCTATCCTTAATACATAATTATTTAAATATTACAATTATCACTTATTTTTGAAGTCGGTGCCACTCTAGGTACCTACCTAACGTAGACTGTTGTTGTATGACGCGCGCGGCCGGCAAATCCCCACGACAATATACCTAGATACATTTATTTGTTTGGCTGGCACCGACTTCAAAAATTTAAGTATCATCTACGCCGGCGGGTTTTTCACCGGGGTGCTGGCACATACATTTCGCAACTTGTGCAATAAAGAATGTCATGATTACTATCTAATATAACGCAAATAGCACACACGCCTACCAACTGTATCAGTATTCCTACATTCCGCGAAGCAAGTCTCGCGGGGATGACGGATCCCGGCGCTCCCGCGGGACGCACTCCGCTATCCCGCCGCATTCATAAATCAGCGCAAACACGCCCGGTCTCGCCCGCTGTCTAATTTGCACATAATGACCTAACGTGCTTAGTTCAGGACTATGCAGTTGTGAGTGCATAGCCTGGCTTGGTTTAGTGTCATGCTTTTACTAAGCAAATTACGCGTAACTTGGGTAATAACCCTTACGCGTTGAAAAGGTCTGTAAAAGACCCAAGAGTTATGTTGGGTTTATTTTATATCCTTCATCATCAGCCTATTACAGTCCACTGCTGGACATAGGCCTCTCCAGTTGTTCGCCACTTAGAGCAAACATCTGGAGGATATACCCATAATCGCCACGCTGGGCAGGCGGGTTGGCGATCGCAGGTGCGAATCCATGAGCTTGAGGTAGACCTACATGATGCCAACAAGACCATACATCAGTATGAAGAAGACCTGCGATGCCAAGAGTCTTTGCACACACACAGCCTGTACGAGGAGTTGATCGAGTCACCAGCTGGGCATGCTGTTTTAGGAAAAAATATTCACAGTGTAGATGATAAATTTAGATTTAGTAGTAAGCGTAAACTCAAGAAATATATCAAAATTAATAAAATCATTAAGAAAACTGAAAGGTTAATTAGACAGAAAAAATGTTATCGTAAAAATGTAGTATTAGTAAAACAGCGCTTGGATTTACTGGATACTGTAGAATTGTATAGTCATAAATTAGATACTTGTAGGTTAAGGTACGACAATGATGTTCAGGAGCTACAGACAGATATCAAGAGGCTACATGAATGCCCAGACCGCATGACAGACAAGTATAAGTCTGTGCAAGCTCAAAATCATGAACATATCTTGGCTACCAACAAACTTGTGGCCCACTGTAGCTGTCATCAGGATATTAGTATTTCTGAACAAAATCAGGTAGTTAGTGATCAGTTAATTTCAGTAAGTTTAAATAAGAAATCTGTATGTACCTCTGCAGATAATGTGTTTGTTTATTCTGATAAAATGGGAGTTGGCTATGGACCTCTTATAAAAAAGAATTTGAACTCCAATGTCATTAACTTTAGTATGCCTGACGCCTCTCTTACTGAAATATGTAAGAGAATAAATGATGGTAAGCACACTGAAAATTCCATCATAGTATTAATGATGGGAAATGGTCTTGATACCACAAAAAAAGAAATTATGAGGAGTTTCTCCATTCTTTCAAAACTTTTGGTTAGAAAGGTAATTCTATGTGCCTTTCCTTTTTCTAACCAATACACAACAGGACAAAATAACAGTATTCACTTACTGAATACTTTATTATACAACTTGACATGTCGTCATAATGATAATTTTGTGTTTTTTGACACAAATAAATTTATTAATTTTAAATTGGTATGGACTGGCAAAACTTTTTATTTGCCTAGTAGGATTAAATTACAACTGGCTACTTTGTTAGCTTATAATATTAATTTTATTTTTAATCAGACTTTGGAAGCAGTTCCAAATAATTCGATTCCAAAAAATTAGATTTAGAGACAATAGAGGAACACTCTAGCGACCTTGTAAATAAGGAAAAGCGTAATTGTCTGAACGTCATTCATCAGAATGTTCAGGGCTTTTCCGGAAAAGACTTGGAAATAGAACTATTTTTACAAGAAATGAATGTTCAAGTGTTGTGTGTCACTGAACATTGGCTAAGACAACATGAATTAATTATTAGTATCAATAACTATGTAGTCGGCAGTTCATTTACAAGATTGTCCGCCATCAGGGGAGGTTCACTCATTTTATTACAAAACTATCTTAAATGTAAAAATCGTAAGGATATTGTGTCTCTGTCTGTAGAAAGAACAATTGAAATAGCTTGTGCTGAACTAGATCACCATATAATTGTATGTATTTATAGACCTCCTTCAGGTAGTTATATTTTATTTGAATCTGTCATGGAGGAAGTATTAAGGAAAATTTGTTCATGTAGGAAAAAGGTAATAGTATGTGGGGATTTCAACATTAATATTTTAGAAGAAAATCAAAATTCTACTAGGTTCTTGAATTTATTTCAGTCATTTAATTTAGTTCCATTATTTAATGAACCTACTCGAGTCACCCCCACTACAGCTACATGTTTGGATAATATCTTTTGTAATTGTGTAGTTATGGATAAAAACTTAATACATTTTATAAACTCGGACCATAGTGGACAGAGGGCGGTTTTCGAACACCAACATGTGCCCCTTTCATTAAGCATTACTTGCAGGCCTATCACTGCTGCTCGTATAGAGAAGTTTAAGGATTCAGTTTGCAGTAGACTAAGTTTGTTAAACAATTGTGACATTGGAAGTGATCAGCAATATGAGAAGCTGTTTAATATAATTGAGAAAGAATATAATGGGATTTTCACAAAAAAATCTTTTAAAATCGATAGTACTAAATTAAAATTCAGTGACTGGGCAACTTTGGGTATTTATAAAAGTAGAAGGAAATTGTTCGAACTGTACGATACTAAAGCCCATTCCAACGATCCTTCAATAGTAGAATATGTCCGAAATTACTCTAGGATATTTAAGAAAGTATGTGCGTACGCTAAATCTAGGTATTTGAAAGGAAAAATTATGTCTGCTCCTAACAAAAGCAAAGCTACCTGGAAAATTATAAATAAAGAGACTTGTAAAAATAAAATTAAAGAACACAAGTTATCTCTTAAAGTAAATGACAAAATTTTTGATTCCAATGCAGACGTGGCTAATGCGTTCCAATCTTTCTTCTCAAAAATTCCAGTATCTGCGACGAGTAGCTTAAACTCCAGTCCCCATCTTGCTGAAACCCATATAAAAACGCATGTAGATGAGTGTAAAGTTCCTTTTTATTTTTCTTATGTTAGTATAGAGGACATTTTAAAAAACTTCAAAAGCTTAAATATGAAAAGGACAGAAGATCTGTGGGGAATCTCTACAGAGGTTTTAAAAAATATAATTCATTTTGTTGCACCTCATTTAGCGATAATTTTCAATAGATGCATTGATGGAGGTCAGTTTCCTAACCTGATGAAACTGAGTAAGGTCATTCCTTTATATAAATCAGGTGATAAAAGCGACCCCTCCAACTATAGACCCATATCAATACTACCTGCACTAAGTAAAATTTTTGAAAAAATTATCTTTACTCAATTATTATCGCATTTTAATGACAACGAATTATTACATAAAAACCAATGTGGATTTACCAAAGGCAAATCCACTACTGACGCAGGAGTAGAACTCATCAAACACGTTTTTGATGCTTGGGAAAATAAGCAAGATGCCATAGGAGTTTTTTGCGACTTGTCAAAGGCGTTTGATTGTGTTGATCACCAAACACTGCTGATGAAGTTACGGCACTATGGTGTTGCAGATGAATCGCTTTGTCTACTACAGTCATACTTAAGTGACAGAATTCAAAAGGTTAATGTCAATGGCACAGATTCTTCTGGTGCCCCTTTGTTGATGGGTGTGCCCCAGGGCTCAATATTGGGACCGTTGCTTTTTATCATTTATATAAACGATCTTCCGCACTTCACAAATAATATATGTGAGACAGTATTGTTTGCAGACGATACTTCCCTCATTTTTAAGGTAAATAGAAAGAAAACCAACTTTGATGATGTAAATTGTGCTCTCGCTAAAATAGTACACTGGTTTACAAACAATAACCTGCTGCTTAATGCCAGGAAAACCAAGTGTGTTAAATTTACAATGCCAAATGTCAAACAGGTTAACACTAATATTCTCATGAACAATGAAGTTATTGAATTAATTAACTCTACAGTATTTCTTGGCATCAATGTAGACTCGAAGTTGCAATGGGGTCCTCATATTGCTGTCCTGGCTGGAAGGCTTAGTTCAGCTGCATATGCGGTGAGGAAAATCCGGCTTTTGACTGACGTTGAAACGGCAAGGGTTGTTTATTTCAGTTATTTCCATAGCATTATGTCATACGGTATTCTATTATGGGGGTCAGCTGCTGACATACAAACAATCTTTGTACTGCAGAAGCGGGCCATCCGCGCTATATATGGTTTAAAGACACGCGAATCACTTAGAGAACTTTTTAAAGAAATTAACATAATGACGGTAGCATCACAGTATATCTTTGACTGTGTTGTTTATGTACGTAAACATTTAAGTCAATTCAATAAAAATTCAGATAATCATAATTTAAACACTAGAAATAAGCACAAGCTTGCCGTTCCACGTCTGAGGCTGAGTAAGGTGAGTGGGTCGTTTGTAGGATTGGGTATCAAAATGTTCAACAGGTTACCGGAACATATTGTTGAACTGCCCATTCACAAATTCAAATCATACATGAAGTCCTTACTTATAAAAGGGGGCTATTATAGAGTGGAAGATTTCCTCAACGACAACATCTCTTGGACTGCTGCTTCGTAGTAAACTTTGCATTGTATAGACTCAACTTTTATTTTGCATTGTTTAACTTTAAAATATTAAAAAATGTTGTAATACCTAAACATGTAACAATTGGCGATTTAAAAAGAGTAACTACCGAGTTTCTTGCCGTTTCTTCTCGGTAGAAATCTACTTTCCGAACACGGCGGTAGCTTCTTTTAAATTGCTTTTATTCACATTCTTACTTTACTTTTTGTATTTCTACATTATTTTTTACTTGACGATTCATAAGTGCTTATTTTAAGTCTATGTGAATAAAGGTATTTTGACTTTGACTTTTGACTTTGACTTTGACTTTGCAGGGCGTAGCTTCTTGCTCCGGTGACGCTGCTGCCCGTCACCGGTCTTTAGTATTTAGCTACGCCTTCAATTGTGATGGTTATACCGCCACCAGTCGGGTGCCAGCGCCTCGTTTGTTATTGCATATATCGGCAGGATGCACCACGGGCAGGTGAGGTTGGCTTGGAGTGAAAAGATGATAGGTCGCTCCCATACCTTACAAGTATTAAAAATGCTCCCGCTATTCAAGAAGGCTTACACAAAGATATTATATTCAAGTAGCTGAAAGAATAGAAGGAGTTTTAATAACAGCAATTAAGTCAGCCCGGGGTCGGGCCGGTGCTATGAACGTGATTTATGGAGGTGTCTGAAGATAGTGCGGGTTCCGCTACGCTATTCCCGGGAGGAACACTTTTGCCTACTGAAACTGGTAATTTTGAACCGGGTTTGTTTAACGAAAGTTCCGTTGGTTATAAGTTGGGAGATATTTTTAAAGTTTGCGGACAGATTACGCTGTTTAAATGTGTCAAAACTCGAGACACATTTTTAAACCCAGTCCGTGATTCAAACTCAGGGCAGTCGAACCTTCTTTAAGGCGCATTACGAAGGGGCCGGGGTTTTTAGTGGGTATTTCCTGCCTCACTTCCATCTTCGAGGCGGGGTGAGTCCCACATACCCCGCTGCTCCCTCAGGCAGTGGGAGTGCCTAAATGCATTTTCCCCGGTAACACAAAAAAAGGGCAGTCGAACCGACTAGATGAGACAATCAAATTTTATTAATAGTCTAAGATCCCGCTAAACAAGGACCTTCACCGAGACGTTTATTGGAAGAAACTACATAATTTTATAATATGACAGGCTCTGTGGCTCAATTACCTTCTGAGCCAAGGGTCGTGGGTTCGATCCCAACACATTACAAACATTTGTGTGCATGAACATGTCTGTTTGTATTGGTGTGGGTGTTTTCTATGTATAATATGTATTTATTTACAAAAAAAATGTATCTAAGCAAGTCATCACGGAGAGGTGAAGAGGCTTGGAACGAAAAGTTGATAGATCGCTCCCTTACATCTCCGTAAGACCTAACAATAGTTCCAAAGTAAGTTACAATTAAAGGATAGTTCTAAAATGTTGCAAAATCGGAATTTCAGGCAAGCGTTCGACTCATTAAACGCGGTAATCTGGTGCAGCTGCACAGATAAATTAGCGTTACAGTCGCAAATGACCTGATTCCGATTGGCGAGGTGCGGAACGGTGCCCGGGGTAGGGTCGTAGTGTGCTTATGTCAACCTGATGATATATATCACAATACCTAATCATCATCATCATCATCAGCCTGTTTCAGTCCACTGCTGGACATAGGCCTCTCCAGTTGTTCGCCACTTAGGGCAAACATTTGGAGGATATACCCATAATCGCCACGGCTGGGCTGGCGGATTGGCGATCGCAGGGCGTAGCTTCTCGCTCCGGTGATGCTGCTGCCCATCATCGGTCTGTGGTGTTTAGCTACGCCGTCAATTGTGATGTTTATACCGCCACCAGTCGGTTGCCAGCGCCTCGTTTGTTATTCGGCAGGATGCACCACGGGCAGGTGAGGTTGGCTTGGAGCGAAAAGATGATGGGTCGCTCCCTTACATCCCTAATACCTAATACAAAGTAGATAGGTATTCTTTATTGCACAACGACAATTTAAATTCAACCATTTATAGAAAAACGTATTAAATAAATACCAGAAAGAACAGAATCTAAACATGTTACTAGAAGGATGTCTTCCACGGTACGTTTTTAACCGACTTCGATAAAAGGAGGAGGTTCACAATTCGTCTGTATGTATAATATTTTTTTTTTATTGCGTGCAATTTTCGTGCAACGTGGAACGTTTCTTTGGAATCAGATTAAACTACCGATTTTTCTGAATGTCCTTCAAAAAGCAAGCCTACAAATTTCTTTAGTCACTCCCCTGGTGTTGCGGTGTCTTTGGGCTGAGTGATCACTTACTATCAGGTGACCTTCAGGCTCGTTTGCCCCCTTCCTTGAACTCTTACCTAGTGTGGTGACTAAAGCAAATCCCCCCTATTGATAATTGTCGTTGGGGTCTGCCTATATCTTTAAGCCTTTAAAGATTTCTCAAATAAAATCAAAAATTTTAGCAGTCTGAAACAAAAAAAAAAACACATCTTAATCCTAAAATGTTAGACGTACATTACGTCTAACATTTTAGGATTAGGAACATTGAAAAATAAAATCGTTCCACAAATAGTAATGGAACATAAGCGCACGTAAATCTAAATGTAAACCTGTTTGTAATTGCAAAAGAGCGGGATGGAACATGGAACGCGCCGTGGAACATTAGCAATCCGTATCGTGGAACGTGAGCGTTTACCATTTGTTCCAAGCTCGTGGACAACAGATGTAGAATATCTAGATTGGATATAGCGAAATAAGGCTTTGTGGTTTGATATGATGGGGATGTAAGGGAGCAACCCGTAATCCTTTCGCTCTAACCCTCATCTGTTCTTATTTTTAAGAGGGGAATGCATTAGGCACCTTTATGCCGTCTCTGGGGGGAGGCGGCATGGTGTGTGGGACTCACACCTCCCAAAAAGGGAGGGCATACCCACTAAACCCCCCTGTACCCCCCCCCTACGGCCATATCCCTGCCTGCCCTGACCAGCCGCAGATGATAAGCGGCCGGCACTCCTGGTCCGGGGAGGGCAAATACCCCTGCCCCAGGATCCGGGGAGCAATAGAGTACTCCCCGGGCGGACATCGTGCTACGGTGTGGCTGCACCCACCACACCGTTACGCCCCTATGAGTGGATCGCGCCCCCGCGCTCACCACTCGGGGCACGAAGGAGAGGCTCAGAGGGCATACGATGCAACCCTCATCTGTTCTTGGTGCAACCTGCCGAATAACAAATGAGGCTCTGGCAACCAAGTGAGACATACTCATGATTGAAGACTTATCTGAACACCACAGTCCGATACCTTGCGATCGCCAACCCAATTTAACTTGAAATAAGGCTTTGCGAACCACATAGTCACAGTTCCACCGTAAACCATATTAAGAAAACATTATGAAAGGGAAGGCAAAGGAATGGATTCCACTTCTTGGAACGTCTAAAGACAATTCACATGGGGGGGGGGGGGGGGGGGAGGGGGGGTATTTATAGCTAGATAATCTATTCAAAAAAGTCCGCAAGTATTAGTATAAAAGTAACCCACCAATTTTAGGACAACGGCCAAATGAAAGCTCTCAACTTCCACTTCAGTAGGAGCCCGCACATAAAAAAGCGACGTCTGCCAAGCTCCTTACTCATACACTCACTAAATCATGAATAAACCAACAAAATCTTTCCCAGAAGAGCCATCAAGCATGTTTCGTACAGCGCACTTCTAAACTTAAAATATATATTACCTTAACTTGCTAATTCCAAAGTCATGTCGCCAACTTTATCTTCAATTCCCCGAGCCCATTTTCTTAGACATATCCAGTTCTTTTTAAAAACGTTTCCCAGCTTATTGGAGCAGCAGTACGTTAGGTACCAATCGAAAAGTATGCATCTAGCTTTATTTATACGCCCCGCATCCCGAGCGGCTTTTTAAACATGCGCACGCGATTCGCAACCCTATTTCTATGCGAATAGAAACTGGAAATTTTCAAAGCAAGCTATAGTTAATGGCTCGAAGTTATTGAGGCAACTTGGAACGTATTACGGATGCGATAAGGATGGAAATTGATTGCGCCGTCCGTAGTTTCGCGGCGTGCACTGATACAAAATGTGAAGCATAGGTGTGTAGTGCATTTATGGATATTTAAATTGTAAATTATTGTAATACGTATCGGGAGCGTCCTTTCGTACGGAAAATGTTCTTTATTAGAACATGTTCCACTTTGAACCGTATTTATCGTTTTTGCACTTAGAACCTAGAAAACTAGGTTTCATCCATGTTACTCCTACATGGATGAAACCTAATTTTCTATAGTTCATTCATTAAAACGCTAGAAATTTTAGGGTTGAGAGCCTTCCGCTTAGGGGTGAGAGCCTTCCGCTCCCCCAACAGTCCGGTGATGATGACAAGGCCGTCCTGGCCATCATCGTAGTCATTTAGGAAAAAAAAAAAAAAGCTAGAAATTTTTCTAGCGTTTTAATTGGCTAGTTAGTGGCCTGTCAGTGACCTGTCAGTCACTATTTTCTTAACGCGAATGAACTATAGGTTTGGATATCACCAGCTTATACACCTAAGTAGACAAACACACACCAATCTCCTATTATAAATAGCTTATCATGCAGGAGATTATTAATACTGAACAATTAGCAATCAAGAGCCCTGGTCAATCTACTTTAATAAGCCTATCTCTATTAGTTCTATTATGCCTGTCGACCTAACTTTTGGATCTCACGACCGCTTACCATCAGGTGGAGTGAGGTCATCCTGACAGCTCTTCTTATAAAAAAAAAGAAATGGGGGTGTTTCCAGGGTCAAAATAATTACATTATATTTAGTCCGTATTTTAGATTATAAAAATATATTAGACACGTATTTTTCCTTTTTTCTTTTAAACAAAAAATAACAAAGATACAAGGCATCAAAATTTAGGAGTGGGGGTCTTTGACGTTACTTAGTGGCGAAAATACTCCCACTATGTGACGTCACGCGTAATTTTGACGGGCTATATCTTTGTCATTTTTGGTCTAATTTACAAATGAAAAAATACGTGTCTCTTATTTTTGAACAATCTAAAAGACGGACTAATTACATTTTTTACGGAAACAGGCCTATTGTCTAGAACAGGAAAGTTCCGTAAGAAAGACGGTCTGTTTGCAGCATTTCGAGGTCAGCATTCCTCTGTCATTCGGCATGTGCCGTGTACATTAGGCGCATTTAGCGAGAAGTGTTATCGAATGTCCCCGAGTCATTTGGGGCAGAGTCGTTATGTTTTACGACAAACAAAATGGCCGCAGTCGGCATGCGGCCGATGCGTGACTCCCGAATGGAGTACAGGGTGCTTTTGAGATTACGGCAAATCAATGCGGTGCTGTTTTTTTTTTTATTTTAGCTCGACATAATGGCTTCCCTACGCCTGATGGCAAGCGAAAGAGAAGCCCAAATCGCTGTGACAACTGGCAAGTAACTGGTTAGTAACCTGTCAGTTGCCACTGCCATGCCGGCCCAACCCTACCCCCCACGAGCTCCGGAGACCCTACTCACCAGCAGAAACACGACCCGGAGGTCATTTGGCTGCGGTATTCTATAGGGTGGAGGTCCTTCCCCGGACGGGCGGCTCGAACATGCTCGAAGCATTCGAACGAAGATTCGCTATGCCCAGGTAGGGCAGTAGGCTCTTCAGTTTAGAGTTTCATAGCTAAAATTAACAAAGGTAGAAGTATTTAAATGCATTTCCATAAGAGGGTGTAAGGGAGCGACTTGTCATCATTATGCTTCAAGCTATCCTCACCTGCCATTGGTGCATCCTGCCGAATAACAAACGAGGCTCTAGAGACCTACTGGTGGCGGTATAACAGTCACGGTTGAATGCGGAACGAGAAGCTACGCCCTACGATCGCCAACCCCGCCTGCCCAGCGTGGCAATTATGGGTATACCTATCCTCCAAATGTTTGCCCCTAGAGGCCTATGTTCATCAGTGGACTGCAACAGGCTGATGATGACGATAGAGCGCATAGATCAATCTCCTTATATAACTTCCAGTTGTTCGTCACTTAGGGCAAACGTCTGGAGGATATACCCATAATCGCTACGCTAGGCAGGCGGGTTGGCTATCACAGGGCGTAGCTTCTGGCTCCAGTGACGCTGCTGCCCAGTCTGTGGTATTTAGCTACGCCTTCAATTAATAAATAAATAACCCAAGACATGCCACGCTAGGCCACACAGCGCCACCTAGCCCCAAACTAAGCCGAAGCTTGTACTGTGGGTACTAGACAACTGATAAACTTACGTAATACAATTTTTTTTTGTAAATAAATACATATTATACATAGAAAACACCCAGACCAATACAAACAGATATGTTCATGAACACAAATGTTTTACTGTGCGGGAATCGAACCCACGACCCATAGAGGTCACTACCAAATGAGCACTCTATTGCTCCCCGGATCCGGGGGTAGGGGTATTTGCCCTCCCCGGACCAGGAGTGCCGGCCGCTTATCATCTGCGGCTGGCCAGGGCAGGCAGGGATGTGGCCGTATGCTTCGGCGCTACCCGTGTCCCTGCAACTTGCTGCCCACTGGCGACACAGGGGGGTTTAGTGGGTATGCTCTCCCTTTTGGGAGGTGTGAGTCCCACACACCATGCCGCCTCCCCCCGGAGACGGCATGAAGGTGCCTAATGCATTCCCCTCTTAAAAAAAAAAAAAAAAAAGAGGGCAGAGGTCACTACCAAATGAGCCACCGAGCCAGTCAATTGTGATGGTTAAATGGTTATACCTACCGCCACCAGTCGGTTACCAGCGCCTCGTTTGTTATTCTGCAGGATGCACCACGGGCAGGTGAGGTTGGCTTAGAGCGAAATGATGATATGCCGCTCCCATACATCCCCATATTTAGCTTACATAGGTATACCTAACATAGAACAGCCTGTACCACAATACGAATCCGCGTGTTAGTACCGGTATTACTATTGGACGTGTCACGACATGTTTCGGCTATCTATAATTTGGGGAACCTTGGCTTATTAATATATTAACGGAAGCCTGCCTCAAGGACCGAGCCTATTATGGTTCCTTCCATAAATTAGTAGGTATACTTGAACATATAAGAACTTAGGGTGTGTTTCCATAGAGGTGACACTACGCGGAGTTAAGCTGAGACTAACAACAATTTGTTTTTAAGTCCGCAGTAGCTTCCGGATTTAACATAGGACCAGCTCAGCCCTAAAAGACGAATGAAGGAATACCTACCAGGAAACGAACAGAAACGTTTTACCTGGACATAAATAAAACCTATTGCAGTCATTAGTCGGGCATGTAAGGGAGCGACCCATCTTCTTTTCGCTCCAAGCCAACCTCACCTGCTCGTGGTGCATCCTGCCGAATAACTAAAAGTACCCTATGTTACTCTCCATCCTTTCAACTATCTCCACTTAAAAAATCACGTCAATTCGTCGCTCCGTTTTGCCGTGAAAGAAAGACAAACATACAGACAGACAGACAGACGGACAGACAGGCAGACAGGCACACTTTCCCATTTATAATATTAGTAAGGAAGTAAGGATAAGGATAAGTATGGATGCTAGGTTGAATAATGGGAAAAGATTTAACGATTTATACCTAAACCTTTTTAAACCTACACAAGTAATGTTTACTTGGCGTTGACTTAATAAGGGCGGGAAACTTAATGAGGTAATTCAAAGTGATTGTTAAAGTTTAATCTTCAAAGGGATCTTTGTAATGACGTTTCAGTGTTACGCACTCATTATACGTAAACGCGTATATAAGCAGTATATACCCGTAATTATAGTACCTTTTTAATACTAAATTATAGTAAATGGGTAGGTACTTGATGTACAAAAGTTATCTTAAACAGTCTTATAAGAGGTGTAGTAGCGCTATGCTATACATGTATATTCATAGTGACACTTCAAAGACGAGAGAGAAAACTTAAAAGAACCCTAAAAACACATATTATATTATTAGATGGGTACATAATTAAAAATAATTAGGATAATTGAAGTGTTTTCGATCGTATTATTTTCAAAAGCTTTATCAAGCTAAGCTAATTACGATAATGTCATATCGTGTTAATATTCGATGTATCTACTGATTATACTCGTAGATAGGACCGGAATAGAAATTTATGAATAGTTTTTTGTTGTTTTACCTTTATGAAGATTATTTTAATTGAGATTCTGGTTTTGGGAGCCGGTGAAGCTAAAGCTTTATTTGACATACAAATTGTGTAGGTAAAGATAAATCTTTGAATTTCGTACAAAAACAAGCTATCTTCATCATCATCGGCCTATTGCAGTCCACTGCTGGACATAGGCCAGTTGTTCGCCACTTTTGGGCAAACATGGAGGCTTTACCCATAACCTTCTCGAGAAGCTTCTCACACCAATAACGCTGCTGTTCGTCATCGGCCGGTGGCTACGCTTATAATCGTTATGATTATACCGCCATCTGGTTGCCAGAGCCTCGTTTGCTATTTGGCAGGTTGTATTACCGGCACGTGGGTATCCTCACTTGGAGCGAAAAGATGATAGCTCCCTTACACAAATAATCACACGTTAATCACCAGACAATCTCACCATTGTTAAGAGAGGTAGGGCATAGCGAATCTTCGCTCGAATTGAGCTGCCCGTCCGGGGAAGGACCCTACAAAATACCGCAGCCAAATGACCTTCGGGTCATGTTTCTGCTGGTGAGTAGAGTGTCCGGAGCTCGTGAGGGTTAGGGTTGGGCCGGCATGGCAGTGGCAACTAACAGGTAACTGACCAGTTACTTGCCATGTCACAGCGACTTTGGCCTCTCTTTCGCTTTCCATCAGGCGTAGGGAGGCAATTGTGTCGAGCCACTATAAAAAAAAACCATCCAACTTCGGAATACGTCAAATTCCTCATTCGCATTTTAATGAGGTCGTTTTGCTCTGGTAAACTAGTTCCATTCGACTTTCCATACAAATGACGCGCGATTACTGCCGTCACGTTGGCTCGTAAAAGTTTGAGGGGGTAATCCCAAGTGGGAGCGTACGAGCCTTTTGCTTCTGCTAAAGAACAGTCATTATTGCATTTGGTGAGTATAATTCTGAACTCGTATGGAAGTGGCTGTCTATTATTTTAAAATTTTAGGGATCCGTACCTACCTCAAAAGGCAAAAACAGAACCCTTATTGTTACGAGATATAATTTTGTGAAACGGCCATCTGTCAAGACGTTTTTTAATTTATGTTAGTTAAGTTATTTAAAATTAAATGGGTAGTCCTTTACCCTACTCCTGTGTCCTAAGTCCTTAACTCGCCGCGGTCTTAAAGACCCTTTTAGCCGCCTATTTCCCGCACAGTACAAATATTTGTGTGCATGAACATATCTGTTTGTATTGGTCTGGGTGTTTTCTATGTATAACATATATTTATTTACAAAAAAAATGTATATAAGTAAGAGTATCAGTTGTCTAGTACCCATAGAAAAAAAAAAAAAAAAAAAAAAAGTACAATAATAATAAATAAAAAACAAAAAAAAGAAATAAATAAATAATAAAAAAAAAAAAAAAATTTATATATATATATATATCATAAAAAAAGTATTTAGAATAAGTTCCCCTGTAAAATAAATAACAGGGAGGGCGTTATATTTCATTAATAAAAAAAAAAAAAAAAAAAAAAAAAAAAAGTACAAGCTTCGGCTTAGTTTGGGGCTGGATGACGCTGTGTGGCCCAGTGTGGCATGTCTTGGGTTATTTATTTATGTAGTTACAACACTGATTCAACTCCCACGTGTTCCGTATATGTGTAGTTTAACGAGACGCACAAACAAGACGCACCGCAACAGCGAGTGACACGCCATCAGTCTCGCGCAATCCGCTCGCCATCCGTCACTATCGCGCCGGCGTTTGTTTTACAAGATTTGCCGATACAGCCGCGGCCGGGACACAGCGGAGAGTAGTATATGCCAAGGGAAATGGTAGCTGCCAAAAAGTACTTCGTATATTAGCGGAAACACGTGGCGTATAAAATTATCTTTAGCCTCTCCTATACATCAGCTTGACTGTCACAATGGCATTGGTATGTTTAACCTTAAAGTCTCTGCACCGCCTGCGTCTTGCACACTACGCTGGCATGGCTGTGGCGACTGACTGGAATCGAAGTTTTCCCGCCCGTGGCCAGAGCGACTTGGGCTTCCTTTTTAGCTTTCTATCAGGCGAGAGGAAGCCACTATGCCGTGCCAATATAAAAAGAAAAAAACCGACAAACCGTACTTAAAGCGGAAACGCGTGGGTTATAGAGACGTCTCTCCTCTCCATAGGTGGCTGAATAGGCGTAGCAGTTTGGCTGTGTCTATGGTATTGCTGTCTATGACGCCCCTTGCAGTGCACTACGCCAGTGACCACAAGTGTCATCGTCTTCCCCGGGGCCGCTAACCGGAGCGTAAGCCACGATCCCAAAGGCCCTCTTAGTCGCTTCTACAGGCAGGGTCAGGGCCGAGGTCGGTAGTGATCTATATCCCCATAACGGGCGTGAAGTAGCTACAACATCGATTCTGCGTAGTTCGAGACACACAAACAAGACGCACCGCCGCCGCAACAGCGAGTGACACGCCATCAGTCTCGCGCAATCCGCTCGCCATCCGTCACTATCGCGCCGGCGTTTGTTTTACAAGATTTGCCGATACAGCCGCGGCCGGGATACAGCGGGGAGTAGTAGCTGCCAAAAAGTACCTATTTCATACGGAAATAGGGGAGACCGGGTACAAAAGTAAGGCGGGTCGAAAGTAACAAATGCTCTCTAGATTTATCCAATGGGCGTAAGGTCGCTTTTCCGCCTTCAGGTGATAGTCCTGTGTCCTGACTATTCACCCATTGGATAAATCTAGAGAGCATTTGTGCGCCGTTACTTTCGTACCCGGTCTCCCTTACGTGTCTTGTAGAGAGTTGTCTCGTTCCTGTGGCAGTAGCTTGGTATCTTTGGCATTGCTGTCAATGTCAATAAGCGTTTTCCGGCACTTGATCTGCGTTTAACCTGCGCCGCCTGCGTCTTAGCTGACACTTAACCGCTACGCACAAGGCGATTGATAGCGGCATCTAAGTCGTCAGGTTTTGAGCTGGTTCCGTTCGAGGATAAATATAACATTGATCGAGAAGAAAAGAGCCGCTAATAGCTGTCAAACAGGATGGAAACACGTGGTTTATAGAGAGTTCTCTCCTCATGCATAGGTAGCGGAGAATATGGACACTGTCTGCTACAAGCGCTCTGTCTGAGAGAGATCGGAACGCTTGCTGACCTCATGTGGCGATCGGTATAACTTTGAGACTATCCTTCTGTAGTAAGAGGGATAACACTTCTTAATTGTATCTTCCAAAAGGCTAGAATTCCTTGAAGAGGAAACAGTTGATCAGTATTACGTTTACACATTGTTATCATTTTAAGGTGGTTTAGTCGAGTGTGTAGTTGTCCCTAGCCTAGTGGGTGAACCCATTCCACCATTTGAAAAGCTCAAATCTCAAGAACTACTCTTTCGACACCCATTTTAAGAGATGGGGCGCCTATATTCTTTATTCGTCACCGCACGGATAAAACTTCTAATATTGTCATCCGCCCCTCTCACAAACGAACCGCAGCCTAAAACTTTAGCCTGACAAACTATTTTTTACTTTACGTCCCCATCGTACGCGGGAAATTACAACGAAACGGAAGGAAATATTACAAGAGAAACGAGGAAAATTCCCTAGAAAATTGGCGTGTCAAATCAATTTCAAAAGACGAAAGGAAGATGCTGAATCCAACTACCTGTCAAGATATTTTCCCTTTACTTTGTTACTAGTTTGTTTGTTTTTACTACTTAGTTACCAATAGCAGGAAATGTAGTTTCCTGGTAACATAATAAGAGGTTATTCCGTTAAAAAGAAGTGATATATAAACGTCGTTAAAGGGGATGTAAGCGAGCGACCCATCATCTTTTCGCTCCAAGCCAACCTCACCTGCACGTGCAGTGCATCCTGCCGAACAACAAACGAGGCGCTGGCAACCGACTGGTGGCGGTATAACCATCACAATTGAAGGCGTAATTAAATACCACAGGCCGATGACGGGAAGCAGCGTTACCGGAGCGAGAAGCTACGCCCTGCGATCGCCAACCCGCCTGCCCAGCGTGGCGATTATAGGTATATCCTCCAGATGTTGGCCCTAAGTGGCGAACAACTGGAGAGGCCTATGTCCAGCATTGGACTTGCAATAGGCTGATTATGATGATGACTCTTACATCCCATCAGATCTTTTGGCAATATGTCAAATAGAAATTATATTTTTTTCTGATAACCATGAAGTTAAAATTGAATTGTTCTGAACAATTGTTTCGTTTACTGCCTGCAGCTGAGTTTCTTCACCACACTACCCGTAACCGATTGCCAATCCATCCTCATCATCTTGATGGTTGGCGATCCTCCACTGTACGCTTTATGGGGAACTTTTTGCCTAGCGCCTCGGTTTTGTGGAACCGACTCTCTGCGACAGTCTTTCCGAACAGCTACGACTTGGGAGCCTTCAAGAAACGAGCGTACTCCTATTTAAAAGGCCGGCAGCGACCTCAGAACTCTATTTGAGTTGCGGGTGTCCATGGGCGGTGACGACTGCTTACCATCAGGCATCACATATGCTCGTCTGCCGCCTCTTGCATAAAAAATAAAATAAAGTTTTTGGTGGTAAGCAAAATTGCTTACAGTTTTTAATTAATTACCAATAAAAGCGGCATATAAACTTGTTAATTTTAAAACTCGTTGTTGTGTTTTTGTTTTCCAAAATAACAATATGTTCGTTAAACAACTGCGGAACACAAATTGCACATTTGAGCGAAACACCCGTCGTAAATGGAATCAACCGTGTTATTGCAGTTGCTCAAACATAACATACTCGTACTACTGTATCAAAATAACATTTGGTAATGAAACATTACCATTTCGGGGTGCGCTCAAATGTAACTTATGGGTCTAGGCAGGTATTTGCTATTACAAAAACAGCATAGAGATTGCAGATATGGAAAATGGAAAACCTCATAAGGAAAAAGTCTATTGCTTGGAAGTTAAGAAGTATAAACAAAAATCTACTACCTGAGCCTAGAAGAGATTTCTATAAGTGATAAAAAGCCTAAATTGTACTTTGTTCAAATATAGGATGTGATTCTCTATTTGGCTGCATTATTTGTTTGTTATGTGTTTTTTTTTATGCGAGAGGCGGCAGACAAGCAATGCCTGATGGTAAGCATTCATCACCGCCCATGGGTGTCCAATTGAAATCGAATTATGGGGCCTCTGCCGATCCTTTAAATAGGAATACGCTCGTTTCTCAAAACCCGATCCGTCCAGTGGTTTGAGCTGTGCATTAATAGATCACTATGTCAGTCAAACACCATTGATTTATATAGGTTATTTTAGATTAGATTAAATAAATAAATATAGTTCACCAGTTAATAATAATTACCAGCTACAGATTAATTTATTTTATAGTGGCTCGACATAATGGCTTCCCTACGCCTGATGGAAAGCGAAAGAGAGGCCCAAGTCGCTGTGACAACTGGCAAGTAACTGGTCAGTTACCTGTCAGTTGCCACTGCCATGCCGGCCCAACCCTAACCCCCCACGAGCTCCGGACACCCTACTCACCAGCAGAAACACGACCCGAAGGTCATTTGGCTGCGGTATTTTATAGGGTGGAGGTCCTTCCCCGGACGGGCAGCTCAATTCGAGCGAAGATTCGCTATGCCCTACCTCTCTTATTCATCGGTAGCACTGTGTATTTAGCATTTTAAACACGTTGAAATACAAGCCTTCACAAACTGTTCACGTAATTCTGACCCTATACTTAGCACAACTGGGTCTCAAGAAAATTTCCCGTCATATTTGTGTCAACAGCAAAGCTTACTTCGATGCCGGCTACGGCCTGCATTCAACTTAACCAGTACCTATTTCTATACTTTAAGGAGTAGCGATACTACTAGCGATAGATATTGCTGAAATAGGTCTATAGACAAATTAAATTATTCTTATGTACACTAATATTATAGAATACAGATTTGTAGTTTTGAGTATGTATGTTTGTAACGATTGTTCGTAAACGGTAAATATTCGAACCTATAAGTTTTTGTGAGCTTTCCTTCATACCGCTTAAATTTGCCCGTCTTTTTCTTAATTCTGACTTTAAAAAGCACAGACATTTATTGATCTACTCATATTTCAATATTAATTAATGCCAGGTATATCAAAATAGACACAACATTATTTAATTTTCAGAAATTAACCAGTTTAACCGACATAATCAAAGTTTTTTCAGATTTCCGAGAGAAAAGAAATTAATAAAAAAAGTTTAGGCATTGAATAAGTAACAAACATCCTTAAAAGTCTTATAACCAAGCTATATCCTTCTAAAACTCAGTAGAATTAAACGTGAAATTTCCACTGTTCCGAAGTCAAACAAAAATAAACACAGTACCAGAATCTCGCACTATTTCTCGGCTCGCCTGGAAGATTCCTGCCTCTCCCGGGATACGGGTACGCTTTAGCGCGAAATTCGCGAAATCCGGGACTCCGCTTGAGCTGAGCAAAGTCCCGATTTTTCACTTTGTTTACGAGCAAGTTGTACGTTTCTGTGATAATATTTTGACTGTCAATTGAAAAGATTTCACAATAACAACTGATGTACTTCTATACTGTAGTTTATTTATTTATTTCATTAAAGTTCGTTTCACAAAATGTACGTAAGGCGGACTTAATGCTGAGATAATTCTCTAGGTACCAGTTAACCTTCAGTTAACCTTGTACAGAGCAAATCTGTTAGGGTGTTTGTACAGTAACAGCAAATACCCTATATTTCTACCCTATAAGCCTTACTTTAGGATCGGAGCAATGTATGTGATGTTGTCTGATAATTATAATGAAGAGAGGTAGGGCAAAGCGAATCTTGGCTCGAATTGAGCCGCCCGTCCGGGGAAGGACCTCCACCCTATAGAATACCGCAGTCAAATGACCTCTGGGTCGTGTTTCTGCCGGTGAGTAGGTTTTCCGGAGCTCGTGGGGGGTTAGGGTTGGGTCGGCATGGCGGTGGCAACTGACAAGTAACTGACCAGTTACTTGCCCGTCGTTGACTTGGGCTTCTCTTTCGCTTTCCATCAGGCGTAGGGAAGCCACTATGTCGAGCCACTATAAAAAAAAATAATTGTTGACTGGCTCCATGGCTCATTTGGTAGTGACCTCTGCCTTCTGGGCCAAGGGTCGTGGGTTCGATACCCGCACATTACAAACATTTGTGTGCATGAACATGTCTGTTTGTATTGGTCTGGATGTTAACTATGTAGGTATAATGATTATGTATTTATTTACAAAAAAAAATATCTAAGTTGGTTTATCAGTTGTCACTAGACAATGGGTACTAGCCCAATAGTACAAGCTTCGGCTTAGTTTGGGGCTAGATGGCGCAGCGTGGCATGTCTTGGGTTGCATATATAATTATATATATATTATATATTGTCAGTTCTGTAGATGGTATGGCACTGACACTGGACTGCCCACTGCAACCTTAACTAGCTTCACAAGCTTAATTGGATCAACGTACAAACGGAACGGAAGCAATTTATACTCATACCTCTATAACCTAGAAGTCGTTAATTACACCGTTCTTCCTAGTAATGCCCGATACAGGAAATGAGAGAACAAATAAACAATCAACAATAAAAGACTTCAATACATAAATTGGAACCTTACCTTCTTTTGTTGAGATATCCTCTACAGAAATGTTGTCTGGAAGAAACTGTTTAAAGTAATAAGAGCGCCGGCATCATCGTCATCGTCAGCCTATTGCAGTCCACTGCTGGACATAGGCCTCTTCAGTTCTTCAGCACTTAGGGCAAAGATCTCGAGGATATACCCATAATCACCACCCTGGGCAGGCGGGTTGGCGATCGCAGGGTGTAGTTTCTCGCTCCAGGGACGCTGCTGCCCGTCATCTGTCTGTGGTATTTAGCTACGCCTTCAATCGTGATGGTTATACCGCCACCAGTCGGTTGCCAGCGCCTCGTTTGTTATTCGGCAGGATGCACCACGTGCAGGTGACTTGGAGCGAAAAGATGATAGGTCGCTCCCTTACATCCCCATAAGAGCGCCGGCATTGTACCCTAAAATATCTTTGTGTAAAATCAATTGTTTGGTGTGCATTATCGTTTATCATCAGCCTATCTAAGTCCACTGCTGGATATAGGCCCCTCCAGTTGTTGGCAACCTTATCCAAACACCTTTAGGGCTTACACATAATCGCCACGCTGGGCAGGCAGACTGACGATCGATGTGCAATAAAGTATAATAAGTATGATTATGCTATCAAAACATCCATTCTCACAAAACCGCGTCAGTTCAAAAACCTATTTAAAAAAAAACTTATCGTCTAAAAGAATCGTTTCGAACGGTTGGAAATGTGTTGGTATAAAATAAAAAAACGACTCCCAACACAGGAATTCAATTTTAAGATTCAATACAGCCATGAAGACAAAATCATGAATACATACAAACGGAACTAGACACTGCCGCCATTTTGTTGTAACGACAGTGAGGTGACAATAAAATATAGTTTTTACCCGATAGCGTTAGGAGGGTTATGTTTTACGTGAGTCATGATCATCATCAGTCTGCACACGTCCACATAGGACTTTTTTACGGGGGAATGAATTAATCACCGCCTCCGGGAATTCACGACACCCACGGGGTGAGAAGAGGTTATACTATTCTATATCAGGGAACTATACGCCCAAGTACGATAACAATTTATTTATTTTTATTTATTTATTTATTTAGGATCTCCAACATAAGACACACACATATTATCTTAATAGAATACATAAAACAATCATTCAAATGGGCACAGTTTCTCGTGTTCCTACAATTACAGGAGACCACAGCTTGCTATATTGAGTAGTACAACCAGACAACAAAATATTAACATAATTAAATTTTTTAAGTGAACCTCTAATTGGTACATAATAATAATTTTAATAGGTATTTAGCATTTTTAATATGTTTATCTATATTATTATACTATATACTAACATCATACAATACATACATAATATTATAATATGAGTAACTATTAACATAGGTTCATGTTAATATTGTACTATGTTAAGCTTAAATTACCACGTAGCCATTAACTCTAATACAGATTTTTTAAATTTATGTAATGGTAGAGTAATATCTAAATCGCTGCTTTTAGACAGCATATTATACAAATTACTCATGCGTCGAACAGCGGCGAATTGCCCCAGATTGGTCCTTGATGATGGTAGTACAAAGAAGTTATAAGCTCTCTTTCTAGGTAAACGTAAAGGTGTGTTTATCTCAAGTTTGTGTAGTAAATGAGGACAGTCTATAGTGCTATTAAAAATCCTGTGCAATGTGGTAATATCTAAAAGTTTTCTTCTATTTTCTAAAGAGTGCATTTTATAATGCTTTAACCGGGTATTATAGCTTACGAATTTCTTTGCCAAGTTATCACTGAATGTTAAATGATATAAAAACCGTTTTTGTATGCCCTCTAGTCTTTTCCTGTAAACGTCGTAGTGGGGATTCCATATTGGGCTTCCATACTCGAGTATAGGTCGTACTAATGCTGTGAAAAGCCTTATTTTGGTTTCAGACTGCTTAAAATCCCTACTATTACGCACGACAAAACCAAGTGTTTTGAAGGCTTTTCGTACTAATTGCAAGATGTGTATGTCGAATTTGATTTTACTGTCCATTATTATTCCCAGGTCTCTGATGGAGTCAACTAATTCTAATTCATTACCGCTAATGTAATATTTGTTAGGATGTTTAGACAAGTTTCTATTAAATTGAATATAATGACATTTTTTAATATTTAATTCCATTTTGTTTGTAGTGCACCAATCTGATAATCTAGTAATGTCTTCCTGTAACAATTTAACATCCTTAGAGTTAGATATAGGTTTCATTACTTTTAAGTCGTCAGCAAAGAGGTAAAAATTAGAGTTAAGGAAACAGTGTTGTACGTCATTTACGAAAGCATTAAACAATAATGGACCCAGATGGGAACCTTGGGGTACACCAGAGGTTGCTGCAAATAAATTAGAGCTATAACCGTTTACAACTACCCTTGACCGCCTGTTCTGTAAATATGATTCCAGCCACAAAATCAAGGAGCCAGAAATACCAAGAGCTTCAAGTTTTCTCAATAATAAACCATGATGGACCCTATCGAACGCCTTACTAAAGTCGGTGTACACTGCATCGACTGGAATTTTTTTATCTACTGATTCTATTATATCTGAGGTGTAAGCTAATAAATTAGAAGTTGTTGAGCGAGCTTTAATGAACCCATGTTGGTTGTGGATAAAATATGTATTTAGATGCCATGACAGATGGTCGACTACAATTTTTTCGAAAACTTTACCAAAGATTGATATAAGAGAAATCGGTCTATAATTTAGTACCGAAGTTTTGTCACCAGATTTATGGATTGGTACAATTGATGCTGCTTTCCACTGATCTGGAAATTGGCCATAACTCATGGATTTTCTGAAAATTAAGCCTAATGGTGGTGTTAAAACTTTAGCGCATCTTTTTATAAACATCGCAGGAATTCCGTCAAAACCAGCACCTTTCGTAACGTCAAGTGACTTCAAAGTTTTAAATATGTCTTCGTCTGTAATCGGTACGGTGCACAGCGACGTAGTTATGAGGCAGTCGTTAGGAGTACTTAAGTATGTGGTGCTAGCCGTATCTTTAGAGTAAGATTGAGCAAAGTTTTCTGCAAATAAATTACAAATTTCTTCTCCACTAGATGCTGTTTTGTTGTGTAAGTACATTTGAGCAGGGTAGTTCGCGAAACCTTTTTTCTTCGATTTAACGAAAGACCAAAATAGCTTAGGGTTGTCTTTTATAGACTCTTCTAATTTTTGTGTATATTTTTTATAGCAAGCGGAACGTAGTTTACAGGATTTTTCTCTTAATATTTCAAAGTTAACTTTATCTAACGGATTCCCATGCTTCTTAATTTTTCTATGGTACTTCAATTTTTGTTTTAAAGTTTGAATAAGCTCATTACTATACCAATAAGGATAAGATGTATTAGATTTACTTTGCTTGGGAACATGTTTATCAATTAATTGAAACAATATCCAGATCGAATTCCACTTAAAGTTGTTCAAAAAAGAGTCTAACTAACTAGGTATGTAAATACAATTTCTTTATCTAGATTTTAATTTAATGTTTTAGTGTTTTTTACTATATGACCTAAGTCATTTTCTCTAGTCGCTCTGTCTGTACTCGTATTATTGACTTTAAAAAGTCACCATTAATTATAACTTTACTGCATTTCCACTTGACTGTGGCACCGCGAATATCCGCAGAGACAGGTTGAATTGAGGGAAACACCAGTACAATTACACAGATAGAAAAAGGAATATAGACCTTATGTCGTAAGCAAGAAGAGTGGTACAGAACGCAGCAACTTTTCAAGATATTCCTGCCAATAAATCGAGGTTAGAAGAATTTGTAACTACTGCAATATACGGCAGTTGCGTTCGAAAAATATGCTCTCAGATTGTATTGATTCCATTTGCCGTGTATAAAAAGGGAAGATTTTGTTATTGTGACAATAGTGACCCATTGATTTTATATTCCATACGGGTTTTGAATTGGTATTAATTAGTCACTTTCAAGAGAGATAACGCATAAAGAATCTTCGCTTGAATTGAGCTGTTCGTCCATGGAAGGACCCTATAGAATACCGCAGCCGTTCCGGGTCGTGTTTCTGCCGGTAAGTAGGGTTTTCGGAACTCGTGGGGGGCTAGGGTTGGGCCGGGCGGTGGCATCTGACAGGTAACTGACCAGTTACTTGCCCGTTGTCACAGCGACTTGGGCTTCTCTTTCGCTTTTCTTCAGGATAAAGGAAGCCATTATGTCGACATTCTATAAAAAAAAGTTTAGATAGATATTCTTTATTTGTACACCATATTATTACTTAAAACTAGGTACAATAACAACTCGACGTACATATAAGGCAGCCTTATCGCTTTCAGCGATCTCTTCCAGACAAGAAAGTTTGTTATTCGGCGGGATGCACCACGGGCAGGTGAGGGTGGCTTGGAGCGAAAATATGATAAGTTACTCCCATATATCCCATTGTTATTCTTTTATATCTTTATTCACATAGACTTATGCAACATCAAGCACTTATGAATCGTCAAATTATGCACGTACAAATAATAATTATTAAAAACTAGCTGTGCTCGCGACTTCGTCCGCGTGGAATAATTATTTTTTCCCCGTTTTTTTACATTTTCCATTATTCCTTTGCTCCTAATAGTTGCAGCGTGATGTTATATAGCCTTAAACCTTCCTCGATAAATGGTCTATTCAACACAAAAATATTTTTTCAATTCGGACCAGTAGTTCCTGAGATTAGCGCGTTCAAACAAACAAACTCTTCAGCTTTATATTATTAGTTATAAGATTAAGATTAAGATTACCACCGTGTTCGGAAAGTTATTTTCTATCCAGAAATACCTACTGTCCATGGCTCAGAACTGTCTCCCATAACACCCAAACTCGAACATGCAAGATTGGGGGAACTCAACGGCCGTGTGTCCCGTGTTTTTTATTTGGTGTTTATCTAAATAGCACGCGAGCGCTTTAATGTAACGCCTTGAAGGTGTCTCGTTACGGAGACTAATGTCGACTGCTCGCGAATTATCGGCTCCAACGTACACAATACAAGATTTTGTCTCTGACTTCTACCTACGCAGAATAACGATGGAACTCCTTGGAGATATATATTACAGTGGCAATGGGCTGGCCACATCGGCCGCAGAACCGATAATCGTTGGGCTAAACGAGTTCTGGAGTGGAGACCCCGTCTCGGCAAATGTAGTGTAGGACGCCCTCAGGCCAGGTGGAGTGATGATTTGGGCAGGGCGGCTGGCAAGTGCTGGATGCGAGAGGACCGGGACCGATCGTAGTGGCGAGCATCGGGAGAGGCCTATGTCGAGCAGTGGACTGATGTGGGTTGGAGCTTAGTCCATAGGTGCTTGGACGTATATAGAGGTGGATTTCGATAGTCGTCGTGGATCGGGGGTTCGATACTCACCTGGAACAAACTTTTGTGTGACGAACGTTTGTGTTTGTTCCGTTTCTGGATGTTTGTTTTAAGTATATATGTATTAGTGTTATCTTCGTTGTTATGATACCAGAACACAGCCAAACTTTCGCATTTATAATATTACCTCTAGTAAGACAAATATTTAAAAAATTAAATTTCATTAATTCTATTCCGTTATAAAGTTTTTTTCGTGGTGAATCTTTATGCCTGGGGTAATCTTCCAGAACAACCAGACCGAAGACATAACAAAAGTTCATTTCTTATATAAACTGGACCGGGAATCGAAATAGAACCCTTCTTCTCATCATTGCTCTGCCGAGGCTCGGTGGCTCATTTGGTAATGACCTCTGCCCTCTGAGCCAAGGGTCGTGGGTTCGATTCCCGCACAGTACAAACATTTCTGTTTATGAACATGTCTGTTTATATTGGTCTGGGTGTTTTCTATGTATATTATGTATTTATTTACAATAAAAATGTATCTAAGTAAGTTTATCAGTTGTCTAGTACCCATAGTACAAGCTTCGGCTTAGTTTGGGGCTAGGTGGCGCTGTGTGGCCCAGCGTGGCATGTCTTGGTTATTTATTTATTTATTATTATTATTTATTGCTCTGCCGAGGCTCACAAGAAGTTCGTTAGTACCGAGACCCGTGTGTCCCTAATGTTTTCGTCGTATCTAAATCGTTGGCAGACAGCCGTTCAACATCTCGGGGCGGATCTGCAAACGCGTCGTCTCTTAAAGAGTCAGGTGAATACGTGTTTGCGGTACGTTTCATCTATATTATCTCATTTACTTTTGATATTAAGATATCTTTATTGTAAAGATTAGATCTTTGTTCATTTGGTTGGCACTTTGGCATCTTATTAGTGGTTGGTGATTCGAACTCCACAGTACCGATTTTTTTAAAATTTGAGTCTTATTATCCGAATTCAGTACTACCAACCAGGGCAATAGGCTATTATGGCTAAAAATTGTAATTAGTCCGTCTTTTAGCTTATTTAAAAATAAAAGACAAGTATTGTTCCTTTCTTCATTCAAATAAACAATAGCAAATATACAAGGCATCAAAAGTTAGGAGTGGGAGCCTTTGACGTCACTCGCTCCCGTAAAAATGCCTCACCGAGTGATGTAACGGTAATTTCAACGGGCTACAACTTTGTAATTTTTTGTCTAATTTACAAATAAAAAAATACATATCTTTTATTTTTGAATAAGCTAAAAGACGGACTAATTACAATTTTTAGCCTTACCTAATAGCCTATTTAAAAAAAACCTTTAAAAATGAAATACCTACAAGAGAAAAGGTTGAGGTGGAAATGTTGTCATATGTTTATCGTCGCAGTCATCTGGTTGAATCTCCTATTTTTAATGGCTAGCGCGTTCTTATCCATGGGAAATAAACCAAAAACCAAATAATAACAACGTTTGGACTTTACACAGATTCAAACCCTGGATGCCAGACTACAAACGCCGCTCTCACCCACCAGAACCAATGAAGGAGTCGTAATTTACAGTCTAGATAAAGGTATTCAAAGTTTACCGATCTATCTAATAAATTGTACGGACCTTTAAAACTCAGTTTGTCTTAGTCGTAATAAATTATTTTATAGTTCACTATCGAACTTCAGCCATTTTACGATCTACGTGTTTTCAGCTAGGTAACTTAATCTAGTTTGAGAGATGTTAGCTGATTAGCTAAGTATAGCGACCTCTTTCTAGAAGGAAATGGTTTAACTTACAGAAATTTATCAAGGATAGACATGGTTGGTTAACTATTATGGTTATCAGAAATTATTGAGGTGGAAATGTTGTCATATTATTATTATGTTTATCGTCACAGTCATCTGGTTGAATATCCTATTACCTAAGCTAAGCATTTTATTTTTATAGCTTACTCGTAGCTCAAGATAATGGCCTCCCTAGGCCTGACGCAAAGCGAAAGAGAAGCTCAAGTCGCTGTGACAACGGGCGAACAAATGATCAGTTGCCACCATCATGCCGGCCCAACTCTAACTTTCCACGATCTCCGGAAACCCTAACCACAGGCAGAAATAAGTATTTCAGAAAATTTGTTTTACAAAAAAAATTACATGGCAGTAAAATCCTATGACGGATTTAAAAAAACATTATAAATTGCATATTTTTTCTCATTATTTTTGTACAGTCAGCATTATCTGACTGTAAACTCCGGTAGAGTTTGTTTCAATAACCTGGCAGCAACAAAATGCTGCATTTACCTACGTCACATCGATTTCTGCAGCGTCACGAGAATCACAAGTCTTGCTTGTGTTTTCAGCTAGATGTCTAGATTGCGGGGAGCCAACCGTTCTGTCTGTGTCACAAACGGTCGTAGCTGCGAAATATTCTGTACTCACGTGTGAAACTGCCCCATTGTAAACGGTCGGCTTTCCTTTACGCTTTAGCAGTTTATGTTGTACATTACATTATTGTATTTATTGTATTTTTTGTGTAGAAATAAATGTAAGGAATATTAAGGAATCCTATTGGTTGTAGCGTGATGTAAAATATACTATAACCTGCCCAGGAGTATGAAGAATAATTGTACCAAGTTTCGTTAAAATCCGTTGAGTAATTTTTGTTTCTATAACGAACATACAGACAGACAGACAAATCTTTTTACTGATTGCATTTTTGGCATCAGTATCGATCACTGATCACCCCCTGATAGATATTTTGAAAATTGTTTAATGTACAGAATTTACCTCTCTCCAGATTTATTATAAGTATAGATAGATATATAAATATAGTCAGTCAATCAGTCAGTCAAAATTGACTGACTGATTGACTGGCTCGATGGCTCATTTGGTAGAGACCACTGCCTTCTGAATTAAGGATCAAGGGTTCGATCCCAGCACAGTACAAATATTTGTGTGCATGAACATGTCTGTTTGTATTGGTCTGTGTGTTTTCTATGTACAATATGTACCTATTAATTTACAAAAAAAAAATGTATCTAAGTAAGTTGTCGGCTATTCGGCTTAGTTTGGGGCTAGATGACGCTGTGTGGCCCAGCGTAGCATATTTTGGTATATTTATTTAAGTCAAATAACTCGTAACAACTCCTAACATTTTACAACGCCACCTAATCCTCATGGCACACGTTTGGTCCGTATCACGACGCACGAGCGAACTTCAGCGAAAAACAGTACGTTACTAGGTTCAGCGTTCGACACTGTTGCCCTGAAATCTCAGTCGAGAAGCAACTTATACTATTGCCACTTGGCAGCCCCGCAGGGAACTGTCGCAGTAACGTTATTCCTTTTGCATAAAACGTTGGTAAGTCAATAAGATATTTCCAAGGTATATTTCCGTTAGTTTGCATACGTTTGTGGAGTAACGCAAGAATATATTCTACTTACTGTACCTATATGTTTGTATGGGATGTAAGGGAGCGGCCTATCATCTTTTCGCTCCAAGCCAACCTCACCTGCCCGTGGTGCATCCTGCCGAACAACAAACGAGGCGCTGGTAACCGGCTGGTGGTATAACCATCAGAAATGAAGGCGTAGCTAAATACCACAGGCCGATGATGGGCAGCAGCGTCACTGGAGCGAGAAGCTACGCCCTGCGATAGCCAACCCGCCTGCCCAGCGTGTAAATTATGAGTTTCTCCAGTTGTTCACCACTTAGGGCAAATACGGCACGGCCTGTGATATGTAGCTGCGCCTTTAATTGTTATGGTTATGCCGCCACCAGCCGGTTGCCAAAGCCACGCCTGTTATTCAGCAAAAGACGACCCTTTTCAACCCATTAATTTCAACAAATGAAAAATAAATAATCCAAGGCCACACAGCGCCGTCTAGCCCCAAAGCCGAAGCTTGTACTATGGGTACTAGACAACTGAAAACACATACATAGATACCTTTTTATTTTTGTAAATAATTACTATACATAGTAAACACCCAGACATTACATGGTGGTATTCTATATTCCATTCTATACTCTGCTGTTTCCAAGTAATGTAAGTAATTCAATAAGGTGACTACGGTTCAGTGGTTTAATTGGAATACTGGAGGGATGCCTTTTGGAACTGCTAATAACTTTTGCTAATATTCTTTTATCTTATTATCAAGCAGTAATTGGATTTGCCTAAGTTTTCAGACCAATTTTGGTATCTGACGCAGATAATTCAATGACTTTTACACTATGAAGATAAGACCTAGTTTTGGTTCTAGAAACAAAGTGATCTGAGGTTAATTTTTACTTTTGATTTTACTCATTATAATCTGATATGATGAAACATATTCAGTGTCTGTATATCAATATTGTGATTGATTTGGTCTCAACATTGATTTTAAACATGGTTTTTTGAATTAACATCAGAGGGATCGTCTACTTACTGCCATACGTAACAACAAAATACTCGTACAATAGGGATGTTTCCCGGGTCAAAACAATTACATTATATTTAGTCCGTATTTTAGATTATAAAAGTTTATCAGACACGTATTTTTCCTTTTATCATCTAAACAAAAAATAACAAAGATACAAAGCATCAAAATGTAGGAGAGGGAGTCTTTGACCTCACTCCGTGCGAAAAAATGCCACACGGCGCGCGGCGTGGCGTCATGCGTATTTTTCAGGGGCTATAATCTTTGTAATTTTTGGTCTAATTTACAAATGAAAAATAACGTGTCTTTATTTTTGAACAGTCTAAAAGACGGACTAATAACAAGCCTATTGTAATGCGTAAATTCCTGTGATCAGATATTCTTTTTAAGTAACTTTTTATAAAGTCTATGATGTTCACTTTTGTAAACGAATAAATACAATTTCGAATGAGAATTTACATACATATTTTGCCTCACGGTTACCTTGTTTTTAACGATTTATAATCATATAACGATAGTCCACTTGAGGAATTTACTTAAATAATACGGACGCATGTGATTTGTGTGAAGGATTTTTCTTTGCAGTAAGTTGTTGACAGCCGTTTCGTCTTTGTCACAAATTCTAAATTTACCTGGGAAAATCACCATTCTAATTTTACATAGGTACTTATATGTAAGAGTGATTGATGGATTGTCCTTCGTTCACGCAATGAGTAAGTAACGTAACGCTTAAACAAAAAAAACAATTAATGCGGCCAAAGACAGAGAATACTTACCTATTTAGATACAAAATCGTTACTTTAGGCTTTGTCTCCACAGAGGGGAACTAATTACAAAATTATCCTAATACTGTTCAAATCACACATCGGTACATTGGTAGGTTTTGTGTTCATGAGCTCTAAACTAGTAAAGGAATTAGTATAAGACGTTTTTTTCCAAAATACATCGAAATCTTTTAACATAGTCGAAGCAGATGACTTTTTCTAAACTTGGTCACTACTGTGTCTTTTTAAACCAAACTCTTGCAACATCTAAGTCGCTATGTCGGTAGATAAACAATGAAAAAATAAAAATATCACACAAATAGGTATAGTCTTATAGAAACTTTTCATTATTTTCTTTTAAGTACCTTTCTCAACAAAATTAATTACTATTACGCCCTTATCTAACAACACACACATCTCCAAAGATTTCAGCGGCAAATTTCCCCACATGCATTACCGTCTTTGTCACAAAGACGGAACGCCATGGAGCTCGGTGCACTGTGAAATCTTATCTCGGCGCTCAGTTGATTTTGTTTGTCGTTCCAAGGTGTACCGCAGGGAGGTAATGCGGGACCACCGTTGTTCCTTTTGCCTGTAATAGACGCGTTAGTATTTGTATGTGGTTTAGCTTGCACTGTATAAGGCGTTTGAATGAGTGTGAAAAAATACTTGTTTATACTAATGTTTGCTCTACTCCGGTATACGTCCGGACTTTTTCTTAAAATTGTTATGTAATGTATTATGTTCAAATTCAAATCATGATGTCCAAAGGTAATAAAGTATTCAATATTCTTATTCTGATTTTTGTGAAAAGTAATTATCCGTGTGGAGACGGATACCAATACACAGACATGAAACAGAAACAAATGTTTATCACACAAATGCTGCCCAGGTCGGGACTCGAACCCACGACCATTGGTTCAAAGGCAAGTCACTACCATATGAACTGCTGGTAAAGTTAAATAATAATTTTAGAGTATAAGTAGATAGGCATACTCCAAATTCGCTCATTTCATAACCAATAGTCATCAAAATATTATAGGACATTTTGATATAATCGTACCTATAAAGAAGTAGGTTAAATTCATATATATTCTATCGGCCACGTTAACGTTGGCATTTACGTTTGCCGGCCACCAATCATTCCTCGCCACGTCGATAAGCGAGGAAATAAAGAAGTGTTTTACTGTAGCCGTTAAATCGATCGCCATTTATGTCAAGAGTCAGAAATAGAAGTGTTAGGCAAAACACTAAACAAATACACCATTTTCATTGTGTGGTTTTTTTTTCGACATAATGGCTTCCCTACGCCTGATGGAAAGCGAAAGAGAAGCCCAAGTCGCTGTGACAACGGGCGAGTAACTGGTCAGTTACCAATCAGTTGCATTAAAATTACGCGTGACGTTAGATTTTGGGAGCTTTTTCGCAAATGAGTGACGTCAAAGACCCCTATTCCTACATTTTGATGCCTTGTTTTTTTTTTCTAAATTACTACGATGATGGCCAGGGCGGCCTTGTCATCATCACCGGACTGTTGGGGGAGCGGAAAGCTCTCACCCCTAAAATTTAAGCAACGATGCTGAGGGCGCCCCCTGTGGGGCTCGAGCCTCGGCTTTGATGCCTTGTATCTTTGTTATTTTTGTTTAAATTAAAAAAGGAAAAATACGTGTCCAATATAATTTTATATTCTAAAATACGGACTAAATATAATGTAATTATTTTGACCCTGGAATCATCTCTATTAATGTATTTTTTTTTAATTCTCTACAATTAATTTCCGAACCCAATAGATAGACATTATTTAAATTGCACACCATAACTACACTGTACTAAATTGTACTAAAATAGTAATTTTTTGTACAATTTAGTACAGTAGAGGATAGTTTGAAAGAATTGTTGTACAAAATTAATTTCAAAGGCTTAACCTAACCCGATCCTAATTCTGCCTTATCAATTTCCAAAATCATTTCTAAGCCAGACCAAAAGCTAACTTACCTAACACAAAATTAGATTACTAAGAAAAGTCACACGTTCGAAACAAGGTTAGATTATCTCAACTAATTATACAACATTCAACCCTTTTGCTGCGTAATGAATTTAAGGAACCAATTACGAATTTTAATATTTTATCGCGAACAAAACATCATACCTTCGTCATGCGAACATGGTCGGGCCACACAAGCTTGGCATATTAAATAGCTCATACATTTTAGAGTGCGCCTCCTATTTTAAAATGTATGTGGCAGGCGAAGGTTAAAGCAAACGTTTGGTAGGATGGCTAGTTTTTTGATTGATAGGATATTGAACTTGATGACATGAGTCATAAGTCACCGACATAGTTCAGCGGATTAGTAAGTTGCAGTAGCAGTGGGCTGACCACATTTTTTTTTAAATAACCCCAGACATGCCACGCTGGGCCACACAGCGCCATCTAGCCCCAAACTAAGCCGAAGCTTGTACTATGGGTGCTAGACAACTGATAAACTTACTTAGATACATTTTTTTTTGTAAATAAATATAGAAAACACCCAAACCAATACAAACAGACATGTTCATGCACACAAATGTTTGTAATGTGTGGGGATCGAACCCACGACCCTTGGCTCAGAAGGCAGAGGTCACTACTAGTTGAGCCACCGAGCCAGACATTAGCCGCAGAACCGATAACCGTTGGGGTAAGCGAGTTCTGGAGTGGAGACCGCGTATCGGCAAAACGTAGTGTAGGACGCCCTCAAGCCAGGTGGAGCGACGATTTGCGCAGGACGGCTGATAAGTGCTGGATGCGAGAGGCCCAAAATCAATCAAGGTGGCGAAGATTAGGAGAGGCCTATGTCCAGCAGTGGACTGACACGGGCCGATGATGATAAGTCACCATTAAGCCTATCGCAGTCCACTGCAAAACATAGGCCTCTCCAGTTGTTCGTCATTTTGGGCAAACAACTGGAGGCTTTACCCATAATCGCCAAGCTGGGCAGGTGGGTTGGCGATCGCAGAGCGTAGCTTCTCGCTGTCGCTGCTGCTCGCCATCAACCTGTGGTTGTTACGCCTTCAATAGTGATGGTTATACTGCCATCAGTCGGTTGCCAGAGCCTCGTCTGTTATGCAGCAGAATACACCACAGGCAGACGGGTGGCTTGGAGTCAAAGGAAAAGATAATGGATCCCTTAGATAATTATCTACGACCTAAGTGGATTACTATAATATCAGGATACGGACAGCAGCGTTTATCTGGGTACAATTATAACCTACTGCGGTAAAATATTTTTACATTGAGACTCTCATCATCATCATCATCTTCAGCCTATTGCAGTCCACTGCTGGACATAGGCCTCTCCAGTCGTTCGCCACCTAGTGCAAACTTCTGGAGGATATACCCACAATCGCCACGCCTGGGCATGCGGGTTGGCGATCGCGGGGCGTAGCTTTTTGCTCCGGTGACGCTGCTGCCCGTCATCGGCCTGTGGTATTTTGCTACGCCTTCTATCGTGATGGTTTTACCGCCACCAATTGGTTTGCCAGAGCCTCGTTTGTTGTTCGGCATGATGCACCACGGGCAGGTGAGGATGGCTTGGAGCGAAAAGGTGATAGGTCGCTCCCTTACATCCCAACATTGAGACTCTACCAACTAAAAAATAGTAATCTACACTAATGTTATAAAGAGGAAAGAGTTGTATTTTTGTGTGTAGCGAATAAACAAGTAACTGTAAAAAAAGTACTGGACCGATTTTAATAATTCTTTTTTTATTAGAAAGCTACATTGAGTACCTAACATAGGTTATATTTAAAAAATAAAAGAATTTTATTTTATTTTTTATTTATTTATATTTAGTTTAAACATGTGTCTGAAACACCTGAAGCGAAGCGAGGGCGGGTCACTAGCATATTATAATAACGCCGTTTAATAGAAAAGCTAGCCAAGTAACTAAAGGGCTATGTCGACATATTCCCTGTGGCACATAGGTAGGCACAAAACGTTACTTAAACGCTTCATGTAGGCGATTGGCGGAACATGCGGGTAATTATTAATTAAAAACTTATCAGGTTTTATCATGTTTTAACGTGTAATTAATTCCATACTATAGAAAAGGAAGCGGCTTGGCTGAGCTTACGGTTTTTCTGAGTCTATGTTTCAGTTTAATATATATTGGACCTCATTATCATCATCAGCCTTTTGCGGTCCACTGCTGGACATATGCCTCTACAATTATTCTCCATTTTGATCGATTCTGGGCTTCTCGCATCCAGCACTTACAGCTTGTACGAAACACAATTATTAATGTCTATTATTAGATATTCAGAGTTTGAATTTTTTCTCCAGAATTTAAACCTGCGCAAATTGACTATCCACTTAGCCTTATTATTTTTATTTTATTTTATTAATTTCAAAAATCATATTACCTACTAACAATGTTCCAATGGTCAAGGCGAGTGTGAGCAACTTTTAAGAGAGGTAGGGCATAGCGAATCTTCGCTCAAATTAAGCTGCTAAATGACCTCCGGGTCATGTTTCTGTCAGTGAGCAGGGTTTGCGGAGCTCGTGAGGGGTTAGGGTTGGGCCGGCATGGCGGTGACAAATGACAGGTGACTGACCAGTTACTTGGGCTCACAGCGACCAGTTACAGCGACGAAAAAGAATCGGTTTCTATGCTGGGTGGGCGCGTTCTATGGTAAACTACGATATCGCTTACCATCAGGCTAATTTACCGTAGTTAACCATAAACAGTATCGAATTAAAAAAATATACCTATTTTTATTCATTCATATTTTCCCCTTTTATTCTAAAATAATCTCCCTACCTACACGCATATTATTATTATCAAGGACGGTACGTTCCACTACTCACCGTTACATTCAATTCCGGCGACTTTTTCAACGCTCCCTCACAAATCCTGTAAGGCGATTTCGGGTCCGAACAACGAGGGATGAGTGGTCAACAAATATTTTTGAATGGGAGTGAGCAAATAGTGTTCGGCCCTCTGAATGCCTCTCGAATTGCGTAACGCGGAGGAAAACATTGTAAGAATTTGTGGGCCCACTGTTGACTAGTACGTAGGGAAGGAGCGGACGGAATGGGTTTCCACCATGGGAAGTGTTTCGTTAAGTAATTCTTATCCAATGGACTGTGTTTTGTTTTGGGATGCAAGGAAGCGATCATCTTTTCGCTCCAGGCCAACCTCACCTGCCCGTGGTGCATCCTGCCGAACAACAAACGAGGCGCTGGCTACCGACTGGTGGCGGTATAACCATCCCAATTGACGGCGCAGCTAAATACCACACAGGCTGATGACGGGCAGCAGCGTCACCGGAGCGAGAAGCTACGTCCTGCGATCGCCAACCCGCCTGCCCAGCGTGGCGATTATGGATATATCCTCCAAATGTTTGCCCTAAGTGGCGAACAACTGGAGAGGCCTATGTCCAGCAGTGGACTGCAATAGGCTGGTGATGTGATGATAATGTGATGTGTTTTGTTTTTGTTTTTTTTACATACACAGCTCCGATATCACAGATGTGATTCGTTTCTTTTTTACATACATTGCTCCAAGCCGCCTGTCCTGGTAAGGACCTCCTATCTATAGAATACCGCAGTCAAATGACCTCCGGGTCGTGTTTCTGCCGGCGAATAGGGCTTCCGGAGCTCGTGGGGGGTTTGGGTTGGGCTGGCATGGCGGTGGCAACTGACAGGTAACTGACCAGTTACTTGCCCGTTGTCACAGCGACCTGGGCTTTTCTGTCGCTTTCCATCAGGCTTAGGGAAGCCATTACGTCGAGCTTAGTATTTGAAATTCGCTTGTGCGCGTAAAAGCGGTGTTGGGGCGCGTCATTTAAGATTGGACGATCTCTACAACTGAGTACTGTTTTTTTATATAATAGCTCGACACAATGGCTTCCCTACGCCTGATGGAAAGCGAAAGAGAAGCCCAAGTCGCTGTGACAATTGGCAAGCAACTGGTTAGTTACCTGTCAGTTGCCGCTGCCATGTCGGCCCAGCCCTAACCCCCCACAAGCTCCGGAGACTACTCACCAGCAGAAACACGACCCGGAGGTCATTTGGCTGCGGTATTCTATAGGGTATGTCTATCCCTATTGGCTCAATGAACGGTCAAATCAATTGAAGTTCAGTGGACTTTGTTCCAGTGTCGACGATGGATGTGGAGGCAGTGGTGGGGCGGAGCGCTTCCCTGCCCTGTGACATCGAGCCTGACTCCAACGAGGATCGAGTCTACATGGTGCTGTGGTTCAGGCACTCTGGAGGGAAGCCGCTGTATAGGTAAGCATGCATTTCAACATAGTTATTTTAATCTCACTAATAGGCGTCACAGCTTCATTTTACCGTCGCACCGCGCGCCACCGGCAGGGTGTTCATCCTCACACGTTGAGACGTTGCGTTTGTGGAATGAGCTCCCTTTTTTTTTTTTTGTTTCACCAGGGAGAACTGCAGTTTACGCATGCTGCCCGGGGGAGCAGACGGGTTATGTGGGACTCGCTCCGCGTCGGCAGAGAATACCCACTAAAAAACCCTGGTTTGCACCGTCAATGCGCCTTGGGCGACAGCAACGCGGGTCCTAGACTATAACGCCGCGAAGCTGTCAGCGCTGGTCTGTGCAGACTCGGGCTGGCCCTAGGGATCGGTCCTGAAAAGGACGTCTCCCTCCGACGGGGTTCGTGCAATACGTGGCCGACACCCCCGTGCCAACCTCGCGGAACCCCGTCGGGCGTGCAGCCGCCGCCGCACGGTGGGAATGAGCTCCCTGCACAAGTTTTCTCAGGGGAATACAGTATGGGGCGCTTCAAGTCTAAAATAAATAGGTTTTTAAAGGGTCGGCAAAGCGCATGCGATGCCCCTGGTGTTGCAGGCGTTCATGGGCTGCGGTGACCGCTTACCATCAGGCGGGCCGGCAGCCATTTTGTTAACCCTAGTAGTATTAAAAAAAATGTAATTAGTCCGTCTTTTAGAGTGTTCAAAAATAAAAGACACGTATTTTTTCATTTCTAATTTAGACCAAAAATGACTTAGATATAGCCCGTTAAAATTACGCGTGACGTTAAAGAGTGGGAGTTTTTTCGCCACTGAGTGACGTCATTGACCCCCACTCCTACATTTTGATGCCTTGTAGATTTGTTATTTTTTGTTTAAATGAAAAAAAAAGGAACAATACGTGTCCAATATATGTTTTATTTTAATCTAAAATACGGACTTAATATAATGTAATTATTATGACCCCCAAAACATGCCTATTCCAGTATTGATTTTTTTTATGCAAGAGGCGGCAGACGAGCAAGTGTGATTGCCTAATGGTAAGCAGTCACCACCGCCCACGGACGGATACCCGCAACTCATATAGAGTTGATTGGGGGATGTAAGGGCCATAGCCAAAGACCCATCATCTTTTCACTCCAAGCCACCCTCACCTACCCGTGGTACATCCTGCTGAATAACGGACGAGGCTCTGGCAACCGACTGGTGGCGGTATTACGGGCAGCAGCCTCACCGGAGAAAGGAATTACGCCCTGTGATCACCAACCCGCCTACCCAGCGTGGCGATTATGGGTAAAATCTCCAGGTGTTTACCCAAAGTGGAGAGGCCTATGTCCCGTGGAAATTTGCTGGAGTGTGATTATTAAAAAGAGACAGGTCACAATGGCAGCAGGTATCCAACAAAATTTATTCCTCTCGGTTAGGGTATCTTTAACTTTTGCCCGCTACTTTGTCTGTACCTTCAGTAGCATATAAATAAATAAATAAATAAATAAATAACCCAAGACATGCCACGCTGGGCCACACATCGTCACCTAGCCCCAAACTAAGCCGAAGCTTGTACCTACTATGGGTACTAGACAACTGATAAACTTACTTAGATACTTTTTTTTTTGTAAATAAATACATATTATACATAGAAAACACCCAGACCAATACAAACAGACATGTTCATGCACACAAATGTTTGTACTGTGCGGGGATCGAACCCACAACCCTTGGCTCAGAAGGCAGAGGGCACTACCAAATGAGCCATCGAGCCTGTCTGTCTATACGAGTAGTATTATGATTGCTCAGCGTAAATTATAATACTTCAACATGTTACTTGTATAAAGGAGTTCCCGAGAATTATATTAGCATATTCGTATGCTATGATGTTAAGATGATATTCATTTGGTGTAGGTACGTATAACGTTATTTGAGCTTTCCCTTCAAAATGGGACTTAGTACTCAGTGTAGGATACCTGGAATTCTGTTCAAGTAAATGTATACAGTTTATCGTTACCTATTCGCCGTTTGATACAAGATTTAACTTAAAAAAACCTTAACATTTTGTTTTATAGTTAATTTTATCATCATCATCGGCCCGTGTCAGTCCACTACTGGACATAGGCCTCTCCTAATGTTCGCCACCTTGATCGATTTTGATCTTCTCGCATCCAGCACTTGCCAGCCGTACTGCGCAAATCGTCACTCCACCTGGCCTGAAGGCGTCCTACACTACGTTTGCTGAGACGCGGTCTCCACTCCAGAACTCGTTTACCCCAATGGTTATCGGTTCTGCGGCTAATATGGCCAGCCCACTGCCACTTCAGCTTACTAATCCGTTGAGCTATGTCGGTGACTTTGGTTTTGTGCCAGTTAATTTTATGAAGGCCAGTGAACCAGCCTTTATGTGAAGGCTACTTCTGCCAATGTTGTGTAAATATTTAATAAAATATTCTTTGATACTAAAATTTATAGGGATGTAAGGGAGCGACCTATCATCTTGTCACTTCAAAACACCCTCACCTGCTCGTGGTGCATCCTGCTGAATAACGAACGAGGCTCTGGCAATCGACTGTTGGCGCATAACCATCACAATGGAAGGCGTAGCTAAATACCACACACCGATGATGACGAGCAGCAGCGTCACCGGAGCGAGGAGCTACGCCCTGCGATCGCCAACCTGCCTGCCCAGCGTGGTGTTTATGGGTATAACCTCCAGGAGTTTACCCAAAGTGGCGAACACGTGGAGAGGCCTATGTCCAGCAGTGGACTGCAATAGGCTTATGATGATGACACAATAATTACATTTGGTGACAAGTGGGGCTGTGGTTTACATTCTTTTCCGTCTGTTGATGGAATGGAACTGTAATTGAATTTGAGATTGACTGATTTAAAAGGTAGAAGGACTATCTTCCAAGTAAAGAAGAGTTTATATAAGAAACCTTATAAACCAAAAAGATAAACGATCCTCGCAGAATTCAAATGTATGTAAAATAGATCCAAACTTACTCCCTGTATTTTTAATCTCGTGGATACGGAGCTTTCACGAAGCCACTTCTGTTCCTATATTACTCCACTTGAATAAAAGGCCCTAATATATTTTTGACACAAAATATATTCCTTGCGTACCTACCTTTGAGTGTAAAGGGAAGCATATTTGCTGACTTATCATACTTAAATAAGCATTTTGGATATGAAAAAAAATGTTAAAGTGAGTCGAATAAGATACGGCCACTTCTTTTTTTTATTGTACACTCCTCGCACACAAATCTGCTCTGCCATGACCAGAGAATATTAAGTTCACTAAGTATTTTGTGAAAAAAAGTTTAAAGGCGAATAAAGAAACTTCGGTAGCACAGATATATCCTGCTTTGGATAATTTTTCCTGCTTTGGATAAAAAATAATAATAATAAATAAAAATTCTTTATTGCACAAGTATTGAGTTACATCATTTAGTTATTGCTAAAAAACATTATGTGCGTTGGAAGAAAGTAGTGAAGCAACATTGAACAGGGGTTCCCAAACTAGGCTATGCCTGTATCTTGGAGAACCGTTGGTTAGATTACGTTCCAGGAATTCTGCCTTAATAAACATAACCAAATAAGTTAGTAAACATATTTTATTGAAGACAGCCTTTTAAGTCAATAGTAAGTTAAAATCAAAGCATTTTATGTCAGGCTTCATATGAAGACAGACAGGGGATCATGTCTTATTTTTCAAAACCTTCCCCGAAATCATCACGCTTCGCAGGTGGGTTGGTGACCGCAGTAGGTTTATTTGTACCTAGGTAAACGCTGCTGCCCCTTTCCTGATCTTCCCTTAGTCATCGTTATCTTCTATGACACCCATGGGATGAGATGGGATGGTCTTACTCTAAATCCATACCTTTACATTTTTTTTATAGTAGCTCGACATAATGGCTTCCCTTCGCCTGATGGAAAGCAAAAGAGAAGCCCTAGTCGCTGTGACAACTGGCAAGTAACTGGTTAGTTACCTGTCAGTTGCCACTGCCATGCCGGCCCAACCCTAACCCCCCACGAGCTCCGGAAACCCTAATCACCAGCAGAAACACGACCTGGAGGTCATTTGGCTGCGGTATTCTATAGGGTGGAGGTCCTTCCCCAGACGGGCAGCTCAATTCGAGCAAAGATTCGCTATGCCCTACCTCTCTTACAAATAATGCTGTTTCATAATCTTAACCATTTGATTTGCTGTTTTACCCATGCAGTTACATTCATCATCAGCCTATCGCAGTCCACTGCTGGACATAGGCCACTTTGTCAAACACTTGGAGGCTTTTCCCATAATCGCCACGCTGGGCAAGCTGGTTGGCGATCGCAAGGCGGAGCTTCTCGCATCGATGACTCTGCTGCCCGTCATCGGCCTGTTGCATTTAGCCTTCATTGTGATGGTTATACCGCCACCAGTCGGTTGCCAGCGCCTCGTTTGTTATTCGGTAGGATGCACCACAGCAAGGGTGGCTTGAAGCGAAAAGTTCATAGATTATCCCTTTCACCCCTACATCCTTAACAGAACAACTTATAAATATTAAAAATTTGACTGACTCCATGGCTAATTTGGTAGTGACCTCTGCCTTCGGAGCCAAGGGTCGTGGGTTCGATTCCCGCATAGTGCAAACATTTGTGTTCATGAACATGTCTGTTTGTATTGGTCTGGGTGTTTTCTATGTATAATATGTATTTATTTACAAAAAAAAATATTTAAGTAAGTTTATCAGTTGTCTCGTACCCATAGTACAAGCTTCGGCTTAGTTTGGGGCTAGATGGTGCTGTGTGGCCCAGCGTGGCATGTCTTGGGTTATGTCTTGGGTTATTTATTGCACTTTCAAAAACCTTTTCCACTACGATTTCTTGTTTCACTTACACAGGTACATTATCATAACGTATTTGTTTAACAACGAGATGAAACTATCCAACTCGAGTTTAACTTGTTACAAACTTGCAATAAATAGGTACATTTAGTTTACAAATTCACTCTGTGCAGGTTGCTACTGTTACCAATCCAAAGTTTAAAACTGTGTACGGTTCAAGTAATTCGTTCAGTCAATTCCAGACAAGTATTATTGTTACAAATTGTGTAACACAATATTTCTCAGTAGTTCGTTACATTGTTATTCGTGTCGTGTTTTATGTAACATCCGGCTATAAAATGAAGTAATCATTTTGATTTTGGACGGGAAATATGTCTTTACGCGTTTCTAGGAATCTAATCTAAGGGAGCGACTTAAATATTTTCCAACCTACCCTGACCTGTCCGTGATGCATCCTACCCAGGAATAAATGAGGCTCTGGCAACCGAATCGAAGACGTAGCTAAAAGCAACTGGCCAATGACGGGCAGCAGCGTCATCGGTGCGAGAAGCTACGCACTGCGATCGCCAATCCGCCTGCCCAGCATGGCGTGTTGTGCAATAAAGAAATAAAGAAAATGTATCTTTCCATATGAAATAAAATTTACGAATTCAAATCAGATGCTCCCCTAAGAATATTTTCATGTAGCAACAACGGTTAACGTACAACCAATAGCACATCTCGAATTTTCACCCTGTATTATGGCGGTATCTATTCAAACGGAGGAGACCCTTGTCCCGATAACGCATAGCATTAACGTAAGGAGCGGAGTGCGATATACCTACTAACAGGCGGCCGAGGCTTGGAGTGAGCGGAGAAGTCATCTTCTCATTGCGGCCTTATACTGAGCGGGAACCATTTTAGTACTTAGACCCTTAGGTCTAAAGTTAAATATATATACACAACATTTAAATAGTAAGGTGTTTTGTGTGTACTAAATAAACATAATTCTATTCAAGTAAGCGAGTGAATGAGTCAGACGGCGAATGAGTAAGATGGAAATGAGTCAAGTGGATATTTAGTGAATTGTTGAATGAGTAGAGTAAAGTAAAGTAAAGTGAGAATGAATGAGGTGACGAAAGAGTGAGACGGTAAATGAGTAAAGTAGGGAAAGAGTGAGTGAGAAAACGAGTGAGGTGGTGATTGAGTGAGGCGAAAAATGACTGTAGCGGTAAGCGAATGGAGTGATGAACAAATTATATGTGTAAAACTTCTTTTTTTTTTGGTAATCTACGTAAAATAGAACCAAAAATCCTGGTGACTTGGATATCGGTGCGAAATTTGCTCATACTGTATTATGGTTTTCACTCTTTATAATGGCGGTATCTATTCAAACGGAGGAGACCCTTGTCTCGATGACGTATAGCATTAACATAAGGAACGAAGTATTTATCTATACTATATTTTGTATAGACAAAACAGAGAGGTAGGGCATAGCGAATCTTCGCTCGAATTGAGCCGCCCGTCCGGGGAAGGACCTCCACCCTATAGAATACCGCAGTCAAATGACCTCTGGGTCGTGTTTCTGCCGGTGAGTAGGGTTTCCGGAGCTCGTGGGGGGTTAGGGTTGGGCCGGCATGGCGGTGGCAACTGACAGGTAACTGACCAGTTACTTGCCCGTTGTCACAGCGACTTGGGCTTCTCTTTCGCTTTCCATCAGGTGTAGGGAAGCCATTATGTCGAGCCACTATAAAAAAAAAAAAAAACAATATTTAATTTTTATGTCCTACCCGCTGGCGTCGTGGCCCCGGCCTAAGTGCCTGCCCTACGAATATTCCGATATTGCTTGCGATCTGTTATATTGAAATCTGCTTTATTGATTTCTTAGCTTTGCAGGAACACTACGCGAATAGCCTATTCGATACGCTTCATACAGAATATTTACTTTTGTGCTTGTTTCGTGGAAATAAGATATTATGTTCATTTCAACTCTTGAAGTAAAAGACGGTATAAGTTTTCAAATACCTATGTAATAATAACTGTTCTGATAGAATTCCGTAACCGGAATTGCTGTAACCAGCAGCCTGCCTCTAAGGAAGTCTCCTTCCCTCCTTCATCCATTCCTCCTCGTCTCCTGCGTACTTGACTAGTCAGCCAAGTGAGTGAGTGAGACAATAAATGAGTGAGGTGGAGAATGAGAGAGGCGTTGAGTGAGTAAAGCGGTTAATGTGTGATGTTGTTAATGAGAAAGGAAGTCAATGAGTGAGGTGGTCAGTGAGCGATAGTCAATGAGTGAGTTGGTGAATGAGTGAGGCGGAGATTGGGTGAGTTGGTGAGTGTATGAGGTACACAACATCACAGGCTAGATGACAACATAACGATATTCGCAATACGGTGACGAATACGTGTATTTCCTGTCATAATCACTTTAGAGCACGTACGAAAAAGTTGCATACTGCCTGCATTTAGCTGTGAAGCTGAACAATTTGGGAGGGATTTCAGAGGGCATTTTAGTTAGCCGCCCTTTTAGCCGGACTTTTGCACTTAGCGCAAAATCGCTGGTCGAGTGTTTGAAAAGCGCAGAGTTCCGAACTGAAAAGTTGGGAAAAATTAAGCTAAATATGACGGATTAAGCAGGGCTTATGGTCTCAAGCTACCTACATCGGCGGGGTTATAGATCTTTTTTTTAGTGGCACAATTAAGTGGCTTTCCCTCAACTCAAAGACAGAAAGACAGGCCCAAGTCGCTACGACAGGTAACTAATTAAAACACTCGTCAGTTGCGACCATGCTGGTCTGTCCTGTTGTATTGGTCTGGGTGTTTGCTATGTACAATTTATTAGTTGTCTAGCAACCATAGTATAACTTGGGAAGCCCCACGCTTCCCCCCAAGGAGCGTGCCACAACCCAGAAGGCCTTTTTAGTCGCCTTTTACGACAGGTAAGAGATACCTGGTAGTATTCTTACGCCGCATACCGCAGGGCGCGACACCCATAGTACAAGCTTCGGCTCAGTTTGCCTCTAGCGTTTTTTTTATAGTAGCTCGACATAATGGCTTCCCTACACCTGATGGAAAGCGAAAGAGAAGCCCAAGTCGCTGTGACAACTGGCAAGTAACTGGTTAGTTACCTGTCAGTTGCCACTGCCTTGCCGGCCCAACCTTAACCCCCCACGAGCTCCGGAGACCCTACTCACCAGCAAAAACATGATGTGATGAATGACCTGGAGGTCATTTGGCTGCGGTATTATATAGGGAGGTCCTTCCCCGGACGGGCAGAAAAGGCGTGGCATGTCTTGGGTTATTTATTCAATTTACTGACCATCAAAAATGCCCAATCATGCACCAACCGGAACCATAACCCAAAATCTATCTAATCGTCTCTATTTAGCCGTCATCGGTCCGATATACAGTGAGCTACATCTGAATATCGGATATTAGAAAACAGCGCTCCGGGCGCGCTCATCCCAGCCCTCGTTAGCGCGTAACGAGCCGCAGAATGCCGGCCCAGTGACAGGAGCTGGTATTTGTATTGCGTGACGGGTGCTGATGTAGTAAGCGATAGCGAACGTATCACGTGACTGTCACTGGTATTTGTATTGCGTGACGGGTGCTGATGTAGTAAAGGATAGCGAAAGTATCACGTGACTGTCACTGGTATTTGTATTGCGTGACTGTCACTGGTATTTGTATTACGTGACTGTCACTGGTATTTGTATTACGTGACTGTCACTGTTATTTACATTACGTGACTGTCGCTGTTATGTTTATTATGTGACTGTCACTGTCATTTACATTACGCGACTTTCGCTGGTATTGGTATTACATGATAGGAAAATATAAATAGCTACGACTTTATTTTAGCAACAGCACCCGCCTGTTACCAGGCGGGTGCTGATGCTGTAAAATAGAACTGTGCATGTATCACGTGACAGGAGCTGGTATTTGTATTGCGTGACGGGTGCTGATGTAGTGAAGGATAGCGAAAGTATCACGTGACTGTCATTGGTATTTGTATTGTGTGACGAGTGGTGATGCCAAAGTAAAGGAACGTGCACGCATCAAAAGTTGTTGATATTACGTCATTTCACTGGTATACATGTATTATTACGTGTCGGGAATACTATGCAAAAGTAAACCTATGTGCATGTAATTAAAGGAGTATATTCCTAATTCTCATTTTCCCGTTATTATTCTGTAAGGTATTTCTGGACCGATTCGACCCCAAAATCTTCAAGAAAAGAGCATACATCTTTCTTAAATGCCGGCAGTGCAGCTGTAACTCTTGATGTTGCAGATGTACATGGGCGGCGGTTATCACTTAACATCAGGTGAACCGCTTGCTCGTTTGCCCCCTATTCCATAAAAAAGGTATCAGAGAAAATAATAAAATATGACATGGCTAATAAAATAAAAAGGTAAAATTTATTAACTATCATTACCATCAGCAGTCTTTCGCAGTCTACTGCTATCCATAGGCCTCTTCAGTAGTTCGCCACTTTAGGTAAATATCTGGAGACAACCCATAATAACCACACTGGGCATGCGGGGTTGGCTGCCGCTCCGGTGACGCTGCTGCCCTGCCATCTACCTTTGGTATTAGCCAGGCCTTCAATCGTGATAGTTTTACCGCCACTAGCCGATAATAAATAAGTAACAATAAAATATCAAATGATTTCTTCAGTGTCCCATCCCTATTCCCCATCAAACGGATTACCGGCGTGCCACATTCGAGCGACAATCGATTGACGATCATTTTGAGGTTAATATTAACGACAGTCGAGTAGCTGGTGCTCGCCCTCATTTAGTTTAGCGATATATAATGATGGCACTGCAACTTTTAGATAGAGTACGAAATAAAAATAAAGAGAGGGCATAGCGAATCTTCGTTCGAATTGAGGTCCTTTCCACCCGCTCGTGGTGCATCCTGCTGAATAACAAACCAAATGCCCAGCGTGGCGATTATGGGTAAAAAGTGGCTAATATCTGAAGAGGCCTATGTCCAGCAGTAGACTGCAATGATGATGATGAAGTTTACTATGGTACAATAAAGTATATATTATCTATCTTTTATGAAAACTTGTATGGAAGTTCATTATTACTGAACATATATTTCTGTGACAAAACGATACCGCGTACATTAATAAACTTATAACATTTACAAACTTGTACACACGAACTAAATCATAATTCGTTTTGTTACCAGCGAATTCCTTCAGGAAATTCCGTAGCCCGACGGTCGGGAAGAGCGCATTATAAAATGAATTCCCACGATTGTTTCTCATTTATCTAGAATTCTAGACCCCTTCCGCCCTGAAATATTGTTTTCAACTGCCATAAGCGGGAATTGTAGTGCTGTTGTGGCAATATCGGAATGTCCTCTCATAAACTCGATTTAAACAGGGATATTTTAGTATGGGTACCTATTTTTATTCTGTAAGGGAGCGGCCTATCATCTTTTCGTTCCAAGCCAACCTCACCTGCCCGTGGTGCATCCTGCCGAACAACAAACGAGGCGCTGGCAACCGACTGATGGCGGTATAACCATCATAATTGAAGGCGTAGCTAAATACCACAGGCCGAAGACGGGCAGCAGCGTCATCGGAACGAGACGCTACGTCCTGCGATCGCCAACCCGCCTGCCCAGCGTGGCGATTATGGGCATATCCTCCAGATGTTTGCCCTGAGTGGCGAGCAACTGGAGAGGCCTATGTCCAGCAGTGGACTGCAATAGGCTGGTGATGATGATGATTATGATGACCTATTTTTATTGCTTTAATACTCTTTTCCTATTACATGTGTGGAAATATAAGGGAGCGACAACGTACACTGAATCAAATTGGTAGTCCAAAGAATTTAACCCTAGGCCTTCTTAGTTCTAAGGTAGACTAATAAGTCATGTATAGGTATTTCTTATTTCAAAGATTTTTTTTATAGTAGCTCAACATAATGGCTTTCCTACGCCTGATGGAAAGCGAAAGGGAAGCTCAACGGGCAAGCAACCGGTCAGTTACCTGTCAGTTGCCACCAACAAACCACCCCAACCCTATCCCCTCACGAGCTCCGTAAACCTCACCGGCAGAAACACGACTCTGAGGTCATTTGGCTGCAGTATTCTACAGGGTGGAAGTTCTTCCCGGGATGGGCGGCTCAATTCGAGTTAAGATTGGCATAGCAAAGCTACCTCTCTTTAAAAAGAAACTCAAAACTTTAAAAAGAAAAAAGTATATATATAATTAGCTGGCTTGATATAAATTACCTCACATACCTACATAAAATAAATTGTAACAAGTATTAAGTTAATTAGATATTAGCTATCTGTATCAAACTTAAGAAAGAGCGGAACCCCCTGGCACAGGCAATTACAAGCTTAAAAGGGGGCTCCAACAACTATATGTATATGTATTACCTTGATATCTAATAAATAATTTTTGATTTTTTTTGACCTTTTCTTTAGTAGGCATGTCCGATATTGAGGTCACATTTATCCTTAGTCAATTAGACGGCCTATTTTCTCGCCGTCATCGCGACATTGGCTGTCAAAGTATGATTGATTGATCGCTACAAAATTCTTTTATTACGTACGAGTGGGTGGCCACTTAACATTTTAGTATTGGCTTTTTGTTACAGTCTTCGAGCGTTGATCAATTAGTTTTTAGTGTAAGAATAAGAAATGTTTATTAACTGGACCTCACAACAACACATCGACAAAAATACGAAGCAAACAAAAATACAAAAACAATGATGATGATGAAAGAGATAAATCGTAACAGGTTACATCATGATTTATATCATGATAGAAAAAAAAAATGCTTAGAAACTTTGCTCTAGACACAATTAAAATTGGAGCAGACAGTAAAAAGTTACAGAGAGTTTTAAAATATAAAATCGTTTTTTGGCTCTCCTGAAAAACCGTGTTTTGTCCCTTACGTTAATATTGATACTTGTGGTATCGATATGTCGAAATCTATCATCGTGTTCGCATGAACATGAGGGAGGTAGGGCATAGCAAATCTACGCTCGAATCGGGAAAGGACCTCAGCCCTATAGAATACCGTAGTCAAATGACCTCAGGGTCGCGTTTCTGCCGGTGAGTAGGGTTTAGGGTTGGGCCGGCGTGGCGGTGGCAACTGACAGGTAACTGACCAGTTTCTTGCCCGTTGTCACGGCAACTTGGGCTTCTCTTTCGCTTTCCATCAGGCGTAGGGAAGCCATTATGTCCAGATACCATAAAAAAATCGCTAATGTAACGCTAATATCAAAGAAAGATTCTTTTCAGCATTTTTATTTAAAAAAAAGAATTTTTCTTTTCTCTTCAACGTTGCGCTATAATTTGAATCTGAGCGTTCTATTTTAATATAAAAAACACTTGCCAAAATAATCTCATTTCCTATAAAGTAAAAGAAAAAACAAAGAAAGAAAACAGTGCCGACATTTCTATCTGCGAAGGTATACCCGAAAAATAGTGAGAGAAGCAATTGTCGAGGCGTGTCCTCGGGGGATTTTGGCGTCTGTTGTTTGGAAAATAAAGTGCATTATCGCTTGGAGGACAGAAGGGCTGTATTGAAATTTCATCGAAGCAACCGGTAGACAGTGACATCACGTCTCAACGAGTCACTAACGTCAGGGGTGGTACAAGTTACAAGAAATTAGCTTCATAAACGTTTCACTTGGTAATAAAAGAAGCAAAAAAAACCGCTGTATTTTTTGCGCGCAATTTTCTGCCTCTTGCAATGGCTCTTTGTAATTAGCTTCCAGTTGCGACTTCTCCGAATGAATACGACCTTGGGGCTACAAATTTCTCTTTCTTACATCAAAGGGGATGTAAGGGGGCCTATCATCATTTCACTCCAAGCCAACCTCACCTGCCCGTGGTGCATCCTGCCGTATAACAAACGAGGCTCTGGCAACCGACTGGTGACAGTATAACTATTACGATTGAAGGCGTAGCTAAATACCACAGGCCGATGACGGGCAGCAGCGTCACCGGAGCAAAAAGCTACGCCCTGTGATCGTCAACCCTCCTGCCCAGCGTGGCGATTATGGGTATATCCTCCAGACTGATGTTTGCCTTAAATGGCTAACAACTGGAGAGGCTTTTATGTACATCCAACAATTGCCAGCCCTCTTGCGTAAATCGTCGCTTCACCTGACAAAAACGAAATAAAATATTATGTAAAATAATTTTTATTTTTACTATCAAGACAACATTATCCTTCAGGAAAACAACTATTAATAACTTAGGTTGTATAATGTGGCAAAAAGGACATGCTAATGAGACTTCCAATATCTTTAAAAATGAAGACAAGAAAAGCGATCAGGTAAAACCTTTAGCCTACGCGGCCAAAGCTGTGGGCGCAAACTAATTTAAAATAAACATTAACGATATTGGTATTATGTATTTCTATGATAGCTTAAATTGTTTTTTTAATTTTTTATATCACTGGGTAGCAAACAAGTCTACGGCCCGCCTGATGTTACGCGGTTACCGCAGCCTATGGACACCTGCGACACCAGAGGTATCACACGTGCGTTGCCTATTCTTTAAAAACCTCTTCACAACCTTTTTGAAGAACCCCATACTGTAGTCTTGGGGTAGAGCCTGGGCAGGGAGCTCATTCCAAAGCCTGAGTGTACGCGGCAGGAAGTTTCTGTTGAAACGTACCGTACGCGACCATACAGGCTCTACGGTATGAGGCTGAATCCCCTGTCGACGGCGAGCGGTGCGGTGGTAAAATGCCGCCGTAGGCATCATCCCAAACAACTCCTTGGAACACTCCCCATTATACAAACGGTAGAACACGCATAATGAGGAGAAATCTCACGCATAATGAGGGAAGCTCCGAAATTAGTTCCCTCCATAGTTATATATAGAAAAAAATCCCATAAACGCCCCGGTAACTTCGCCATTAATGAACCAGCTCGGTTCGTCACTCCGGGCGCGCTACAAACTGCAGACTGCAGCCAACTTTGGACAGAGTTAGCCGACTCTGTGACGTCCTAATTGGTTCACGACGAACTAAATAGTTAGCGATATAGATACTGGCTATAAATACAACTAGTTTGGTGCAATGGTTGTGACCATTGGTTCGATCTCCGCACTTTAACAGAAATAAAGAAAACAATTTTTTTTGCTACGACTTCTCCTTCTTCAAACGTGGTCTAAAGAGAACTCTTTCCTCACGGTAGGCAGCGGCTAAGCTGTGCCCCTAACATTGCAGAGTCTATCAGCGGCGGTAACCGTTTAACATCGGATGGGCCGCTTGCTCGCTTGCACCCACAGCAATAAGAAAATAAAAAAAACTTCAATACTTATCTAATAGATTTCGATATTAGTGTATTATATAATGTTAAAGCCGCGTCATAACTATCATTCGGTGACCTTTACCTTCTGAGCCAAAGGTCGTGGTTTCGATTCTCGCACAGTACAAACATTTGTGTTCATGAACATGTCTTTCTATTGGTCTGGGTGCTTACTATGTATAATATTTCCAAAAAAAAGTATCTAAGTAAGTTTATCAGTTATCTAGTACCCATAGTACAAGCTTCGGCTTAGTTTGGCGCTAGATGGCGATGTCTAACCTACATTTAGAACCACTTGGTGGATGTGCAGTCTCTGTAGAATTCATTTGTACTATTCTACGATTCACAACAAGTGAAGTACTGGGTTAAATCCGTCAGTTCAATTCAGTCATCACTGTCAAGGGTCCGTAACTCGCAGGCTAGCTTGTTAGACGAAATGTTGTATGGTACAAACCAGGAGAGATTACCTTACATTCCCCCATCCGCTGTACTACACGTGAACGATGGCACGTATAAAACCGTAAATATGCCGATAAACTTTTTTTTTTATAGTGGCTCGACATAATGGCTGCCCTACGCCTGATGGAAAGCGAAAGAGAAGCCCAAGTCGCTGTGACAACGGGCAAGTAACTGGTTAGTTACTTGTCAGTTGCCACCGCCATGCCGGCCCAACCCTAACCCCCTACGAGCTCCGGAATCCCTACTCACCGGCAGAAACACGACCCAGAGGTCATTTGACTGCGGTATTCTATAGGGTGGAGGTCCTTCCCCGGACGGGCGGCTCAATACGGATGATGAAAAGGTATGAAAATGAAGAAAATAATTAGTCCGTCTCTTAGATAATAAAAAAATATAAGACCCGTATTTTTTGTTTTGTCGAAATAACAAGAAAATACTTAGATATAGCGCATTAAAGTTACGGAGTGGGGGCTAACTACGTCACGTTAGAGTATATTTTGTACTCTAACGTGACGTCATGTGACATTTAAAATCAATGTATCTTCGTAAGTTTTTGAACAAGAGGCAAAATAAAAAATACGTATCCAATATTTTTCATTAATCTATCTGATGGACATTAAATTATTTTTTAGTCATCATCCCAATTCGAGCGAAGATTCGCTATGCCCTACCTCTCTCCTAATCGCTCCCATTGAGAAGTTTCCATCCTTCCTACTAATCCATACTAATAATATTATAAATGGGAAAGTGTGTCTGTCTGTATGTTTGTCTTTCTTTCACAGGAAAACGGAGCGACGAATTGACGCGATTTTTTTTTAAGTGGAGATAGTTGAAGGGATGGAGAGTAACATAGGCTAATACAAAAACGCGGGTGATGCCGCGGGCACAGCTAGTAATAATATAAATGCGAAAGTTTGTTTGGATGGATGTTTGTTCCTCTTTCACGCATTTATTTACTGAACGGATTTTAAGGAAACTTTACAGTGATGTTGCTTATAGGTACGTTGGATTAACACAGAGGCTATGTTTTATACGAACATTAACGCGGGCAGAGCCGCGGGCAGCAGCTAATATATAAATAAATAAGCAATCACTAAAGTCCACAACGAGTACGTAACCGTTTTATTTAAACACTGATTTCATCTAACGGCGCCTCTCAAACGTTCAGGATCCTGTTCTAAACGTAACTACATATTTGCACTAATCTTGATTAATTTGCCAACTAGGTTACTTTGTAGAGACGGCGTTGGGTACGGTAGAGCTGAAGGAATGAAGTATATAGATAATAACATTACTTATACATTATGTAGAGGTTTCATTAAAAAAGTAATTTCTTATCTATCTATACCTACTTATAATAAATCTGTAGAGAGATCAATTCTGTACATTAAATATATTTTCAAAATAACTATCGGGGGGTGATAAGTGATCGATACTGATGCAAAAAATGCAATCAGTAAAATTTTTGTCTGTCTGTCTGTATGTTCATAATAGAAAAAAAAACTACTGGACGCATTTTAACGAAACTTGGTACGATTATTCTTCATACTCCTGGGCAGGTTATAGTATACTTTTCATCACACTACAATCAATAGGAGCAGAGCAGTGACAGAAAGTGTTGGGAAAACGGGAGAAATTTTTATCTGTATGTTTGAACGCGCATCACGCGAAAACTACTGCATGGAATCGAATGCGGTTTTCACCAATGTATTGCTAGAGATCTAACTTTAAATTAAGGCATGTTATGGAAGTCCGTTAATTTTGCGTGCGACGCCGCTGGCATAGCTAGTATGTAATATTAGTAGGGTCTTGATCAAACATTCAAACCAACTTTAACATTTATAATATTAGTAGGATCTTGATTAATTAGCCAGCATTCAACATTACTTCGTAGCAGACTGCGTAGAGCTACGAGCTACGCCGTAGTCTCTCTACGACTGTTAGTGATTAATTCAAGCTGTAGTAGTTCACACTAAATAACGAAAGTTGCATTCATTTCCTTTTACTTTATTGCATTAAGTTGGCATTTTTTACTTGCTATTCCTTTAATCGTCTACTACGACACACACAGGATGACGTCATGTTAATTGGGCATTGATTTCGTAATTAACAAGACTTCTTAGATTTGGCTAAAGACCGATTTATTTGTCAGAGAAAAAATAGCACACCTCACACATAGACAATAAAAAAAAACTTTAAGAGGCACAGGCAAAACAGCTTATACAGCCTAAGTAAAATTTTACTTTAATAATGTTCTGGTCCTATTCTAAATCTGGAAACCACACAGACGTTATCATAAATAAATATCAGACAACATCACATACATTACTCCGATCCCAAAGTAAGTAGCTTACGCACTTGTGTTATGGGTATCAGAACAACGAAGGTACCACACATAAATACTTAAATAGAAAAATAAACACCCAGACGCGGAACAAACACAAGTGTTCATCACACGAATGTTTGTCCCGGGTGGGAATTGAACCCTTGGTTCAGAAGGTAGGGGTCACTACCAACTGAGCCACCGAGCCAGTCTCTCTTTCATCATACTATGGTCATATACATGTTAAGCTGTTGTCTTTATATACACACTTTGCTGTGCTGTTGTCTTCATCATTATCAGCCTATCGCAGTCCACTGCTGGACATAGGCCTCTCCAGTTGTTCGCCACCTAGGGCAAACTTTTGGAGGATATACCCATAATCGCCACGCCGCTGGGCAGGCGGGTTGGCGATCGCAGGGCGCAGCCTCTCGCTCCGGTGACGCTGCCGCCCGTCATCGGCCTGTGGTACTTAGCTACACCTTCTATCGTGATGGTTTTACCGCCACCAGTCGGTTTGCCAGAGCCTCGTTTGTTGTTCGGCAGGATGCACCACGGGCAGGTGAGGTTGACTTGGAGCGGAAAGGTGATAGGTCCCTTACATCCCTTTTTTTTTAAGCCGGGGAAAATGCCTTTAGGCATACCCGCCGCTCGGGGGAGCGACGGGTTATGTGGGACTCGCCCTGCCTCAAGGTGGAAGGGAGGCAGGGAATACCCACTAAAAACCCCGGCCCTTTCGTCATGCGCCTATGGGGACGGTGTCAAGGGTCCTGAGGTGACTCATACAACCTTGACACGTCCCTTACACCCCTGCTGTTGAAGACAACTTAGCCTTAAATTTTTACTTTATCTAACAATAAATTGTTTTGCGAAATAAACAAACCAATCTGCAGAGACAATTCAGCTCAGTCTAAAGTGGTCTGGTTTCAAAAGCTTGTTTGTTCAATCGATTACACTGCCAAAGACAACTGACGTACGTATAGACGCGTTCGAATAATCAAGTTTGGATAAGTAATGAAAACTTAATTCCATTTATAGGCGGGCTGCTGGGAACAATAGGGAAGTTACATACTGTGTGTTGGTTGTTGTCCCAGGCTGGCGACGGGGCGCGATGTGTAGCGATGCCATGAAATATAATAAAAAAAAATGAATTTATTTCAAACTATAGACCAGATATTGTTAGTATACAAGCGACTTAAAATTATGTTAGTAGACAAAATGCAATATGTATGTATATAATTTTGCGGCATTCTTTTATCATTTTTTTTGTTATTTGGAAAAACATGGGTCAGTTTATTTTTAGAATTACATTTTTATAGTTAGAGGTTTTAGAAAACCTTAGAAGTGACGGGCTATTAGTAAAATGTGATATCAATAAAGACTATACCGAAATTATATTACACAAGTTTCTTACCGGTTTCTACTTGGTAGAATACTGCTTTTCTAATCGATGGTATTCATCGATTTACGATTCTTATTTCGGTATGGTTTCTGGATTTAGAATAGGACCATTCCATCTCATCCCGTGGGTGTCGTAGAAGGGAATATCAGGAAACAAATAAAAACTGCGGTCACCAACCCACCTGGCAAGCGTGATGACTAAAGCAAATCCCCCAAATGATAATTGTCAAATTGATTTTTAAGTCTGCACTTAATATATTTTAGCATCGCATCGCGTTGCTGCATTTGTCGCCCACCTAGGACCACGGGTAAGGTTAAACTGATGTTTTCAAACCTACGGGCGAGCATAAATGCTGTGTCAGTTTCCCCGTTATATGAGATAGTAAGCATTTCCATGTTTTGGGCAAAGGGGCACGGTAGCGGCTGTGAACACAACTGTGACATATGGATACCAATCTGATACTGTATGTATACACTATATACAGATATAACATATTAATCTAGACTTTTACACTAGTAATGTAACTCAATAAAAAAAACCAAGATATGCCACTGGACCACACAGCGCCATCTAGCCCCAAACTACGCCGAAGCTTGTACTATGGGTACTAGACAACTGATAAACTTACTTATATGCTTTTTTTGTAAAAAAATACATATTATACATAGTAAACACCCAGACCAATACAAACAGTCATGTTCATGAACACAAATGTTTGCACTGGGCGGGAGTCGAACCCACGACTCTTGGCTCAGAAGGCAGTGGTCACTACCAAATGAGCCATAGTAGAATGAGCGAGTCAGAAAATGTTTATCTGTAATAGCAGAAGCAAATATAAAATAGTTAGTTACGGGCATATTATGACGCCTTTGAATTCCGAACTAGGTATAAACCTACGTATATATTTCAGTAAGCCAGCGCCCTCTCTTTATGGTTGGAAAGTACAAGTATATGGAATTAAGTAAATTTTTTCTTGTGAGTAAAGTGAAATTAATTAATCATCGTACATCTCGCACCAATTCTAGATTTCATCCTTATCATCTTGATAGTTGGAGGTCTTCCACGGTGCGTTTTGCGCGCAATTTTCTGCCTCGTGCAACCGGTCTTTGGAATCAGCTTCCTGCTGCAATTTTTCCGCGTGGATATGATTTAGGGACCTTCAAAAAGCGAGCCTATAGATTTCTCAAAGGCCGGCAACGCACCTGTGACTCCCCTGGTGTTGCGGTGTCTATGGGCTGAAGTGATCACTTACCATCAGGTGACCTTCAGGCCCGTTTGCCCCCTATTCCATAAAAAAAAAAAATACAAGATTGTAAAACTAATTGAAATTGTTATGATAATAAGATGAATATATGTGGCGGTGTGTGTGCGTGTGTGTGTGTGTATGTGTTTGTATTATGTTACTGTAACAACTCGAGTTACGGTAAATCCTAAGATTTTAGAGTACAACCTATGATTTACTAAGTCTTAATGGTAGAACCTTGAAAGATTTAGCGATTCGTATTTTTACCATCATTTATTTGGTAAGACTTAGTATAGGATTTAGATTAATAAAGCAACAAAATGCTTATGTTTTATTACTTAATAATGTCATAAATGAACGAATTACTTATAGCAATCAAATTATAATTTTGTGTTTTCACTTTAACTCTAACTTGGAGTATAGCTATCCATTTCTCATGTAATCAAGTTACTTCAATCATAACTTAATTTGTTAAGTAAACAGATCTATGAAAAGCCATTAACATGAGAATATCTGAGTTAATTTGAAAATAATAATTAAGTGACGAGTCCTTAAGGTCGTATAGGGTCGTGGGTTCGATCCCCAACCACAACAAATATTCGAGTGACAAATATAATTTTTTTTTTTCACTTTAAAATTTGATATTGAAATGTCGCTTTGCTTTATTTATGATAGAGGGGGCAAACGCGCCTGAAAGTCTAGTCTAAATGGTACATGATAATTTTTAACCGACTTCAAAAAAGGAGGAAGGTTTCTCAATTCGACCGTATGTTTTTTTTTAAGCTCAGACTCCGCAACACCAGCGAATCACAGGTGCGTTGCTGGCCCTTTAGAAACCTATAGGGTCTGCTTAGCAACGTAAATAATCATAAATAATACAAAATATACTATCGGAGTGTAAAATACGCTTAATAAAGCCATTAATTTATCATAGCAGAATTTTAATGGCACACCTACCTACTTTGAAAAAAAAAGTTTAATTATAAATGCAGCTACTTATTAGCATCAGCAAAGAAATTTTTTACCAAACCGCAAATAAAAAAATATTTTACACTTAAAAAAAAAAGAGCATTTGAATCACAGTAAAATGATGATGTAGCTTAAAATCGAGCATTATTACTTAGAAAAGCCTTATACTTATTAACTATAGCTTCGCCTACTTAATTTATTTATACCATAACAACATTTATGTCTTTGGTAATTTAAATAACCTCGCGACATGCCCACAACAAAACAGATTTATTCGCCTACAAGTAACGCAATCACCATGATTTCTGACGTCGGAGGACAATTCCATGACACAGTCCGGTTCGTTACCTCCTGCTCAGTGAAGCATGGTCACCCTCGCTGTATGGCCTGTCTCAGTATTGAGGAATAACCGAAATACGGGTTTTGTTAAAGCTGAGTAATCTGTAGTCCTACTCCACAGGAATTTCTGATGATTAGAAGAGGAAAAGGAGGCCCTTCTCCCCGATGGAGGATGACCCTTACATCTCTATGTAAGGGGCAACCCATCATTTTTTCGCTGTAAGCCAACCTCATCTGCCCATGCTGCATCCTGCAGAATAACAAACAAGGCTGTGGCAACCGACTGGTGGCGATATAACCATCACAATATTGCTTGGTGCCGTAAAAAATGTAATTAGTCCGTCTTTTAGATCGTTGAAAAATAAAATACACGTATTTTTTCTTTTGTAAATTAGACCGAAAATTCCAAAGATATAGCCTGTTAAAATAACGCGTGACGTCAAAAAGTGGGAGCTTTTCACCATAGAGTGACGTCAAAGACCCCCACTCCTAAATTTTGATGCGTTGTATCTTTTTTATTTCTTGTTTAAATGAAAAAGGAAAAATACGGACTAAATATAATGTAATTATTTTGACCCTGGAAACATCCCTATTGAAGGCGTAACTAAATAGTAGGTGTACGGGTCGCCACAGGCCGGTGGCTGGCAGCAGCGTTACCGGAGCGGGAAGCTACGCCTTGCGATCGCCAACCCGCCTGCCAGCCTGGCGATTATGGGTATAACCTCCAGGTGTTTGCCCAAAGTGGCGAACACCTGGAGAGGCCTATGTAGAACAATGGACTGCGATTGGCTGATGATAATGATGATGATGATGACTACCGCGATGCAAATGTGATACTGTCGCCTTATGTCGGGATACAGTACCCTACCGTACAAGCTTAGGCTTAGTTTGGAACTAGATGGCGCTGTGGCACAACCTGGCATAGCTTGGGTTATTTTTAGTTTAGCGATACTCTCGTGCTTCTGTACCAATACTGTTGCCTTTCTAGCGCGATGCAAACACGATTCGCCAACGAACCGATTAGCAACTCAATAGCGAAACCAGATCTATTAACACGTCCAATTATCCGAAACCGATCGCATCGCCGACAAGTCGCCCGACCAGTCGGTAGACTCGTAAGCAGAAGTCGCGCTCAAATGCCAAAGGCCCAATTAGCGCTGGCAACACTTCGCGAACTAATCAACGGTCGGTGGCGGCAGGCGAGGTCGGTGAACTGGTGTTACTTGCTAATATGTGACGTCATCGTTATGTGTTCGATCAGGGGGATGCAATGTAATAGTGTACATTTTAAGTTTCTATCACCATAGGTTCCACCAGAACACCAGCGCAGTTATGGTGTTGATGTCACCATAACTGCACAGAGCTGAGGTTGGAACCTAATTGGCTTCACACAGATTATTTATATATGTTCTTTTACCTTTAAGTTTTTCTGTTCTGCTGTTTTTATTGTTATTTATTCACTATCGTTTGAATTTTTTTTTTGTTCTATGTGGTGTGTTATTGTAAATTATTTTGCCACTAAAACTTTTTTCTTTCTTTCTTTCTTTCTACACTCTGATAATATCGATGAATGCGAGTGACCTGCTATTTGTATTGCACAAACATACTTTCCTTACTTGAAACTTCCTTATGATGTGGGATGTAAATACGACCTATCACCTTTTCGCTCCAAGCCATCCTCACCTGCCCGTGGTGCATCCTGCCAGACAACAAACGAGGCTCTAGCGAACCGACTGGTGGCGGTAAAACCATCACGATAGAAGGCGTAGCTAAATACCATAGGCTGATGACGGGCAGCAGCGTCACCGGAGCGAGAAGCTACGCCCTGCGATCGCTAACCCGCCAGCGTGGTGATTATGGGTATATCCTCCGGAAGTTTGCCCTAGATGGCGAACAACTGGAGAGGCCTATGTCCAGCAATGGACTGCAATAGGCTGATGATGATGAAACTTCCTTACTTCTGAGTGTTTGCTTTGTATAATTTTAACTTGTTTACAAAAAAGTATCTGTCCTACTCACAAAAACATATTTTTCACGAACTTGTATGGCACGAATGTACTCGCACCACTACACTTACATGGAACACCTATTCCTCTCTTGGTGTTGCGGTGTCATATCACAAACGTTACTATGCGTCGCGCAAACGCAAGGATCTTGGGCACTGTAACGTTTGTTAATAGGGCCCTTATAAATGGGCTTACGTGATCACCAACTTTTAACAAAACATGATACTAAATTACATTCGTGTAACATATCTAGAGCGATCACTGTTAAGAGTATAGTGTATACTTCAAAATCTTCTTGAACATTAAATAAATAAATAACCCAAGACATGCCACGCTGGGCCACACAGCGCCACCTAGCCCCAAACTAAGCCGAAGCTTGTACTATGGGTACTAGACAACTGATAAACTTACATACATTTTTTTTTGTAAATAAAAACATATTATACATAGAAAACACCCAGACCAATACAAACAGACATGTTCATGAACACAAATGTTTGTACTGTGTGGGAATCGAACCCCTTGGCTCAGAGGGCAGAGGTCACTACCAAATGAGCCACCGAGCCTGCATTCAACATTCATTCTACGGCGTAAATTGAAACTAACATTTCTAAGAAATTTCTCCGAGGCTGCAACTGTGACGTCACGATGATACACACATGCTAGCCAATCAACGTTGTTTGAGAGCACTCCTTGATTGACAAAGCAACGGGCTGAATGGCTGCATACCACTATTTCCTTTGCCTTCAAGGGATATATCTAAGGTAATTGTATCTGTAGAGCTATAACGGAATATATTATACATATAATATGGCACCTCATCATCATCACTGCTGGACATAGACCCCTCCGGTTGTTCTGTCTGGAGGATATACCCATAGTCGCCACGCTGCCGCAGGCGGGTTGGCGATCGCAGGGCGTAGCCTCTCGCTCCGGTAACGCTGCTGCCCGTCATCGGTGTGTGGTATTTAGCTACGCCTTCAATTGTGATGGTTATACCGCCACCAGTCGGTTGCCAGCGCCTCGTTTGGATGCACCATGGGAAGGTGAGGTTGGCTTAGCGTAGCGAAACACCACCGGCCGATGATGTGCAGGAGCGTCACCGAAGCACACTGCGATCGCCAACCCGCCTGCCCAGTGCCGTGGCGATTATAAGTAAAGTCTTCAAATGTTTGCCCAGAGTGGCGAACAACCGGAGAGGCCTATGTCCAGCAGTGGACTGAGATAGGCTGATGATGACACGAGGCAATTACTCTACTTAAAGCTACAGTAAAATAAAAATAAAAAAAAAATAGTTTATTTCTGCAAATAGATTCACTAGTAATACTTTTGCACGTCAAACTTTTTTCCTACCAGCACTTCGACGTGTAGCCTGCTGAGAAGAAGTGCCGCAACAAACTCAACAGTTAGCCTTTTTTTTAAATATATAATACAATACAATGATATCATTTTAAAAAGCGCAAGCGAGCAGACTATCATGTCCATGTAATATTGTCATCCATATAGTCTTGTACTTTATAATAACCTTTTGACATTAAAATGGACTTAATGCGAGATTTAAATAAGTAGTGTCAGTAGCAACAAATTTCACACAAGCCAAGACACACATTTCACAATTTCCACGTGATACGGATTATGGAAAACGAACAACGAATCATTTAAATATTACATTAGTTTTGTTTATAATCGTCTGCGGACCACGAAGCCACTGTGGCCTGTTAATTGGTAAACTTTATTTGTACACAGATTGATTTCATGAGCTTTTCAATGCTTTAAATTAATTTCATTTTATGGTAATTTAATTTCTGTTTGTATTTGAAGTCGTGGGCGGTTTTTGTTTGCATTTGGTAGCGACATTTGCCTTCAGAGCCAAGGGTCGTGGGTCCGATTCCCGCGCAATACCTACAAACATTTTACAGATTTCTCAACGGCCGACCTGTGACTCCCCTGGTGTTGTGGTGTCTATGGGCTGAAGTGATCACTTACCATCAGGTGACCTTCAGGCCCGTTTGCCACCTCTGTCATAAAAAAAAAACATTTGTGTGCGTTAACATGTCTGTTTGTTGGCTATGTATAATATGTATTTATTTACAAAAAAAAGTATCTAAGTAATTTTATCAGTTGTCTAGTATCCATAGTACAAGCTTTGGCTTAGGTTGGGACTACTTGGCGATGTGTGGCCCAGCGTGGCATGTCTTGGGTTTAAAGGCTTGCTAATAGTAGCTTTTAGTTGAACGGAAACATCCACCCTGTTGCAGATGGCCGTAATAAATAATAAATAACCCAAGACAAGCCGCGCTGGGCCACACAGAGCCCCAAACTAAGCCGAAGCTTGTATTATGGGTACTAGACAACTGAAAAACTTACTTAGATAGTAGATACATTTTTTTGTAAATAAATACATATTATACATAGAAAACACCAATACAGACATGCTCATGAACACAAATGTTTGTACTGTGCGGGAATCGAACCCACGACCCTTGGCTCAGAGGGCAGAGGTCACTACCAAATGAGCCATATTATACATAGAAAACACCCAGACCAATACAAACAGACAGGCTCATGAACACAAATGTTAACTGTGCGGGAATCGAACCCACGACCCTTGGCTCAGAGGGCAGAGGTCACTACCAAATGAACCACCGAGCCTGTCAAAGCCGTTGATGTGTAGATATGTATGATCGCGCGTTAACCTAAACAGAACCACCGGATCAAAAAACACATAATATGAAACTTAGTTTAAAAATCACCCGTCATCCCGTCCTATTTATATCTTTTATCAACCCTCTCCCGCCAACTCCGTTATCGAGTTAATAATCTATGTAAAGGTTATTAGGAGCGGTCAAACTTTCAACTCATATTTCATTCCGCAGAATTTATCCCCGACATTAAGTCAACATACAAACTATTAGGCGATAGATTATCTTATAAATAATTCAAGGAAAACTGTTGGAATCATTTGACAGGGGACCCCTAGTCTTTGAGAGGGTTAAGGGTTTATAACTGAGTTTTAAATATTTAGCAGAGTGTGGCTGGCTGATAAGTGCTTTAATTAGATATGGTTTGCGAAAAGTGCAGATATGAGGACAAGCCAGGATAGATACGTACAATATATTTTTTTGACTGGCTCGGTGGCTCAATAAAATTGGTAGTGACCCCTGCCTTCTGAACCAAGGGTTGTGGGTTGGATTCCCACAAGGGACAAACGTTCGTGTGATGAACACTTGTGTTTATTCCATGTCTGGGTATTTATATTTGTATTTATGTATTTATTTGTGGTACCTTCGTTGTTCTGATACCCATAACACAAGTGCTTAAGCGAATAACTTAGGGATCGGAGTTTTTTAAAAAAAATTACGACACCTTGATAAGGGTTATTAATAATCTATGTATGTTCAAGAAGCGTGCCTACAGATTTCTCAAGGGCCGGCAACGCACCTGTGACTCCCCTGATGTTGCGGTGTCTATGGGCTGAAGTGATCACTTACCATCAGGTGACCCTCAGGCCCGTTTGCCACCTATGTCATAAAAAAAGGGTTTTTTTATACATAGTGGGTTTGCGCTCAGCTACAATTAGCCTAATGATGACAAGAATATACCGATCCACTCTCGCCTTAAATAGGTATCCGAAGATTGTATATCTTGAAGAATCAGAGTTCATAGTTTAGCCGAAAGAAAGTAGAGGCGTAATAGACTGGGGTGTTATCAGACTAATCGATCGATCGCCGATCGATGACATGGATCGAAGTAAGAAAATATCGATCGATGTGGACTAATTTACCATACCATACGAGTTATTGCAGAATTGCGCAAGATGTACGCTCCCTTACATACCTGCGCCACTACTAACTGGCACGCCCATACTGACATATCAGCTTATCTTCTATAGATATAGTATAGATATACTTATAATAAATCTGTAGAGGGGTCAATTCTGTACATGAAATATATTTTTCAAAATAGGTAATACTATCAGGGGGTGATTAGATATCGATACTGATGTAGCGGAACCTCCTTACAGGTTTATTTGTAAATATTAAAAAAGCAAAATTTGTTCGTTGACAAACGTCACGAAATCGATATGTCGCATTCTGGTTTTTATAGTTTTCTTTATTTTTATAACACACTGTAAATTGTAAATATTATAATAATGTATTATATTGTACAGTTAAAAACCTCTTCATTATTTTCCTTCTGACCTACACCTACGCACGTCGCGCCACCGCCTGCCATTGCTAAACTGATGCCAAAACTGCAATCCGTAAAATTTTTGTCTGTCTGTCTGTATGTTCGTTATAGAAACAAAAACTACTGAACGCATTTTAACGAAACTTGGTACGATTATTCTTCATACTCCTGGGCAGGTTATAGTATACTTTTCATCACGCTACAATCAATAGGAGCAGAGCAGTGACGGGAAGTGTTGGGAAAACGAGAAAATTTTTCACCTGTACCTATGTTTTAATACGCATCATGCGGTTTTCACCAATATATTGCTAGAGGTCTAACTTAAAATTGAGGAAGAATTATTTTATAGAAATCCGTTGCTTTTGAAACCCTATATCCACGCGTGAGAAGCCGGCACAGTTAGTATGTAAATAAAAATGCTGTAGAAAAATATAGGGATGTAAGGGAGCGGCCTATCATCTTTTTGGTCCAAGCCAACCTCACCTGCCCGTGGTGCATCCTGCCGAACAACAAACGAGGCGCTGGCAACTGACTGATGGCGGTATAACCATCATAATTGAAGTCGTAGCTAAATACCACAGGCCGATGACGGGCAGCAGCGTCATCGGAGCGTGAAGCTGGCTGGTGATGTGTGTGTGTGTGTGTAGAAAAATATTGGTCACAAATTTACCATCGGCGGCACACGTGGCCGAACTTTACCTCCGTTGATCCACTAGTCTGAACTATTTAGCCGATAAATTACCTCATAAATAATGCAGCGGATCACCTTCAGGACTGGGCCTAGCGAAATAGGTTATCCGAAGTGAGATACCTAACCTTCGGACGGCTTTAAATATTCAAATATCCGACGGACTTTGGGCTTTTTATGTGAGCGGCAATTTCGCGCGTTTTAATCTGATTTTTATGTGGCCGATGTACTTATATACTTTTACTAGCTGTGCTCGCGACTTCGTCCGCGTGGAATAGTTATTTTTCCCCCGTTTTTTTAACATTTTCCATTATTTCTTCGCTCCTAATAGTTGCAGCGTGATGTTATATAGCCTAAAGCCTTCCTCGATAAATGGTCTATTCAACACAAAAATAATTTTTCAATTCGGATAAGTAGTTCCTGAGTAACAAACAAACAAACCAACTCTTCAGCTTTATAATATTAATTAAGATTATGGGTAAAGTTCCTGATATTTGACGAAAGTGGTGAACAATTGGAGAGGTAGGCCTATGTCCAGCTGTGGACTGCGATAGTTTTCTCGCTCCTTAAACGAGGCCTTAGACTTATTTTTTTTATAGTAGCTCGACATAAGGGCTTCCCTACGCCTGATGGAAAGCCAAAGAGAAGCCCAAATCGCTGTGACAACTGGCAAGTAACTGGTTAGTAACCTGTCATTTGCCACTGCCATGCCGGCCCAACCCTAACCCCCCACAAGCTCCAGAGACCCTACTCACCAGCAGAAACACGACCCGGAGGTCATTTGGCTGCGGTATTCTATAGGGTGGAGGAGGTCCTTCCCCGGACGGGCAGCTCAATACGAGCGAAGATTCGCTATGCCCTACCTTTCTTTGCTTTCCAAATGTCCACATCCAATACCTAAATTAATACCTCATATTATAATCGGCCTATGTCCAGCAGTGGACTGTAATAGGCTGATGATGATGATGATGATTATAATCTGACACAATTTCAGGATTTTGTTTCATTCACGTCCTTGGTATTCTTATATATCTTCTATGTATAATAATGTATTTATTTACAAAAAAAATGTATCTAAGTAAGTTTATCAGTTGTCTAGTACCCATAGTACGAGTACAAGCTTCGGCTTAGTTTGGGGCTAGATGGCGTTGGCGCAGCGTGGCATGTCTTGAGTTATTTATTTATAAGAAACCACCAACTTTACGTCAGAAGGTACTAGTAACTACGTATAAAAAATATTTTCCCCTTATATTGGGCCAGTTTTTAACATTTGTAAAGCCTTATGGTATGCAAACCCCGCGTATGTGTATTCATCGTAAGATGCAAGGGGTGCGCTAACGAGGTCAGATGTGCAATCATGTATGCCTCGCTTTATGCTTGTTTCGTGGTAATTATTACAGAGCCGACGAAGAAATGCTGCGATTAATCGCAATTGTGTAACTGGCTTAACAACATAATACGTTAATGTTCATTGGTATGTATTTTTTTGCCAAAGACATGCTGGGCCGTACAGTGCCACCTAGTCCCCAACTAAGCCGAAGATTGTACTCTATGGTCATAGGTTTGACATTCTGCGCATTTGACATTTTGCTATTTTGTCAATATACGATAATTTGTCATTTTGCGCTTTGGTTGGACGTTATGCTCCTAACCTTTGGGCCGGACAAAAACATACATACAAGATTTTAATAAAGATGTGTAGCAAATATAAGGACGTGTTCTTTGCCTACCCTTCTGGGAGAAAGGCGTGACGTTATGTATGTACGTATGTGTAAATAATCTTCATTTAACATATTAAATGCGACAAGTCGCTCGTGCGCGGCTGGCCTGCGCTAAATAAGCATCGCTAACGACCCGAGAGGCGCGATCGTGTGTGCCGGCTTTATGCCCGCTCTTGATAAATACGCGAGGATTTAACTCTTAAGATAAGGCAAGGTTTTTTTTAAAACGAGCCGGTGCGTTCCACTTGTGACGTTTGAGGTTAGACACCTAGTTGTTTGAAGGAATATAAATGGCTGCGGTATGGGGTGTTAAATGCTAGGTACCGATTACTGTTGTTAGAGGCGGTTTAATATTGCTATGCCAAAATACTAACGTAACTGGTATCGTGGGGGCCGCTCGGCCCCCATGATGTGTGTAGCTGCTTACTGGTAAGTGCTAAATGGCCCGTCCGGCACCCGCCGCGAGTAGCGACATAATGAGAATACCTAAAATGGCAGCCGCGTATGATGTTTAGTTTCTTAGGAAATTAAGAAAATGTGGTATGTGGGGGCCGCGCGGCGCCCACGATACCAGTTAAGGGTTAAAGGGTTTTGAGCTCGTGGCGCGCTTCGGACGCTTCGGCCAGCAGCCCGGGTGGAGACGTGGAGGCAGTCAGTGGCATCGAGTACGGAAAGGTGCCATGAGGACACTTCACTGTTCTCTTGAGTTTTACCGACCATGCTGGGCTGAGGACCACTTAGGGAGATGGGGAGTTGTGTAGAGTCTCTTCGGGCATCCCAACCACCTTCAGACAGAGCGTTTGTAAGGAACCACCATCAGCTTTACAACTTTACTAACATAGTTATTTAAGTTAATTTACTAACAATTCTGTATGGATCTTTATCTGAAATAAACATTTATTATTATTATTTATTCCGTTAGATAGGAGTGGGCCCCACATAATACAGGTGTCACTACCCAGGGCCCTGTTCTAGGCGTAACTATAATAAATGTTATAGGTCAGTTGCCAGCTTAAATAAGAATAATAAACTAGACCTAATAAATCGCACGGTTGACTTCAAGTAATTTCTCGGCGAACATTTAAAAGGTGCCATTGGCAGGGTGCTAAACGGAATGCGTCGGAAATTTCATTTTTATGTGTAGCCGTGTTATATGTTACGAGGTATGGCCACGCTCCCAGCTGCACATGGTGTGTTTGTGTTATTTGTGCTATAAGAACTTAATCGTTTGATAAGTTATTTATGGAACATTTAAAAGTAATAGTGACATAATAGATAGATACAATAATAAACACGAATCTTAACAGCATATTTTCAAAAACAAATTAAATGCTCTATTATTGGATAGGTTATTATTCGGTTAGTGAATTTATGACAGACAATTCCCTAAAATAGTTATATTGAGTTATCCGAATAACTTTAAAATATAGCGTTTAGTATTATATCCAATCAACAACAAACAACAACACAAGCACACATAAGCGCCATCTACAATGTCCTGCAGTGCAACAGCTTAGCTTGTAAGATCCTTTTAAATATGTTACACTAGCTGCTGCTCGCGGCTCTGCCCGCGAGAATGTTCGTATAAAACATAGCCTATATGTTAATCTGATGTACAAACTATATTCCTGTAAAGTTTCATTAAAATCCGTTCAGTAGTTTTTGCGTGAAAGTGGAACAAACATCCATCCATCTATCCAAACAAACTTTCGCTTTTATAATATTAGTAGGATGTGCAACAAATAAATATGAAAGATAAAATAAATAAACAAAGGAATATATAACAATTGAATAAGTAAAGACGGCAATTTCGGTCATTTTTCACATGACCACATATCTCGGAGAACTTAACAATACCTTCCTTTTCCAGTTTCGACGTGCGCGGACGCAGCTTCAACAAAGCCCTGCACTGGTCGGACCCTTTGGCCTTCGGGAGGCGCGCCTACTTCGTGACCATGTCCCGGCCCTCCTCCCTCACGGTGGACGCCATCCAGCTCGACGATGAGGGTATATACCGGTGTAGAGTGGACTTCAAGAACTCGCCGACGAGGAACTTTCAGATCAAGCTCAATGTTGTCGGTGAGTTTAAGGCTTTTATTGGAGCTTATGGTTTTGTTATTGACCTTTTTTTACGACAGAGGGGGCAAACAGGCCGGAAGGTCACCTGATGGAATGCTAAAGAGAAGCCCAAGTTCCTGTGACAACGGATAAATAACTGGTCAGTTACCTGTCAGTTGACACTGCCATGCCGGCCCAACCGTAACCCTCCACGATCCCCGGAAACATTATTGGGCAGACATAACATTATATAGGTACGCCTTTTTTTTCTTTATTTAAGGAGCTCAGGCATATAGGTACGCCTTATACCTAACCAGCCTGCTGTGGATGCTATCCAGCTAGACGACAAGGGCATATACCGGTGTAGGGTGGACTTCAAGAACTCGCCGACGAGGAACTTTCAGATCAAGCTGAATGTTATCGGTGAGTTTAAGGCATTTGTTTTGGTGACTTTTTTATATTGGTAATTGGAATGAGTATAGCTTACCCTAAGTGTTGCGGAGGTCTGATGGTGGTCGCTCTGTGTAAAAGCTTAGCCCTCGCCAAATCCCTCAGTTTGGGAAGCCGACCCTGAGACAATCGGGAAAAAGGCTAGGATGATGATGAATTGGCTCAACACAGTGGCTTCCCTCTGCCTGATGGAATGCACGCAGAAAAGGAAGCCCAAGCCGCTCTGACAACGGGCAGTCATCACAGCCATGCTGGCGTGCAAGATGCTTCTTCACCCTTTTTTATAGTAGCTCGACATAAAGACTTCCCTACGCCTGATGGAAAGCGAAAGAGAAGCCCAAGTTGCTGTGACAAAGGTCAAGTAACTGGTCAGTTATCTATCAGTTCCCACCGCCATGCCGGTCCAACCCTAGGCCCCCACGAGCTCCGGAAACCCTACTAACCGGCAGAAACACGACCCGGAGGCCATTAATTTGGCTTGTGTTTTTCCCGTGTCTGGGTATTTGTATTTAATATATATTTTGTGGTATCTTCGTTGTTCTGATACCCATAATACAAGTGCTACTTACTTTGGAATCGGAGCAATGTATGTGATGTTGTCTGATATTTATTTATAATTACCTTAAATTCATAACAAATTGATTTACCTATAATAGTCTACCTGTGAGGCAAGCAGAAACTGTTATATGTATATAGCTATGTAGTATGCGACATTGGATAAAAATAGGTAATGATACTCACAAGACCCAAAACAAAAATAAAAATAATAAATAAATGAATAATAAAATATTTTTTAACTAAAATAACGAAATATTCAACGGATATGGTAGGTTTATGCGTATTTTTGTTTGTTTCAGTTCCGCCACATCAGCTGCTTCTGTATGACGAGGCAGGACGTGACGTAGCAGGCGTGGTGGGACCCCTGGAAGAGGGGGGTAACTTCACCTTACTCTGTGAACTGAGGGGAGGTAAGTAAGATAAAAACATCAGTTATGTTTCTTTTCCAAGGGGTTGTGAACTCCGATACACTCATAGGGGCGTAACGGTGTGATGGGTGCAGCCACACCGTTGCACGAGGTCCGCCCGGGGGCAGGGGTTTTTGCCCTCCCCGGACTAGGTGTGCCGGCCGCTTATCACCTGCGGCTGGCCAGGGCAGTGGCCGTATGCTTTGGGGCTACCCGTGTCCCTGCAACTTGCTGCCCACTGGCGACACAGGGGGGTTTAGTGGGTATGCCCTCCCTTTTTGGGAGGTGTGAATCCCACACACCATGCCGCCTCCCCCCGGAGACGGCATGAAGGTGCCTAATGCATTCCCCCCCAAAAAAAAAGGGTTCTGTTCTAGTAAACTCCTTAGAATGAAGTCCTTCAAACGAAACGTGAAGAGCATCTTACGGATATCATAGCAGTGGACTTCATAGGCTTCTAATTTTGCTTTCTCGCTACAGTGAATTGGGTTCTTTTTGTGGCTAACCATCAGGTTGAACTGTAGTATCGTGTAATACAACCACTTGCTTCCGGCTTTACCGACAAGGAAAATACCACCCAATTTGTACGAACGTCCACCTTAACCTTATTTGAAATAACAATTTTATGTTCCCTTTGTCAAATTAGTGTACGACCCGAGAGAACAGTTTAATTAATTATAAAAAAAACGGGCTAGCGCGAGTGAAAATTACGAAACACGGGGTTTCGTTTGAGGCTGCGTCTTTAGCTGTTTTTTTTATTTAGTTTATTTTAGTAGAGAGGTAAAATAGAAGGCATGAGAGGAAGAGGGAGGCCAAGACGAACATTTAATTTATACATTTTATTTATTACATTTAACATCCCCGCCCGGAACGGGATATTAATTGGATATAGGAAAGCTTACGATTGAATTCTATGTAGGTACATAGTATACATTCAACTTTTTTTAAAGAGAGGAATGCATTAGGCACCTTTATGCCACCTCCGGGGGGAGGTGACATGGTGTGTGGGACTCACACCTCCCGAAATGGGAGACCCACTAAGCCCCCTTTGGCTGGTATGCACGTCATACTTGTCTTCATAATTAAGGTTGTAAGGTTTCAGAAGGCCCTACACTGACGTGCTCGTAGTTCAATGTATAAATGTGATGATAATATTGTAAACACTATGTTGAAAAGAGCAACTACATGAGTTTCTTGCCGGTGTCTGCTTGGTAGAATGCTGCTTTCCGAACCGGTGGTAGCTTCGACGATTTGTAAGAGTTTTTTTAAACCTATACAAATGAAGATTATTTTGACCTTGACTGGACTTTGTCGCCCTTGGGCAGCAAATTGCAGAGACACGGGTAACGCCGAAGCATACGGCCACATCCTTGCCTGCCCTAGCCATCCTATATTCAACTTGGTAAAGCTACACCAACTCTGCCGGGTCAGCTAGTTTTTTCATAAATTCGCACAAGGAACCCTGAAAGAAGTCAACCCAAAACTCGGGAAAGGAGGCATCCATTTTTTGTCCTCTCTTAATTTCTGTGCGTCGGAATAATGCATTCTATTTTCCCCTTAGCGTGTTGTAGCAAAGTCGTGTAGTGCCGGTGAAAATAAAACGAGTTAGATGTCCGTTACACACGTCCTGTCCTAACTAGTTTTCCCACATTCGCGTTATTTCAGCGGTGAATATTTTAATTTTGAGCAGATACCCCGCGTGAAGGTAAAGTGGCAATAATTTCGTTGTTTGTAAGGAAAACTGGTGCAATTTTCTTGCGTAGTTTTATAAAAATGTGTCTGTGTTGCGACCAGAAACTGTTTACTGCTCTCATGAACATTTCAACGTTGACATGTTGGTAGTTGGGAGATTTTATTAAATTTAATTTTTCGAAATTTTCTTGCAAAATTGGTTTGGGTCATTCTGGCGCCGTTTAAATTTTGGCGGCCACTCAAGAAAGCTATATGTTTTGAAAGAGTAAGACTATTTTTTATTTTTTATTATGGGATACATATAGATAATTGACCTGAGAACTGCTGAAGCTGCCCGTCCGGCGAAGGACCTCCACTCCACCCTATAGAATACCGCAGTCAAATGACCTACGGGTCGAGTTTCTGCCGGTCAGTTGGTTTCCGGAGCTCTTGGGGCGAGTGCTGTATCGGCAGCCCGGGGTTAGAGTTGACCAGTTACTTGCCCGTTGTCACAGCGACTTGGGCTTCTCTTTCGCTTTCCATCAGGCGTAGGGATGCCATTATGTCGTGCTACTATAAAAATAAACCGTTCTAAAGACTTCCAAACATCAAGATGATAAGGATGAAATCTTGAATGTTTCTTCAGTAGTCTGTCGATTGTAAGTCATAATAGACAGGATCGGTGGCTCAATTTGGTAGTGACCCCTGCATTCTGACAGTCGTGGGTTCGATTCCCACCCGGGACAAACATTCGTGTGATGAACACTTGTGTTTGTTCCGTGTTTCGGTGTTAATGTTTGTATTTAAGTATTCATTTGTGGTACCTTCGTTGTTCTGATACCCATAACACAAGTGCTTAAGCTACTTATTTTGGGATCGAAGCAATGTATGTGATATTGTCTGATATTTATATTTATTTAAAGAAAAAAATAGTCAAATAGCTTATTTCATACCTCCTGTAAGTTACAGCAAAAGCTGATAACAAAACTTTAACAAAAGTGACTTTTTACCGAGCCCATCCAGGTATATTCCCGGGACATTTCGATTCCGCGCCCGGAGAGTGCATTTATCAACCGTCCTCTCTTATTCTAAATGATGAAATCGGTTGGAAACTTCCAACTCCCCAAGAAAAATGTTTGGCATTAATTTGCGACGGCAAAGTGGTTTTGCTGTGGCAAACTCAAATATTTTTTACTCGCGGAGTGAATTTAAAGGGAAATAAAGTGAGAATATTGAATTTGCCGTGATATAAATGGGTTGATAATTGGTAGGGAAACGGAGAATTGTATAGACGGAGAGACGTTCAGAAACGGAGAATTGTATAGGAAAAAATCTTTGTACTATGTCATTTATGTTTTCAAAATAAGAGTAAAATTTTTGTCTGTCTGTCTGTAGGTATGTTCGTTATAGAAAAAAAAATACTGAACGGATTTTGACGAAACTTGGTACGATTATTCTTCATACTCTTGGGCAGGTTATTGTATACTTTTCATCACGCTACAATCAATTGAAGCAGAGCAATGACGGGAAGTGTTGGGAAAACGGGCGAAATTTTTAACTGTATGTTTGATCGCGCATCACGTGAAAACTATTGCATGGAATTAAATGCCGTTGTCACCAATGTATTGCTAGAGGTCTAATTTAAAATTTAGGTACCATTTTATGGAAGTCCGTTATTTTCGAAGCCCGATATCCACGCGTGCGACGCCGCCGGCACAGCTAGTTGAAAATAAAAGACAAGATAGCGGTCAAAGGCTGTTTTAGAAACCATAAAAAAAATTGGACCAACCCTACGTCGACCTAACGGGACACGACGCGGTATGCCCGGTGCGAAATACCTTCCGTTTAGCTTTCACCGTCTTACCACTACAAATAACTTTGTTAATTAATATTGGCACTTTTTCTCGGCGGATCGGGTAGCGAGACCAAATTGATCGTATTTTTTAATACATAATGAACGTATCATCATCGTCAGCCCTTATTAGTCCACTACTGGACATAGGCCTCTCCCTAATGAGCGTACATCATACAATAAATAGATAAATAAGCCAAGACATGCCACACTATGGCATACGGCGCCATCTAGTTACAAATGAATACTATGACAATTATCTTTTTTGTTTCCAAAGGTAGAGAATGTCCACGCGGCATTAAGTTCTTTATTTGTACTCTCTTCTGCAATACAGATTATAAGAAGAAAATAAATAACAAAAATGTCTACCAGAAATAAAGTCTAATAAAGGAACGAGTTCTGGAGTGGAGACCGCGTCTCGGCAAACGTAGTGTAGGACGCCCTCAGGCCAGGTGGAGTGACGATTTGCGCAGGACGCCTGGCAGGCAAGAGCTGGATGCGAGAGGCCCGGGACCGATCGAAGTGGCGAGCATTGGGAGAGGCCTATGTCCAGCAGTGGACTGATGTGGGCTCAGGTGGGCTGATGATGATGAAAGGAACTATGTAGTAATTGCTGAATATTTTCAAGGATTTCAATAGAAAATTTGTAAAGGAATTCAAATTACTTAGGTGTCGAATAAATTCACAGTATTTTCTGTATCCAACTGTACCTCTATTTATTTATTTACATAACAGGTAGTAGAAATTGAAACCCAATTTGCGTCTGTCTTTAATTCGGTCGCAGTTCCTTTGATGTGTATGAAAAAAGCGAAGACGGCAATATTGCCGTGTAATTGAATTTTTATTGGATTTATACAAGAGCAAGTCGATGTTTTCACGGCGATGGTCCGTTTAGCAAGAATATAAACAGTTTCTAATGATGTGACCAGTTCAAAGCAGATGTCATCATCATCATCATCAGCTTGAAGATGACAACCGCTGGACATAGGCCTCCCCTTATAACATTTATGTCTCTCGAGATCGTTTCAGATTTATTCGCGATCACCTAAGTGCAGGGCCGTTCTACCAGGGGTTGCAAGGGGTGCGGTGCACCGGGCGGCGTGGCCCAGGTCCCCCCTTTTCGATCTTTGAGCGTAACATATATAATTCAAAGGTGACTGACTAACTGACTAATGTCAGTTACTAAGTAGTGATCTATGAACGCCCAGCCCAAACCACTGGACGGATGGGGCTGAAATTTGGCATGCAGGTAGATGTTATGACGTACGCATTCGCTAAGAAAGGATTTCGATAAATTCTACCTCAAAGGGGATAAAATAGGGGATAAGTTGCGGGCACATCTAGTCCTTCTAAAAAAACAACAACCTTTATCACTTGTGAACGGTAAAGAGTTATATAGTTTAGCCGTTTGCACTATTATTATATGAATGTAGAGGCAAAGCGCTTTGTGCGAGTTTCGGGAACCTGCATCACAAATAACAGTAGTAATACAACAGTTCTTTGGAGAAAAATTTGTTGTCCTATGTAAATGGAATGAAAAGTTCGTTTCCAGTCTAGAATCTTTTTTTTTATGCGAGAGGCGGCAGACGAGCAAGTGTGATGCCTGATAGTAAGCAGTCGACACCGCCCATGGACACCCGCAGCTCTAACAACCGAGTTTAGGGTCGCTGCCGGCCTTTTAAATATGAATACGCTCGTTTCTTGAAGGTTCCCAAGTCGTAGCTGTTCGGAAAGACTGTCGCAGGAAGATCTTTTAAAACATTTAACTGACTGGCTCGGTGGCTCAATTGGTAGTGAACTCTGCCTTCTGAGCCAAGGGTCGTGGGTTCTATCCCCACACATTACAAACATTTGTGTGCATGAACATGTCTGTTTGTATTGGTCTGGGTGTTTTCTATGTATAAAATGTATTTTTTTACAAAAAAAATGTATCTAAGTAAGTTTATCAGTTGTCTAGTACCCATAGTACAGGCTTCGGCTTAGTTTGGGGCTAGATGGCGCTGTGTGGCCCAGCGTGGCATGTCTTGGGTTATTTATTTATTTTCGTGGCTTTTGAAACATTGGCGTAAGCCGTGGGCAACAGCTAGTTTTTCTGTAAAAAACACCCTTTTTCACTTGAGATGTCCTCAACAGGCTAATGTAAAGAGTGCCGAGCTCAAATCATTTGTCCGGATTAAGGCGGAGTGGCGCGCTGTAATGGTCGGCCGGGAACGGGTTCAGTTCGCGCCCTAATTCATTTCCATTTGTGGGACATTAGCCCGACGGTCAGTTCTAGATTCAAGGGCTTTTTGCTTGCAACAAGTAGTAAATTGTTCATCAGTCTTCTTAAAGTGTTAGATCACCTTCTCGATTGCTGTAATGCCGCGGCCACACATTGGATTCAACTTTGCGTCCAATCACTGGCCAATGCCCAATACTAACGCGCTGAATGTCTTCATTGTGCCAGAGTCACACATTGGTGCATTGGACGCAAAACGTTACATTGGTGCAAATATGTATAACGTTCGGACGACTGCACCAAATTGAATTATTCTTGTTTTATGTATTCTACATTGTTAGGACAAGGCTTGGTTTAAATAAAAAGTTAAAAAAAATAGTTAAAGAATACCTATTGTGAGCTAAGTACACCAGGTCAGCTAGTAAAATATAAATTACCTCTAATAGGTACTTGATTCCAAGTACTTTTTTTAGGTCATTTAAAATGTAAGACAATACAAAGTTAATCCATTAAGTATTGTTAAAAAAATGTCTTGCACAAGTTTTTTAAAAATCGTAGACATATTTTGTAAGCTTAAGTACTAAGTATAATAATGGCTTCGAAATACGATGTCTATACTAACGATACGAAAGTTTATAAAAATAAAAAGAAGATTATATTTATTAGAAGGTATTTCAAATATTCTGCCTAATGATTTCAGCATTTAAATTTTAAGAGAAGAAAGTTTAAGAGTCACAGTAAATTTGAAGTCAGAAAGTTAAGTTTGATGTAATGTTAATAGTACTCAATCAAACACCCATAAGGGAGCTGATCATCTTTAAGCTCCAAGCCACCGTCACCTGCCTGTGGTGCTGGTGACATTTACGCTGAATAACAAACGAGGCTCTGGCAACGACTGCTGGCGGTAACGGTCACCGGAGCAAGAAGCTACACATTTTTATCACCAACCCGCCTGTCCAGCGTGGTGATTATGGGTTAAGCCTCCAAATGTCTGCCTAAAATTTCCAACAACTAGATAGGCCGGTCCAGCAGTGAACTAATAACCCAAGACATGCCACGCTGGGCCACACAACGCCATCTAGCACCAAACTAAGCCGAAGCTTGTGCTATGAGTGCTAGACAACTGATAAACTTACTTAGATACTTTTTTGTAAATAAATAGATATTATACATAGAAAACACCCAGATCAATACAAACAGACATGTTCATGAATCATCAATCATGACAGAATGTTTGTATTGTGCGGGAATCTAACCCACGACCCTTGGCTCAGAAGGCAGAGGTCACTACCAAATGATCCATCGAGCCAGTCAACTGGAATAGGCTGAAATGATAATCAACATAGAGACTTGTACAGGACAAGTTACTGCAAATCTCTTACACTGTGCCACTAATGGTGTTTAAACTTATTTCAAGAGATCATTTATACAGTACTCTCGCAGACTGAGTGGTTCATTTAAAGTATGTATACCTACATGCTTTTTGACTTGTTTTCATTTCTGTACCATAATTGCTTTCTAAGAGTTAATACCTAATTAGGTAAAGTTGGTAGGGATAGGGATGTAAGGAAGCGGCCTATTACCTTTTCGCTCCAAGCCATCCTCACCTGCCCGTGGTGCATCCTGCCGAACAACAAACGAGGCTCTGGCAAACCGACTGGTGGCGGTATAACCATCACGATAGAAGGCGTAGCTAAATACCACAGGCCGATGACGGGCAGCAGCGTCACTCGAGCTACTCTCTGCGATCGCCAACCCGTTTGCTCAATGTGACAGCATGGTAAATACCACAATTGCACAAAGTACGTAAAAGCGCTGCAGATTATAAAAAGCTGTCTATTTACTTTTATTTGACAAGTCGTTTATCGTCGTCACGGAGCGAGAAGCTACGCCCTGCGATACCCAACCCGCCTGCCCAGCGAGGCGATTATGGGTATATCCTCCAGATGTATGCCTAAGTGGCGAATAACTGAAGAGGCCTATGTCCAGCAATGGACTGCAATAAGCTGATGATGATGATGAAATCCAGATAAAACGTGGACATACTACTCCGCATGCTTTGGTGTTCTTACATAATATATTTAATGCTGACTGTACAAATGTAATTCGTTCCGCTCTAATCAAATTTCATTTTGTTACAGTCAATTTATTTTTAAATTGTCATGCACCAACCAGCTAGTATCGTGTATGAATATTTAAAAAGCGAATCGACTACATTGAATAGGGTTTGAGCTTTGAACAATTTTGTTTGAATAAAAAGAACTCATGAATATTTTGTCAGACTATAGGATTATAAATATTGACAGGAAATTCGAGACCCACCTATGGAATATTTTGGCGGTTTTTTATAAGTACAACTTTTTCGACTTTAAAAAGCAAGCCTACAAATAAATAACCCAAGACATGCTCCAAACTAAGCTGAAGCATGTACTATGGGTACTAGACAACTGATAAACTTACTTAAATACCTTTGTTTTGGAAATAAGTACATATTATACATAGAAAACACCCAGACCAATACAAACAGACATGTTCGTGCACACAAATGTTTATACTGTGCGAGGATCAAACACACGAGTCTTGGCTCGGAAGGCAAAGGGCTACCAAATGAGCCATCGAGCACCTGTGACTTTTCTGTTGTTGCGGAGTGGCTATGGGCTGAAGTGCCAACAGGAGTCCTTCAGGCCCTTATGGCCCCTCTATCATAAAAAAAAAACTGAATCAAACTATTCGTGTGTTCTGACAAAAAAGTTTGACCAGTAACCTATTTTTTAAATATTAGCGTGATATAATGGCTTCCCTACGCCTAATGTGAAGCGAAGGAGAAGCTCAAGTCGCTACGACAACTGGCAAGTAACTGGTCAGTTACCTGTCAGTCACCTGTCAGTTTCCACCGCACTCGCCCCACGAGCTGCGGAGACCCTACTCACAGACAGAAACACGACCCGGAGGTCATTTGGCTGCGGTATTCAGCTCTTAAATGGAATTTATCACAAGACTTGTGAAATTCCACAAAAACACATCTAACTTATAAATTTTAACGCGACATTGCAAATATTGGGCTCCTAATCCATCGGAGGAGGGAATTTTTCCTCAGTAACCGAGTTATTGAGTTAGTAACTCTTCAAAGAGGGTGAAAACACGTCACGGGGAGAGCTTGTTAGTATTTTATGTCAAGACTGGGTAATAATATTTGGACGAGTAATGTGGAGTGAAAAAGTGGATTTTTTTTAGTTTTTTTTTTTATAGTAGCTCGACATAATGGCTTCCCTTCGCCTGATGGAAAGCGAAAGAGAAGCCCTAGTGGCTGTGACAACTGGCAAGTAACTGGTTAGTTACCTGTCAGTTGCCACTGTCTGCCAACAATCATAATTGAGTAGTAATTTTGTCAACATCGCAAACTTCACACGAAGTCGCAGGCACCAACTAGTAGGTACTCAATATAAATCGACTTACTGTACCAAGTAATTAGTGCGGGGAGATTATCGTACGCTAATGACCAAACCAGTCAATCAGTCATACACAAGTACTCATTGGGTATACATAATTGGATTGATACACGTAGTTGATTAATATCGAATCAATTTTATTACCTTCTGACTGATACTACAATTACTACTCTATTTCTGACCGAATTTCGATTACAAAGGTCAAACTTTAAGGTTAAACAAGCATTAAGTACCACCGACTGGTGGCGGTATAACCATCACGATTGAAGGCGTAGCTAAACGCCTTCCCGGTGTCGCGTTTATGGGTAAACAAGCCAACCCAAAGTTGTCTGGAAGAGATCGCTCATAGCAATAAGACTGACCAAATCGTACAATAACTGGATAGGTATGGCTAGCTCAAAATTAATTCGCACATACTCCATATTAATAATGACAGATATTCTTCATTGTACTCGAAAAGAATTCACTTAGTTAGAGCAAGGTAGGCTCAGTATATTGTTGTAATACATTTTGCTTTGTCTGAATAAAATAATAATTGATTTATTTCATTATTCACTAGTAAATTCCAACTAAAATTTATTACAATATTAATTTAATCTAAAACTTTAACCAGCACTCGCTGTGTATCGAACACATCCATCAGTTTTCACAATCAACGTTAATTAATATTTTTGTTACAAAACTCTTTACAGAATGCTAACTCTATTAACGTTTTTTTTTTAACTTTTTAAAACCGAACGCTGTCCCGCGTTTACGCGAGCGAAATTTGAAAATCGAATCGCCGTTATTTAAATGTGTTAAAACTTTTTGAACTATGTATTCGAAAATTCGTGTTCGAAAAAAGGTGACGGCTAATAAAAATAGAATGATGTATCGTGCAATCAAAAGTATAACTTATGCTTTATTCGTATAGGGGTGAAAATTGATGTAGAGATTTAATAAAATATGACAAATGAAAATAATCAGAATCCGACAATCCGACTTTTGTAATAAAAATATCAAAGGTCAAAGGTACAAACGTGAGTTATTCCCATTTTTGTTTGAACTCGTAAATATGATCAAAAATATAAATTGAACAAAAGCTGTATCCATTTGAATCCAATTTACCATTTTCCAAATATCGTAAATTTCATAAAATGAAAAATTAAAGAAACTTTTATAGAAGCGTAATTATTCCATATTATAGCATTTCATCTTCTTATACGTTCATGTATATTAAAATGTATTGTATTACTAAACTTATTTAACAAGGCTTTCCTGAACACTTATGTCCATAGACATCATTTTTTTTTAGCCTATTGCAGTTCATAGGTACCTACTACATAGGCCTCTCCAGTTGTTCGCCACTTAGGGGCGGCAGACGACAGACTTTTTGTGGGATAGAGTCTGCGTCTGAGACATTTAAAAAGAGCATCTAGGTCCCTACAGCTCTGCCGACAGAATGATCGAATATGTGCGTTGAGTCTGTGAAATATCCGCGACAGATTTTTGCGCGTCGTGTGCGTTACTGCGTAATTGCATCACAGACTAAAAAGTGCGTCACGGATAGTCTGTCGTCTGCCCTTAGGGCAAACACCTCTGCTGCTGCTGCAAGGGCTGCTCGATGTTCATCATCATCATCATTATCATCATCAGCCCACATCAGTCCATTGCTGGACATAGGCCTCTCCCAATACTCGCCACTTAGATCGATCCCGGGCTTCTCGCATCCAGCTCTTGCCAGCCGTCCTGCGCAAATCGTCACTCCACCTGGTCTGAGGGCGTCCTACACTACGTTTGCCGAGACGCGGTCTCCACTCCAGAACTCGTTTAACCCAACGGTTGTCGGTTCTGCGGATGATGTGGCCAGCCCACTGCCTCTTCAGCTTACTGATCCGGATGATGCTCGATGTTATGTTACGCGTTTGATGTGAATCCATCTTATCATCTTATGCTACAAAAAACTGATTCTCAACGAGTCCGATTCCAATGGATCCGGAATGTCCCCGTATTACGCGAGCGGTGATCCGATCGTATCCGCGGCGCCTTCATTTGTGCAATTCAATTTTAAGTTCCAAAGTCATACCCGACGAGGTTATTACTGGAATTTATTCCTGGAATCTTCGATTGGATGTCTGGAGTTTGTGTACGGTTAAAGTGAGTGCTGGTTGGTTTTACAGGAAACATTATGAAATGGAATTAATAAATTGAAATACGAGTATAGCAGACATCGACTTTGAATTGTCTATACACGCCATAGATCTAAGTTTCTAAATGTTTGTAAATGGTCAACATGACATCTTGCACTCATAAAATAGGTCCTTTTTACTCTTATTTTATTTAAAATGGGTTTACGCTTGACTACAATTCATCTAATAGTGAGCGATGTCAAAAGTATACCTACAGAATACCGCAGTCAAATGACCTCCGGGTCGTGTTTCTGCCGGTAAGTAGGGTTTCCGGGGCTCGTGGGGGGCTAGGGTTGGGCCGGCATGGCGGTGGCAACTGACAGGTAACTGACCAGTTACTTGCCTGGTGTCACAGCGACTGGGGCTTCTCTTTCGTTTTCCATCAGGCTTGGGGAGGCCATTATAATAAATAAATAAATATAAATATCAGACAACATCACATACATTGCTGCGGTCCCAAAGTAAGTAGCTTAAGCACTTGTGTTATGGGTATCAGAACAACGAAGGTACCACAAATAAATACTTAAATACAAATATAAACACCCAGACACGGAACAAACACAAGTGTTCATCACACGAATGTTTGTCCGGGGTGGGAATCCACGACCCTTGGTTCCAAAGGCAGGGGTCACTTCCAATTGAGACACCGAGCCAGTCGATTATGTCAAGCTATTAATATATAAAAAAATAGTCTACGATGGAGCGCGCTCTCCCAGCAAAAACCGGTTCACTCTCGCCTTGATCGGAAGATTATAACTCTCTGGAATCAAGGAGCTCGGCAGAGCTTCATAGTTTGGCCATTAGTAGAGGCGAAACGTGTTGTGCGAGTTGTAACTTGCATCATATGACGTCATTGCCTCTTACAAGAATTCAACTGCTTTAACCGATGTCCTTTATATTTCCATCCACTTACCAACTAGCCTTCTTCCACAGGCCGCCCCCAACCAACCCTCACCTGGCTGATCAACAACAAGCCGTTGGAAGACCACACGGTCCTCAAGAACGACGGCAAGGTGATCATCAGCAGGATCAGCGTGGGCGGCGCCGAGAGGAGCTGGCTGAACACCAGCATCCGGTGCCAGGCCACAAACACGCCGCTGCTGAGTCCGCACGAGAGGACTGCTAGAGTTGAGATGAGGTGTAAGTAACTAACTATATTGCAAGTACATTTTGGCAAACGACAAACGAGGCGCTGGCAACCGACCGGTGGTGGTATAACCATCACAATTGAATGCGTTGCTAAAATACCATAGGCCGCGATGGCGGACAGCAGCGTCACCATTAGATTGTGGATATTTCCTCCAGATGTTTGCCCTAAGTGGCGAACAACTGGGGAAGTCTATACATCAGACTGCAACAGGCTAATGATGATGATGAGCTACTACATAGTGAATTCACTTCTGTAACTATTTATGTGAAACAATTATTTAAAGAATTGCGTTCTGCACTAATTTACCCCTCTATAGCATTATATTCCCTACCTGTAATTATTTTTTTTATATTAAAAAGTATCTATATGTAACGAGACGAGTGTTGAGTATGAATGTGGTAGGATATAGAGGAAGAGGAAGACCGAAAACGGAATGGATGGACTGTGTGAGAAATGATATGCGCGTCAAAGGTGTGATGACGGCTGATAGATTAAAGTGGAAGAAGAAAACATATTGTGCCGACGCCACTTAGAGCGGGATAAGGACAGGAGAATGAAGATTAAATAATATCTATCTTCATTAAGCGCCATAACCAGACTGTCTACTCACTATAACTAATTGTTCACAGTGCGGCCCACTTCAGTGACGATCACCAACAAACCTGGCCAGATGTCAGCTGACTCGGAGATCACCCTGGTCTGCGTCACACACGGAAGCAGACCTTCGGCACAGATCACCTGGTACAGGGAAAACAGGAAATACACAAAAGGGAAGGTGAGAGTAAAGTTCAGGTATCATTTAAGACGAGCTGGGTCTTTTTTTTTATAGTCACCATCATCATCATCAGCCTATTGCAGTCTACTGCTGGACATAGGCCTCTCCAGTTGTTCGCCACTTAGGGCAAACATCTGGAGGATATACCCATAATCGCCACGCTGGGCAGGCGGGTTGGCGATCGCAGGGCGTAGCTTCTCGCTCCGGTGACGCTGCTGCCCATCATCTTCCCTACGCCTGATGGAAAGCGAAAGAGAAGCCCAAGTCGCTGTGACAAAGAGGCCACTAACCTAAATATTTCAAAGGACAGTTGATGTTGATGATAATGTTTTCTCTTAACAGCACAGTGAGTTCACCAACGAGACAACGACAGTAAGCAAACTGACGATGCTGCCTCAGCCTGAAGATGATGGGGCAGTGATTCGGTGCCGGGGAGAGAACCCGGTCCTTAGCGTCGCCCTGGAAGACTCCTTCAGGATGAGCGTTGTTTGTAAGTATTATCCTGTGTACTAGCTGTGTTAGCGGCGTCGCACGCGTGGATATCGAATTTCAAAAAAAACGAGCATCCATAAAATGGACCTCTAGCAACTCATTGGTGAAAGCCGCATTCAATTCCATGCAGTAGTTTTCGCGTGATGCGCGTTCAAACATACAGATAGAAAAAAAGCTGACAGGCGCAATGGGTTTGTTCTATTATGCCTGTCGACCTTCTGCCCTTCACGAGTCTTCTTAAAAATATAATGTTAACCAAATTGTTCACTCCACAGACAGACCAGTGCTGACCATGTCTCTGGGCAGCACGTTGAACCCCAACGACATCAAAGAGGGGGACGACGTGTACTTCGAGTGCAACATCAAAGCGAACCCCAAGGAGCATCGCATCTCCTGGTTTCACAACGTGAGTGAGTCTGAGGCCCGTTGTGATTTCTTGCCTATAAGTGTCTGATAAGCTGTTGATAAGAATGTCTGTAAATTATCCGTTAGTACGCAATGTAGGACGCCCTCAGGCCAGATGGAGTGACGATTTGCGCAGGACGACTAGCAAGTGCTGGATGCGAGCCCAGGATCCATCAAAGTGGAGAACATCATCATCATCATCATCAGCCTATCGCAGTCCACTGCTGGACATAGGCCTCTCCAGTTGTTCGCCACCTAGGGCAAACTTTTGGAGGATATACCCATAATCGCCACGCTGGGCAGGTGGGTTGGCGATCGCAGGGCGTAGCTTCTTGCTCCGGTGACGCTGCTGCCCGTCATCGGCCTGTGGTATTTAGCTACACCTTCTATCGTGATGGTTTTACCGCCACCAGTCGGTTTGCCAGAGCCTCGTTTGTTATTCGGCAGGATGCACCACGGGCAGGTGAGGTTGACTTGGAGCGAAAAGGTGATAGGCCGCTCTCTTATATCCCCATACTATTTATTGGTTATCATCATCATCATCATCCTCATCAGCCTGCATACGTCTACTGCTGAACGTGTTGGGTTTAGAATAGGACCATTCCATCTAATCCTGTGGGGATCGTAGAAGACTAATCAGGGAAGATCAGGAAACAGGCAGCAACGCCTACCTGGGTATAAACAAAACCTAATGCGGTCACCAACCCACTTGCCAAGCGTAGTAACTAAGGCAAATCTTCCCAATTGAGGATATTGAGGGAGGGCTATGTCCAACAGTGAACGAGCACCTATTTGACAGCGCATGATACGGAACTGCATTTGATGCAAAGCTGCTGATGTAGGCCGCTGCATCTTTACTTTAGATTTTGGTAGACATCAGAACGCATATATCTAAACGAATGACAAGTTGGTTTCCTAAATTAACCAAACCGGATACCAAATCTGTTCCTCGGATCTTTCACATTCAAGGTGATCTTTTACCCTAATCCCTCAAACAGCGAACATAATCGTAATTTCTTTCTCCAGGACGCACAAGTAACCCAGAACATATCTTCGGGAGTATTCATCAGCACCAAGTCGCTGGTCCTCCAGAGAGTGACCAGGAGGGACGGAGGGCTTTACACGTGTAGAGCGGCCAATCAGATGGGGGAGTCCTCCAGTCAGTCCGTTTACCTAAGAGTTCAATGTAAGTAACACAGGAATGTATTGACGTTAGAGGGGTTTTGTGTGCACTAAATGTCTGACTCAATGTACATTTGTGATGCATGTATGAAGAGATTGATGAATGTGGACGAAGCAAAAGCTGTGTGCCAGGATCGTCGCAAATGGAAGGACGTGGTCTCTGCCTACCCCTCTGGGAGAAAGGCGTGACGTTATGTATGTGTGTATGTATTTACCCACTAAGCTTATACTATTAAAACAAAATAAATGCTATTGGAAAGCAAACTTATTTTTTAATTTTATTTCTTCATACATACAATTACTGCCCAGATGGCTTAATTGGTAGTGACCCTTGCCTTCTGAACTGAGGGTCGTGTGTTTTCAAAGTTCCGTGTCTAGGTGTTTGTATTTGTATATTTGTGGTCTTTCGTTGTTCTGATACCCTTAAAACAAGTGTTTAGTCTACTTACTTTGGGACCGGAGCAATGTATGATGTTATGTGATACTTTCTAGTTAAAAACTTACTTTATTATTACCGCAAAGGTACATAAATGCATTTTATAGTACATTATTCCCTTCTCAGTCGCACCAGTCTGCGCTCAGCCGACGCCGCTCCTGATCGGCGCTCGTCTGGACGAGCCGCTGAGGGTCCGCTGCACAGTGAGCGCGGACCCAGCGGACGTCACCTTCTACTGGCAGTTCAACAACAGTGGCGAGAGCTTCCAGGTCTCGCCAGCCAGATACGGTGAGTGTCACTAAGGCGGGTTACTTCTACTGGTAGTTTAACAACAGTGAGCACAGACCCAGCGGACGTCTCCTTCTACTGAGAGCTTCCAGGTCTCACCAGCCAGATACGATGAGTGTCACTGAGGCTGGTGACTTCTACTGGTAGTTTAACAACAGTGAGCACAGACCCAGCGGACGGTACCTTCTACTGGCAGTTCAACAACCGCTAGATACGGTGAGTATCACTGAGGTGGTTGACTTCTAATGATAGTTGAACAACAGTATCCATTGCAGGTCTATTTTTCTACAGGTTTTTTAAAAGCAGTTTGAAATGCAAGTCATCGGCCTGTTGTATTTAGCGACGCCTTCAATTGTGATGGTTATACCGCGACTTGTTGCTTACCAGAGCCTTATCTGTTTTTTTTGTAGCACAACATAATGGCTTCCATACATCTGATGGAAAGCGAAGGAGAAGCCCTAGTCGCTGTGACAAGGGGCAAGTAACTGGTCAGTTACCTGTCAGATGCCACCGCCATGCCGGCCTATCCTACCTCCGGCTGACGATGCAGCATTCGCCCCATAAGCTCTGGAGACCCTACTAACCGACAGAAACACGACCCGGAGGTCATTTGGCTGCGGTATTCTGTAGGGTGGAGATCCTGCCCCGGGAGGCTCAATTCGAGCGAGGATTCTCTATGCCCTACCTCTTTTATTCAGCAGGACGCACTGCGGGCAGGTGAGGTTGACTTGAAGCAGAAAGATAATGGGTCACTCCCTTATATTCCTAGTTACCAGCTAATTTTCTCAAGTTGTCACACACTGACAGGCTCGGTGGCTCATTTGGTAGCGACCTCTGCCCTCTGAGCCAAGGGTCGTGGGTTCGATTCCCGCACTGTACAAACATTTGTGTTCATGAACATGTCTGTTTGTATCGGTCTGGGTGTTTTCTAAGTATAATATTTACAAAAAAAAGTATCTAAGTAAGTTTATCAGTTGTCTAGTACCCATAGTACAAGCTTCGGCTTAGTTTGGGGCTAGGTGGCGCTGTGTGGCCCAGCGTGGCATGTCTTGGTTATTTATTATTATTATTATTACTAAACTTCAGCTCATAACGCAATCAAACAAAATTCAACCCAATTTACCCTAGCCCGCAGGTAATAGCTGCATTATCAATGCATTTTATTCCAATATGCAGTCTCGGCCAAAAGCTTTATTAAGCTCGTATTCCTTTCAGTACAAAGGGATATTATCGTCAGACGGACTCTCGATGAAATGAAACGTATTCACCTCACCGGGAATTGTAAATTTGTGATTCATTATGGCGTCTGTGTGTTCATCAACCGGAGAATGATTGGTAATGTTTCTTATTATAAGGTGGAATTTTATACAAAATTCTCTTACAATTATACCAACCTATTTATAGGTTGTTGTGTTGTGGTCATATCAAAATTAAATCAAATCAAAATTTTCAATCGATTTAATATCTTTATTCATGTAAACTTTTGACAAGTAAAATAAAAATAAAATCATTTATTTCTGCAAATAGATTCACGAGTAAGTTTGCATGTCAAACTGTTTTCCTGAGTACTTATAAATGGTCAAATGCAGTTACAACAGACTCTCGGAATGTAGCTTCTATAAAGTAGAACCGATAATAAATTCGGTATTTATTCATCTAGGAATCCATCCATAGAAATACCCATTGTCATGAATTGATGCTCGAGTATGCGTGAGCAATGTGATCGTGCTCGGGGACTTCAGTCCACTTTAGTTAATCGTGATGAAAACTTCGTATGCGCGTTGTAGGTCTCCCATAGAACGGAGCAATTTATCTCACTACTAGCTGTGCTCGCGACTTCGTCCGCGTGGAATAGTTTATTTTTCCCCGTTTTTTTTTACATTTTCCATTATTTCTTCGCTCCTAATAGTTGCAGCGTGATGTTATATAGCCTAAAGCCTTCCTCGATAAATGGTCTATTCAACACAAAGAATTTTTCAATTCGGACCAGTAGTTCCTGAGATTAGCGCGTTCAAACAAACAAACAAACAAACAAACTCTTCAGCTTTATAATATTAGTTAAGATGAAGATTGCTTGCCGCGGAATGTTCATCGCCATCTGTTGTAAGCAGTTGGAACTAATCGTTGTATCTTGTAGTGATGTGGAGATAGATTTTGCTACGTGTCGCTACATTTCTATTTCTATAGACTGATCCTATACTATTGTTAGAATTCCTTTTGGGACCTTTTAAGTCCACCATTTCTCTTCTAAGTCATGTGATTCGAATCTAACAAAGTTTCTTTCTTCAGTGTCCACCGGTGGTACAGCGAGTGAGCTCCGCTACCGAGCAGCAAGCGAGAGGGACTATGGGGCACTCCTCTGCAGAGCTACCAACGCGGTGGGCAGGCAGAAGAGGCCCTGTGTGTTCCAAGTGGTGCCAGCTGGTAAGTACAATGCCATATTTAAGTTTAATCACTTCTTCTCCTTCTCGAGTCTATGGTTTTCTGTCCCAAATCAAATAAAATAATCTTTATTCATATAGGTTGCTTAAAACATTTGCAAATAGTCAAACTACCGCCGGTTTGGATAGCAGCATTGTACCGAGAAGAATCCAGCAAGAAAATCGTGTATTGCTAATTTTAACTTAATGTTTACAGTATTAATAATACATTTATACTCTTATCTACGTCACACATTATAAGATTTTCTGAAACCTTACAAAGAGAAGCCCAAAACCTGGAGATGCTGTAGGTCTCCTTAAATCTTTGCGACAAGTGAGTTTCTGGCGACCTCAGAAGAACTGCTTTCCCCTTTTCTTTAGCAATTGTCCTCTACCTGAAGGTTGTCTGGAAGAGATCGCTCCCAGCGATAACACGGTCTATATTGTACCTACTATATGTTTGTATACTCTTTCCTGTAAATGTTTATGTTTGTGCAATAAAGAGTATCTATCTATCCGTTTTGGCTAAGAGCCTCTTTATTGGTTTTGGAAATTCTTGAGTTGAGGATGTGGTCATACCATTGGCCAGCATAGACCATACGTTACCGGGTCTAGCTGTTTTATAGTTCCTAAGGTCCTATGGCTCAACCCCATATGCGCTTGACGGAGAGACTTGGGTTTTAATGGGCATTCCCTGCCTCACCTTCATCTTGAGACGGGGAAGTCCCCACATACCCTGCCACTTGGGGAAGTGATGAATAATCGCATTTTCCACGTGAAAAAAGGAGGAAATCAAACCTTAGACATCTACATGCGTCCTAATACAAGAAGAATAGCTGTAATAAGGCCCAATTAGCTAATTAGACCACCTGACAAACGCCGAAGTAAAATGTCTGATTTGCATAGTAAACTGAGTCGTCAGTTTTACACTGGTTTTACGAGCCTACCATCCGTGCCTTATACGAGAAGAGACAGACGTATTATGGGAGCGGTAAAGTTTTAATTTCAACGAAATTTAATTAGAAGTAGGTATGTGAAATTTGGGCTGATGTGTTGGTAAAGGAAATGTGGGACGCCTTCCAATACGGGGGCGGTGACTTGAGAAAGCTTGCCGAGGATGAATACGGAGTTGTTCACCACTTTGGGTAAAAATTTGAAGGCTTTACCCATAATCATACGAGAGGTAGGGCATAGCGAATCTTCGCACGAATTGAGCCGCCCATCCGGGGAATGACCTTCTATAGAATACCGCAGCCAAATGACCTCTGGGTTGTGTTTGGCCTGTGGTATTTAGCTACGCTTTCAATTGCGATGGTTATACCGCCACCAGTCGGTTACCAAAGCCTCGTCTGCTATTCAGCCGGCTGCACCTGAGGCACGTTAGCGTGGCTTGGAGCGAAAAGATTATCGTTCGTTGCTTATTTCTCATACAACAGAATTAAATCATCATTATGTTTGATCAGCTTGTGTATCATGGTTTAAGAAAACTTTATCGGTCGGGTTTCATTGGTAACGAAGTTTGATCTTGTTTAACAGACACTATCTAGAAACTAATATCTGAGCATGTGGCTTGTCAGTTCGCCGATAAATTATAACGTAGTTTGAAACAACGCGAACTCAAAGAGGAGTCATTTTCCTTGAAGTATGCTTATGTTTAGAGTATGAAAGTGTGTATTACTGATCTTGGGATTAAATTAATATCAGACAACATCACATACATTGCTCCGATCCTAAAGTTAGTACATAGCTTAACCACTTGGGTTAACAAATTGTACAAAATAAAACCTCACCGTGCGACGAATGTGATGTAAGGGATGTAAGGGAGCGGCCTATCATCATTTCGCTCCACGCCAACCTCACCTGCCCGTGGTGCATCCTGCCGAATAGCAAACGGGGCGCTGGCAACCGTCTGGTGGCGGTATAGCCATCACAATTGAAGGCGTAGCTAAATACCACAGACCGATGATTGGCAGCAGCGTCAACGGAGCGGGACCTAGACCTAGACCTATGTCCAGCAGTGGACTGTATTAGGCTGATGATGCCAATACAACAGTTATAAAAACTTCGTCATTATAATTGTACCTACTAAAGAACATAATGGAATCTAATGAAGTTCACTGATTATTCGTTGAAAAACGGATGGAAACGCGAGCCTTGATTAAATTCCTACAAGCTTCGCTATCAATGTCTGATGTCCAATCAGTGAAACTAGACACGGTCCGATTAATGAAAAAGGATAGCAGAGAGCCATAGGCTGGTTTCACATTAGGAAATTGCTGCCCATTTCACAATAGAAATCAAATCAAATTAAAAATCTCTGTGGTCATGTGGCTTGAGACAAGCACTTTTAAATTGTCAATAAGTATAGTAAATTAAAAGGAATTAAACAAACACCGGATTCGAAATTCAGTTTCTGTTGAGAATAACCGGCAAGAAACTCGACAGTTTCTCTTTTCAATGCAAATTTTTCTTACAGTGTTTTTCATATTACATCATTCATATTTCATTAAAATTATATGAATTAAAGATAGATTTAGAAAATACAACGGCGTCATCATCAGCCAATCGCAGTCCACTGCTGGACATAGGCCTCTCCAGTTCTTTGCCAACTTTGGGCAAACACCTAGAGGATTTACCCATAATCGCCACGCTGGGCAGGCGGGTTGACGATCGCAGGGCGTAGCTTCTCGCACCGCTGCCCATCACCGGGCAACATGGCATGTCTTGAGTCATTTATTTACTTTACAGTACGAGTTTATTAAAAGGTAAATAAGATGTCATGTAATCTGAACACACCTTAATAAGGCTTTACCTTCTATGACAAGGCGAAGTAAAATGTAAAAGGTTAAAGGAACGCTTTGTTGTCCGACTGTCAGGGCCTTCAGATCTAGGCTTGATGTTAAATGAAAATTAACTTTAAATAAGGTCCTTGTCCTTTATAGGTACGACTTGGCAAAGGTAACCTAATTCGATGACATCAAAAGATGATGGCTACTTTGTGTCCTAACTGATAAAGCCCAATGGCTCTTTCTGGTTTCTTCAAAGTGTTCTCTTCATAGTAAAAGTGTAAAATTAACGTAAATATTAATTTAAACTTAGAAGACATATAACAAGACGTGCCACGCTGGGCCACACAGCGCCATCTAGCCCCAAACTAAGCCGACGCTTGTACTATGGGACTAGTCCAACGAATAAACTTACTTAGATACTTTTTTATTGTAAATAAATACATCATCATCAACCTATTGCAGTCCACTGCTGGACATAGGCCAAAAAATCAAAAATCTTTTTTTTTATATAGTAGCTCGACATTATGGCTTCTCTACGCCTGATGGAAAGCGATAGAGAAGCCCAAGTCGCTGTGACAACTGGCAAGTAACTGGTTAGTTACCTGTCAGTTGCCACTGCCATGCCGGCCCAACCTTAACCCCCCACGAGCTCCGGAGACTCTACTCACCAGCAGAAACACGACCCGGAGGTCATTTGGCTGTGGTATTCTATAGGGTGGAGGTCCTTCCCCGGACGGGCAGCTCAATTCGAGCGACGATTCGCTATCCCCTGCCTCTTTTATAATCTGGAGGATATACCCATAATCGCCACGCTGGGCAGGCGGGTTGGCGATCCCACGGCGTAGCTTCTCGCTCCGGCGACGCTGAGGCCTGTCATCGGTCTGTGGTATTTAGCTACGCCTTTAATTGTGATGGTTATACCGCCACCAGTCGGTTGCCAGCGCCTAGTTTGTTATTCGGCAGGATGCACCACGGGCAGGTGAGGTTAGCCTGGAGCGAAAAGATGATAGGCCAAGGGACAAGGGAGCGCCCTTATATCCAATCCCAATTTCATTTAATTTAATCTATAATTATTTTTTTAAGAAATGTGTAATTTTCATGTAAGTGACTTTGTAAGTCTTTATGAAAATAAACTCTTTAAACATATTTTATCTTCAAGTGCACCTAATTCTTGAACATACACTTGTGCATTTTGATATCTCCTTATTTGAGTAGTCTCCTTGGAGATTTTTCGCTGTGGTTGAAATTCGGTTAGTAGAGCTGTCTTTAAGGTGTGCTGTGACACCTTAGCTAATTATTTGACCACGCCACCGTCTCAGGTACATAAAGTATGTATAACAATATTACTAAGTAAAACAACTTCACCGACTGCCGGTCGCCTGTAAACCTCAATTAAAGTCCACTCCGGTTAAACTTTCGCTCAACTTTGACGGTGCGTTTTAAAATTAACGCTTTTAAAAAGGCCGTAACTAAAATAGTTATTAAATTTTCGTCGGCCCTCGTTTGTTCGGTGCGGGTAGCGAGCTGCAAAAAGGTTGTAAATTTTAAAATTAATCCATGATATTACGTGTGCGGACGAATAAATCGACGTCGTGCCGCGCGTTAGCCGTCACACGCGTCCCGTCATGCACGCCATTGCGACTAAACGCAACAGAGATGCGAATAATAGCAAATAGGTGAATTTCAGCCAAGTACAATAACATATTAAAAATAAAATAAATATTGAACAAAAAAGATCTTGTATGTAAGTGTCTTGTTCACACGCTACAAATTTGTTTAAAAAATGGCATAGAATGTGGGTGTCGTAAAACTAAACTGGGACACACAGCACCATTTACGGCCGTATTCACAAACGTTACTATGCGTCTCGTCTCGGTAACGCACAAGTACCCAAAAACGTACAGGATTTTGGGCACTGTGCGTCCGCGCGTCGCATAGTCTCACTCAAACTAAGGCGAACCTTGTAATATGGGCACTAGACAACTGATAGACTTACTTAGATATTTTTTTTGTAATTAAGTAAACAAATTATACATAGGAAAAGCCTAAGGGATCATAGGGAGCTACCTATCATCTTTTCGCTTTAAGCCCGGGAAGCACTACGGGCAGTTGACGCCCGTAGTGCATACTGCCGAATAATAGATGAAGCTGTGGAAACCGACCGGTGGCGGTATAACCATCACAATTGAAGGCGTAGCTAAATACCACAGACCGATGACGGGCAGCAGCGTCACCGGAGCGAGAAGCTACGCCCTTCGATCGCCAAACCGCTTGCCCAGCGTGGCGATTATGGGTATATCCTCCAGATGTTGACCCTAAGTGGCAAACAACTGGAGAGGCCTATGTCCAGCAGTGGAATAGGCTGATAATGATGATGATGAACATACCTTAGATACTTCTTTTTGTAAATAAATACAAGCAAACATCCAGATTATGTATACTCATAAACAACGAAGTCATCTGCGAACAAACTTAAAAAACATAATTATTAGATGCAGTCGAATTGAGAAATCGCCTCCTTTTTTAAAGTCGGTTAAAAAGGTATGCAAATTTTAAAATTAATCCGCCATATTACGTGTGCGGCCTAATAAATCGACGTCATGTCGGACTCGCTAGTCGTCACACGCCTCGTGTCACTGCACACCGATGCGACTAAACGCCACAGAGAACAGAATAAAATATTAATCTACAAACAGTTAGTAAAGTGAAAATAATATCATGTAACATGTAACTAAATTGATATTATGGTATTAGGCAACAAAATACAACAAAAAAAATATCCGTTGATAGAGTCCTGTTTTTACACTTGATGTACCTAGTACTAGTCACTTCGCTCAGGAGAATTGATTAATTTATTTCGTCAGATATTTTACACCAACCAACTGGTCTCAAACTAAGGTTTTTCCTTGTTCTATGAGTACCTGATGATGACTGGGGGAGGGACGTCTTGCAGGACACTCAGACTCGAGACAATTTGGGAAAGTCCATTTCCCGGTACCTGGGAGTACCGCGCTATGTGGCTTGGCCGTTGAGTTACTATAAGAACTATTAAACTTAACTTACTTAATGCTGAAAAACAGCCATCTTCTTAATTTGGCAGAGATGTTTAGTTTGTCATTGTAAAGAATGATGCTTGTAGAGTAGCGGTAGGCGGTAGTTGAGTTATAATAAGCTGGGTTCTACATGACTAACTTTTTCACAGTGCATGCCATAAGTTCTCGCCTTCATTTTGGCTACATTTTATGTACATGAAAACGTTTTCGGGAGTATTGCTATAAAATCTGCAACTCTGTGGCGTAAACTGTTATAGTCTACCGACGCGTTATTTAATACAAATAATGGCTTCAGTGATTCACTTGCCATTGTTGCTGCAAAACTGAGGGTTGAATTTATAAACTGCTTTACCATTCATACGATTTATAATATGTATGGAAAATGCTGTGTCTCCAAACTGTGGTAAACGTTATTGGAAAATTAACTTTTTGACAAATAATAATTTTAATTGACGGATATTGACTGACTCGGTGGCTCAATTGGTAGTGACCCCTGGCTTCTACTTACTTTGGGATCGGAGCAATGTATGTGATGTTGTCTGATATTATATTTATTTATTGGCCACTGCAGTAACTAGACTATAAGAAGAAGGGAACACGTGTGCTGGAAGAGGATTCCACAACCTAATGTTACGGCAAAAGTAAGAATACCCAACCCACTGTTTCGATATTAGAATAGCTAATCTACTTATTTCCGGCCATAAATTACAAAATCCTTAATTTCCTTTATCACCTCCTGTCGTCCGCATGCAAAACTTACCCTAACTTAATGCTAAAAATAAAATTACAAAATACAAAGTTAGTAAAGTTTTCTCATTACCGAATATCGATTCACTTATTGGAACTAAACTTTTGCCGTATTTTAAAGCAACGAGTGCAGGTGGACTAGTAATTTTCGGGTGCTATTATAGCAGAGATAGAAAGTAAAATACTGGTAGAGGTAAAAGCCGTGGTAGCCTAGTGGTAAGGTCGTCGCTTCACACACGAGAAGTCCTCGGTTCGAATCCGCGCGTCGACTGCCAATAAAATGAGTTTTCTAGTTCACTTAAGTCACCTGCGACTGTCTGAAGATTTTTATGTGAGAATAGTACGAGTACCAGGAGTACATAAGCACATGGGAAGTTAAAAACGGCTACTCTGATCACCTGCGATCAACTGCGACTGTCCGACGTTATTTAGGTGGAAAAAGTACCAGGAGTACATGAACGCGCGGGAAGTTATAAAAAAATTTATGTTATTAGATCCGATATCTCTTCGGCGTCTAAAATCAAACTGTCTTTATCAAAATACGTTCCCCCGCGAATATCACAGAGACATTAATCAAAATACACCAGATACCGGCGTCGGATAACCGTTCGCTTCTAAATCAATGTGTAAATTAATAATTTAGCAAGTTAATTAAAACATTCCGATGTGCCGCGAACGACGGCGGCTGGTTTAAAATACGGCGTAAGTTTGACGCCAATCCGGACCGTCGATATGGAATTGGGTGGGGAAACTTGGAAGATATTTCTATGTAGGTGAAATAGTGTAGGTTCTTTTCGTGTGTAAATTTTCACTCCAAAGACCAGAGCCCATACCACCAAAATCGAAAACGATCGTTCATTGATCGGATCGCGTACTTTTTCACCATAAATCCCCCCCATTTGCCACTCCCGTGTTCGAATGCATCGTGTTCATCAAAGTCGATTTTCATTAACTTATTCATATTAACATAATTCCCATTTGAACACGGGAGGGACAAATGGGAACGATTTATGGTACAAAAATACGCGATCCGTTCAACGAACGATCGTTTTCGATTTTAGTGGTACTGTGGTAGTGAACGCTCTGACATAAAGGTTGCGGGTTCGATCCCCGCACAGTACAAGCATTAAATGTTTAACGTTTGTATTGGTATGGGTGTTTGCTATATGTATGTGTTAATTTTTGTCTAGTACCTACAGTAAACGTAATGTAGGACGCCCTCAGACCAGGTGGAGTGACGATTCGCGCAAGACGGCTGGCAAGTGCTGGATGCGAGAGGCCCAAAATCGATCAATGTGGCGAACATTAGGAGAGGCCTATGTCCAGCAGTGGACTGACACCGGCTGATGATGATGATGATCTACAGTACAAGTATGAGCATAGTCTAGAACTAGATGTGTGACCATATTAGCATGTTTTGGCTTATAAGACTAAAGCTTTTTTTTTTCTAAATCACTACAATGATGGCCAGGGCAGCCTTGTCATCATCGTCGGGCATTAGAGGAGCGGAAGGCTCTCATCCCTCTATAACCCAAGACATCCCTCTATAACCCACGCTGGGCCACACAGAGCCATCTAGCCCCAAACTAAGCCGAAGCTTGTACTATGGGTACTAGACAACTGATAAACTTACTTAGATACTTTTTTATATAAATACATAATTATATATAGAAAACACCCAGACCAATACAAACAGACATGTTCATGCACACAAATGTTTGTAATGTGCGGGGATCGAACCCACGACCCTTGGCTCAGAAGGCAGAGGTCACTACCAATTGAGCCATCGAGCCTGTCGATGTATAAGTGGCTTGGTGGCTCAATTGGTAGTGACCCCTGCCTCTGAACCAAGGAATCGAACCCACGACGGTTCGATTCCCACCCGGGACAAACATTCGTGTGATAAACACTTGTGTTTGTTCCGTGTCTGGGTGTTTATATTCGTATTTAAGTTTTTATTCGTGGTACCTTTGTTGTTCTGATACCCATAACACAAGTGCTTACGCTACTTACTTTGGGATTGGAGCAATGTGTGTGATGTTGTCTGTATAAATAAGTAGATCGAACATGCTCCCCGATCAACTAGCTAGCAAAAATGATTTAACATATTGTCAATATTTCGCCCGATAGTGTCAAAAATAGATTTTGCTCGATAGTGTCAAAAATATTCGCAAAAAGGTCCCTTGCCATTATCCAAAAAATATTATAAATCCTACCATCTCATTTTGACAGGTGATATTAGTTTCAGAGTCATGATGGGCTAATGTTGAATAATTTAAGGATATTTCATCGTAAGAATGGCCGAAGCTCATAAATTTCTTTGCTCCGGTAAATAATATATAACTCAATGAGCAAACCACTTACTTAATGTATGTTGAAATAAAAAATTTGCATGAATGATTTTCACCGAGGGCTCTCAGAAAAGGGATGTTGAAGCTTAGACGATAAGATAACGTGGCTGTGTAGATGTAGTTTCCCTGTCCGTTTCTTGGTAGACAATTTAAAGGGTCCCCATAAAAAAGTTGCCACAGACAAGGGTTGCCTAGCAACGTTTGTCATAATGGCTGCTGATAAAAACGGCCTGTTCTATTTTCGAAATTTCTCGAGTTAGTTTTCTTGTTACGTTGAAGATTGATTTTCTTATTATTTACGAGTTAACTTTTATTGAAACGTAATGGAATGAGTTGGATGATTCTGTTTACATTGTACAGAAGAGGTTTATCCTTGGGATCCGAGAACATGAAAGACTGACAGCAAAAAGTTACCTACTTCCACAGATATCTCCAATAGATACCGCACTTAAGATATCGCGCGAGAGGTAATACATCAATGCAATGCAGGCGCGAAATACGCATGCGCTTAAAGTGCGTCAGTACCACGGTCAGTACTGACCAGAAGTCAGACCCGTGTGTATCGGAGACACTTTTAATAGTTTGTAGAACATAAACGTATGAATCTTAGTATTGAACTCCTTGGCGCCGGAGCTCAAGTTACGATGGAAAATATTTGACAGATGTTAGCTCGCGTTGATGTCTTTTTTCATGATCCCTTTCTTTCATTACCAATTTCACTATTTTTATCCCTTTCTAGCATAGACACGTTTGACAATAGTGTTACAATGTATTACTTTCAAGTATATCGATAATGCAAGATGAGAAAAATTTTAGTGTTTCTACTTTAGATTTCCAAAGTGTCCTGAGAGAACATTAAAATGGACAAATGCCGCACCCTGCTGTTAGAGACATTTACATAGGATAGTTTTCAATGTATGAAGGATAGAAGACGAGTAAATGAAAACTGCTGTGATTACTTCACCTAACCATATTTATAACTATACTCATTTGAATATACTTATAATGTCAAAACGGCAGTTGAAATGTATTATTTAACGTATGTATTTTAGTAAATTGATCATTTTACGGGATCTTGCCGTAAAATCATCCGACGAAGGTGAGGTGAACGTTGATTGGTTCAATGGCTCACGTGGCGTTATCCCGGCAACCAATCAGGGAACAGTGTATTAAGTTACGGGTAATAGTGCACCGTTAAATAGTACATTGAGCAACGATTGGCCCATTTGAGGACGATTTTACTTGTGTCAAAATCGTAAATTATTAAATGACTGTCAGGCTACCGTAAGTTGATTAACTAACTGAAATCCATTGCGTTAAATAATACATTTCCACTACCGTTTGTTATATTCCGAAAGATAATCAACTACCTAGGAAATTGATCAACTTACGATTCTTGCTATTTTCCGGTGACATATATAAACATATATTTATATACATACATAGATAAATATCCAGTATTGCACAAAATACTGAAAAGGTGATACAGACATAATCTAGTCTAATATACCTGATTGGTAATTTTTCGATAAAATTATCGACATTGCACAATACAAATGTACATCACTTGAGAAATGAGTTACGTCCCCCGCACACCCTTCCATACCACCTGAAATTGACTCGCGAAACTCAAAGCAAAATGCCGAACATGCGGTATCTATTGGGGGTAATCTGTGCCTACTTCTAACAGATTTTTTATTAGAAGATGATAATATTTCGTTGAAATCTTTATAGAAAGTTACAGAAAAATTATCTAACAAATATTGTACTTCATTCATTCAAAATTGAAGAGCTTGGTTATGGTCAGTGGTGAAATTTTCATTCGTCTCTGGACTCCGCCAACATCTTCAACTCCCTGTACTCAAAGTTTTGGGTTTGATTCTCAGTCGGGTGAATATAAAAGCGAACATTATAAAATTGTATCGTGTCGTAAACTCCAAACAGAGATACTTATTAATATTACTCATAGAGAACCTTAGTTGACAGATGCATTTTTAATGCATTTACTTTTTTATTACTTAAAAGCAAGATCAATATTTAAACAACATTTTTGCCACTGCCTTTGAACCTGCAAACACTTAACTTAATATCTTTTGCTTGGAAATTTCCAGTATTTGTGCTCTTTTATTTATATTTGCAGAGTCGGACCTTTGAGTTAGAATTTTGTCAATTACACTGATCCACCCGGTATTTAGGGATTTAAATGTAGGTAGCTATAAGTTATAGACAAAAGGTAGAAGGATTTTCGAAGAGTAGGTACCTACTATAAAAAAGATGTTATCTATAAATGTACATAATTTTGTTTTAAGTTTCTTTTTAACCGATGTCAAAAAAGGAAGGAGGTTCTCAGTTCGACTGATTTCCTTTTTGTTGTTGTATGTTGTCTCTGGTCTAAGTGTTCTGGCAGATGCCGGTCGTCACCTGGTACTCTTAGTATATGAGAAAGTCTTAGCTTGAAACCACCTAGACTTCACACTCACTTTGGTGTGAATGATCTGGCGCATTAAATTTGTATTGATTTTATTATTTAAATTTCTTATAACTGGCTTTTTTAATACAAAATTATGTATTAAAATTTATTATTGAGCAAAAAAGTCCTTGCCATGTTGCAGTTGTTTTCGTAAAAATGTTTTGCAAAAGGTCTGCTTATTTTAAATTATAATTATTTAACACATTTATAACTGCATTTATTTCGTTCATATTCCGTCGTGTTCTAGGCACGTGCATACGTATTAAATATTGCCAACTCGTTTATGACGTAACATCGTTTCGGAACAAATTATGTCACTGCAACGTTAAACAGAAAAAAAAACAATTGCTAAGCAACCGTCACAAAATGGCTGACAAAAATTCTCACCGTTCCATTTTCAAAATTCCCGCGCGACGCGGAGATGCGCCGCTCTATTGTTTCCGCGTCGGCTTCGTTTTTGGCGGATCCTGCGCGTTCCTTTTTTGAAACTGTGTTTCCGGACCGTTTCGAGTGTGTTCGAGGTTTGAATTGACTTCTGTTTGTGACGTCATTCTAATTGTAATTACCTTGTTGGGCTTTGAAGGGAATACTGTTTTAATAACTGTCTGAGTTTTGTGCTTTTTAAAATTAAAAAGTTTTAACAAGGGCTAATTCCAAGCACTCCATCTTAACTAATATTATAAAGCTGAAGAGTTTGTTTGTTTGTTTGTTTGTTTGTTTGTTTGAACGCGCTAATCTCAGGAACTACTGGTCCGAATTGAAAAATTCTTTTTGTGTTGAATAGACCATTTATCGAGGAAGGCTTTAGGCTATATAACATCACGCTGCAACTATTAGGAGCGAAGAAATAATGGAAAATGTAAAAAAAAAAAACGGGGAAAAATGACTATTCCACGCGGACGAAGTCGCGAGCACAGCTAGTAAATGATAAGGCTTCTTTGAAATTAGATATAGTACACATAACACGAAGTAAGTATTCTAATTTAGAAAACTTCAGTTTATGTGGACAATTTCAGTAGGTGATGCCTTCTGAACGAAGAGTCGTGGGTTCGATCCCCACGCGGGACCAACATTCGCGTGATGAACATTTATGTTTGTCATGTTTGTATATTTAAGTACGTACCCAAATATTTGTGGTACCTTCGTTGTTCTGATACCCATAACACAAGTGCTTACGCTACTTACTTTGGGATCGGAACAATGTATGTGATGTTGTCTGATATTTATTTTTAACTGACAAGTTTCACCAATGTTTTTCTAACCTAGCAGTTTATTTATTGCAAACTAAAATGACAATTGTCAAGTATCAAGAGCAGTATTATTACACCCCTTTCCAATGCAAGCTTATGCATATTTGCATACAGAAGTCACCGAGGATAATTATGTTTAACTTTGCTACCTCGGACCAAGTTCCGAGGCAATATTGTGCAGATACCTATCCGAATTCGAACTCGTGTGATGTTTGCCCTGGCTCGCGAATAGAGTATTCGACTAGGTAGTCACCTAAGTTAAATATAAAAATCTTAACTAATACTATTTTTTTTTTTTTTATAAGAAAAGCTTTCAGGATGACCTCACTCCACCTGATGGTAAGCGGTCGTGAGGTCCAAAAGTTAGGTCGACAGGCACAATAGAGTCCATTGCGCCTGTCGCCCTCACCCTGAAGGCCCACTGAGATGCCGTTTCACGCCCCGCCTAAAGAACCCAGGATTGTAATAAGAAGGCTAGGCTATAACTATAAAGCTGAAGAGTTTGTTTGTTTGTTTGTTTGAACGCGCTAATCTCAGGAACTACTAGTCCGAATTGAAAAATTCTTTTTGTGTTGAATAGACCATTTATCGAGGAAGGCTTTAGGCTATATAACATCACGCTGCAACTATTAGGAGCGAAGAAATAATGGAAAATGTAAAAAAAAACGGGGAAAAAATAACTATTCCACGCGGACAAAGTCGCTAGCACAGCTAGTAATAAATAAATATCACACAACATCACATACATTGCTCCGATCCCAAAGTAAGTAGTTTAAGCAATTGTGTTATGAAAAATGAAAAATATTTTATTGGAACCAATACAAAATGTTACAAATAAAAAGACGTACATTACCAGCTGTATTAGTTAAGGAAACTGTGTTACAGCTATTAACGCCCACCTTCAGACCATTGGGAAGCACAGCGTTCCACATAAATATGAAACAAGAAACACTAAGATATATATGAAATTTTTACATTACAAAATTATTAATAAAGAAAAAATCTTCCATGTACAGAATATTTGTGTGTGTGTGGTGTGTGTGTGTGTGGTTTGTGTGTGTGTGGTGTGTGTATGTGGTGTGTGTGTGTGTGTGGTGTGTGTGATTGTGTGCGTATGTCTGTGTGTTTTGTTTTACCATTTTATTATGCTTTTAGCTATTTTAATACATATTTTTAATATTATTTTTTATTAAATTAATAGCGTAAGTATATATTTTTTAAGAGAACCAACTATAAATAAATAATATAAAACACGGAACAAACACAAATGTTCATCACACGAATGTTTGTCCCGAGTGGGAATCGAACCCACGACCAATTGAGCCACCAAGCCAGGAAAATCTGTAGGTAATTTGAAACAATACAATAAAATGAATTAATTTAAATAATTGTTCACATAAAGCATATAACTGTGGTTGTAAAGCCGTAATATCGCCAACAAAGGGTAGGTACAGATGTCACAAAAACGCTTACCTCGCGTTAAGCGTACTGAATACGGAATTATGCCTTCAGGTACATGGCGAGTGTCTCAAACGACGAGAATTAAGGACATATGAAACAAAAATGAAATACACTAAGTCAAAATTGTTTTTTTTAGTATTTAGGGTTATACCTAATATTACAAATATTACGGATGTTAACCAATTAAATTTTACTCTGGACGTCGCAACAACGCCATGTCCGGTGTTTGATTTTGTGTACTTTTGTATTGTTTTATTTTTTTCTGTTTCTTTTATTATGTTTTATCGGAGATGTAAGGGAGCGATCTATCATCTTTTCGCTGCAAGCCAACCTCACCTGCCCGTGGTGCATCCTGCCGAATAACAAACGGGGCGCTGGGAACCGATTGGTGGCGGTATAACCATCATAATTGAAGGCATAGCTAAATATCACAGGCCGATGACGGGCAGCAGCGCACTATGGGAAATGATAGAACTAGGGCGTAGATTAAATGGTTTTTACGAATATCATAATTTGGCTAATATGATGATTTTATTAGGTTGTATAATAATCAAACTATATTATGCAGTATTTTTTTTTTCATTTAATTCGCGAAATGCATTTTTTTTCCTAGGTAGAAATGCATAGACGACATATGTCCCAATTTCAAGTCTCTGCGAGTACATGTTTCAAAACCATATTGTGAAAGAAATATTTAGTAAAGATATGGAGTAATATATATTTTTGGAAAGGTTATTGTATGGTTATTACAAAACAGCTACTTGATTTTCAGAAAAGGTACACATATTTCAGTGACTGATTAAAAAGTGACATACCTTATTTTTCACGATTTTTTTTTTCGTCGAAAGTTTTCACTATTACCCAAAGCTCCCCACGCGCTACATTTTATGTTAATCAATAGTTTAACTATTCATAAATATGATGCAAAACAATCAGCTGCTAATATTTGCTATTTCAAAATATATGAGAAAAAATGTGATAAAAGGCGTAACTGAAAAATCAGTGTATTTTTGCTGTTTACCACAGACACCGTTCACATGCATAATATGAAATATTTTGGACATTTTATTATTATTATGTGATAATAAAGGGAGCTTATCAATTTTGCACTCGTTTTGCGTGAGAAAATTGATATTCTAAAATGGGTATATAAAGGGAGGAAAACATTATTCCAATCATACACATCTGTGTAACTTCAAGTAGCAAAGCTCGTTTGTACCTGTTATTTCCGCAAATAGTGTTAAAATGTCTTACTTCACCTGTACCAAAAGATCTTTTTATAATAACACTTGCTGAGCGGAAATAACAGGTGTAGATGTAACTTTGATTAAACGCCTGTACATTATTTTGCAAGTTCTTTCTTCTGGAATGATGATCGATGCCGAAAAATTTGGGGAGTATTCACTGGAAACTGCAAGAATCTATGTCCGTAATTATGATTGGTATTATATGCCGTCTTCCGTTCATAAAATACTTATACATTGAGCAATCGTTATCAAAAATTTTGCAGTACTTCCTATTGGACAGCTATCGGAAGACGCACAAGAATCCCGCAACAAAGATTACAGGAACTTGAGACTGCATCATGCCAGGAAATGTTTTCGATCTGCTACAAATGCAGATGTATTTAATACGCTTATGTACACGTCAGATCCGTACATAACAAGTTTAAGAAAACCATAGATACATAAAAAAAGTGAAAGAACTTGAAGAAGATGCTCTAAGTCTTCTAAAAGTAGGTGAATCCATAGTTACTGACGATGATCCTGAAGACATATAAGCCACAATAAAAATGATATAACGTATAATATGTATATCTATAAGTCTCTGAAGGCAGAATAGAGGATATGCCTAGTTTGGGGTCAGGTCCAGTTAGGTCGGACCTACATGAGTTAAAGTGTATTTTTTACTTAGTTTGTTGTCGTAAACAATAGTTTTAACCTTTTCAGCTATAATAAAATTGCATTTGACTTAAAATAAATTTTTAACTATTTTATTTTCGTCTTTTCTTAATTTTTTTTTATTTCATGCCAAATAACATATATAAATAAACAAAAAAGAGCAATGAACTAGACATCATCCGAACTAAAAATCATTAATGCTCATGTGTTCCAAATTTCATCACAATATGACAAGAAATGATGAAGTTACAGATTTTAGTAACGATACGCACTTAAATTTCCCACTGTGCAGCGTCCTCGTATCCTCCAGATGTTTGGCCTGAGTGGCGAACAACTGGAGAGGCATATGTCCAGCAGTGGAGTGCAATAGGCTGATGATGATGATGATGTTTTATCGATGTGTTGTTGTGATGTCCTTGTGAGTAATAAAAAAATCTTATTTCTTTTAAATGTTATCGTAATTTTAGGTCCAACCTTTGTTAAGGTTAACATACCAGGAATACAAAAAAGAATTTGTTATCATAAGTACGTTCTTCTTTTATGCTCTACCTACCCAAAGTTTGTCTGCAAGGGATTGCCTATAGCGATTGTTACATACTTAATAATAATTTATGTAACAGAATCGTTACATAATAACATAACAATATAAAATATATTTTGAACGAAACAAAACTATTACAAACAATCGACTTTTCGTCAACGTTTTTAGAAAAAGATTGATGAATATTTGTCTTTGTACGGAACGAAATATCCAATACACCAGCTTTGAACTTTTCCCGTTTGCGAAATCGGAAAACGGTAAAATGCCAGTTTCACAATTTATCGGCGAAATTCTTTTAGCTAGATTAAATTTAGTAAATTTGAAAAATAAAATTTATAAACACTAACTTTTACGCCACATTTCACCGTTCGAGAAGTTGAGTTTTTAAACTCCTTTTAGTGTTACGTCAAAGGAAAACGAGGGAAGGTATTTTATTTTAACACTGATGTTTCAAAGGGGTTAATAGTTTTTTTTTATCAACAGCACCTTTTTATTATTCTAGTAACTAATAACTCTTTTATTTCGTTTTTATCCTTTCATCCTACTTACAATATTATGTCCAATTTTCATCGTAACAAGATCAGTTACTGAGGGGCGCATTTCTATGCGAAGTCGAAGACATTGCAACTTTGACATAGTACGATATAATTTGAATGGCCCGGTGGCTCAATTGGTAGTAACCCTGTCTTCTGTGTCAAGGGTCGTGGATTAGATTCACACCTAGGGCAAACGTTCGTATGATTAAACATTTTATTCTGTCTGGGTGTCAAAAATCACTCATTCGGAAAAGCCAGTTGTATTAAAAGTACATTAAGGTGCAGACGACAGAGTTTTTGTGCGATAGAGCATGCGTCTAAGTCATTTAAAAAGAGCATCTAGGTCCCTACAGTTCTGCCGACAGAATGATCGAAGATGTGCGTTGAGTCTATCCTCGACAGATTTTGCGCGTCGTGCGCGTTACTGCATATAATTGCATCACAGACTAAAAAGTGCGTCACGGATAGTCTGTCGTCTGCGCTGCCCCTAAACGTCCCGTCCTCACTGGCGCGTTTTAGTGCGCGTTTTGAAAACTAAAGAGCCCCAATTTGACAGGCCTGTTCACACTTCAATAAGAGAAGTCAACAAGAGATCAATGAAGTTTATAAATCATTAAGACAAAATATTTCATAGGATCTACTGATAACTAAAAAGGTGGCAATATGACATTTAATGACATTATCTCTTCTTCTTATGCCTCCTTTCTGGAATTCCAGAGCGTTCTAGATGCGGCGTCTCTGGTCCAGGTCGGCCCTGCCGTCTTTTTTATGTCGACCGACCATCTAGCGGCAGGTCTTCCGACGCTTCGACTTCCTTCTCGGGGTAGCCAGTGTAGGACCCGGTGGCTCCACCTGTTATCGTCCCTGCGGCAGATGTGTCCGGTCCATTGCCATTTCAGTTTCGCAATACGCTCACCTATGTCGATGACCTTAGTGCGTTGGCGTATGTGCTCGTTCCGGACTCTATCCCGCATGACATTATCTAGCACTATACACAGGTTCTAGAACCAATCTAAAACCAATCCTGCAAGCCTTGTAGAAACAAATTGTAACCTTACATCTTGTCCACAGCTCGGCCTTCACCTCCAAGAAACTGCACAGTTCACAATTTATCGGCGAAATTCTTTTAGCTAGATTAAATTTAGTAAATTTGAAAAATAAAATTTATAAACACTAAGTTTTACGCCACATTTCACCGTTCGAGAAGTTGAGTTTTTAAACTCCTTTTAGTGTTACGTCAAAGGAAAACGAGGGAAGGTATTTTATTTTAACACTGATGTTTCAAAGGGGTTAATAGTTTTTTTTTATCAACAGCACCTTTTTATTATTCTATAACCTATGTCGATGACCTTAGTGCGTTGGCGTATGTGCTCGTTCCGGACTCTATCCCGCATGACATTATCTAGCACTATACACAGGTTCTAGAACCAATCTAAAACCAATCCTGCAAGCCTTGTAGAAACAAATTGTAACCTTACATCTTGTCCACAGCTCGGCCTTCACCTCCAAGAAACTGCACAGCCAACCGTATCGTCAAGAGCAGCGAGGCTTACCTCACTGTCCGCTGTGTAGCCGGGTACGATGGAGGCCTGAACCAGCATTTCACCCTGGATGCCTTGGGGGACACTGCGAGGGTCCTGGCTAACAGTTCAGCTGGGTACACAGGTAAGTCTAGCAGTGCGGCTTACCTGATTTTCTGCTGTGTAGCTGGTTACGATGGAGATGTGAACCAGCATTTACCGTACAACGTTTAAGAGAGGTAAGGCATAGCCAATCTTCGCTCAAATTGAGCTGCCCGTCCGGGGAAGGACCTCCACCCTATAGAATACCGCAGCCAAATGATCTCCGGGTCATGTTCCTGTCGGTGAGTAGGGTTTCCGGAGCTCGTGGGGGGTTGGGGTTGGGCCGGCATGGCGGTGGCAACTGACAGGTAACTGACCAGTTACTTGCCCGTTGTCACAGCGACTTGGGCTCCTCTTTAGCTTTCCATCAGGCGTAGGGAAGCCATTATGTCGAGCTACTATAAAAAAGTCCTGGATGCCTTAGGGGATACTACGGCTATTACCTCAGCTGGTTATGACGGAGGCCTGAGGCCTTTACCCTGGATGCCCTGGGAGAGTCCATGCCCTCAGCTCAGCTGCTACTTACATACATTGATATCTATCTGATCGTCCGATACTTAGATGGATAGGAAGCCCTGCACGGTGTCTTGTCCTGAACAGGTGTGTGTATGTAAAGTTTAGATTAAAAATGTATTGCTTAACTTTTTCTTACGGTGAGAGCTTTCCGCTCTTTCAAGTGATGTTGACAAGGACTTCTCGGCTAGCATGACAATATGAAGATCATGATGATACGTAGAATAAAACTCTGTACTGAATTATGAGTAAGGTATTATACTGGTATAAAAGTATTACAATTAGACGTCTTAGGTTACTTATTAATCACTTCTTCGTCGAACATAGATTTCCCTAACTATCGTTGCTGCGCCGGTGCCCGAAATCGAATCCTCGCTTGCTTCGTCCATCCGCCCAGCACAGCTTCCCCCTCCATTTTTTTCCCGCCTATTTTGCTACCAGAGAGGCGCGCTGTCAAAGTTGCCATATTAAATTAGTATTGCCACTTAATTCTTACAAAACATTCTAAATAATGAGGGCAATAATTAGACAAATATTAAAAATCATGACAACAGTAATTTAGAATAAGTACAGCAATACCAAACAAAATGTTCTCTTCCTAGATTTAGTGCTGTGGCTGAATGTCAGCTGGTCAGCACTGGAGACCCTCACAGAAGACGAGGTGCTGGTGGTGACCGCTAGGAACAGCAAGGGGTCTTCGGAGCCAGTGGTGCTCAGCGACCTGGTCTTCAGGGATGCTGCGAAGAGAACTGGTAAGCTCCCTCGAAGTTTCATCATTGATTATGATCCAGTGGCATAATTTGTTGTGATTCTGCCTTCTGAATCAGAGTCGTAGGTTCGATCCCCACACTGGACTAGCTTTCATATGTTATTCCCATAGATTAAGGAATTGTGTTTGTTCTGTGTTTGCTAGTTAATATTGTAGTTACTTACTATTATAGGTATGTACAATACGTTGTAGAAGTGTATTGTATGTATACTTGTATATATATACTTACTAGCTATTGCCCGCGGCTTCGCTCGCGTTAAATTCGGGGTGAATGCTCCATACAAATTTCCACCCCCCATTTTAGGGAAGAGGGGGGTTAGAAAGGGGCAAAAAGTACCCTGTTACTCTCCATCCCTTCAACTATCTCCATTTAAAAAATCACGTAAATTCGTCATTCTGTTTTGCCGTGAAAGAAAGACAAACATACAGACAGACAGACACACTTTCCCATTTATAATATTAGTATGGATTTTTCCTACATATAGATATAAGTACGAAAACACAAAACAGTTTGTTCTAAATCAGAAAACGAATCGATTGCAATAGTTTTTACAAAACCTTAAAAATATAAACTCTACATCATGATAAGCCCTGTAAGTGTTTAAAAATTATCCCCCTTAACTAAGTACAAACGCCGTACATATCAATTCATTCGTTATTACGATTATATGAGAAAGCAAACCATAAAACACAATCGAGTGAATTCGGAACTGATAGTGTGATGAATTTTACAGAACTGACGATGTTCATAATAATAGAATATGTAGTGAAGACAATCGCACTAATACATCACGAATTCGATTCTCAAGTCATTACAGTAAAGTCTATTTTTGATTGGCACCGATCATCGACTTTCGTTCTTGATCGTACCTAATAAATGCGCGGCAATAAACGTTTTCCTCATCGGAATAACTCGAATGATTTGCCAAGGGGACGCGTACAGAATTACAAATGAAGTAAAAACTGTATCCCGACTGATGTCTGAGAAAATCCCTTATTTTCATTCCGATGTATTTTCCTATAATGTTATTCTTACTGATAAAATGGGCAATTAGTTCCTTGTGCGGTGCATCCTGCCGAACGAACGAGGCTCTGTCTATTTGATGATGATAATGATTGATGATGTATAAACTCTTGTTGAAATATCGTAAAGATTCATTGTAAAGAAAAATGTTTTAGGTTATTTTTGGCGCCAAGTTATTAAAATTTATATTTTACACCAAATATCAATAATATAAGTTAGATATATGAAGAGCAGGGCCTTCTGGTACAAGCATTATTATGTGTATGTATGACACAATGCACACAAAAGTTATTAAAGAAAATAAGACTGCATTTTACCTCTACTCGAGTATCTATACACACTTGGAAAACGATGAATTTTTCATCCCGGAAAGATGTACGATTCCCGTTAACGGGTTATAAGGCAAGGAAAATCCCAGGGGAAGCTAAGTGGCTAATAAACAAGGTACAATTTCTCTGTACCTATTTCCCAACAAAGTTTGTGAAGAAAATTCTTTCACAATTTATTTTGTACGTACAATATATTTTCACTCTTTGTTTTCCGTATTACGATTACGCTGTTTCTGCTAAAAGTGATTGTGCCGAAATGTGATGTGATTTTTGTAAAGAAACGAACTTTTGTGGAAAGTTTTATGGAATTTTACTTTATTGCTTAAGTAAACAAAAGGTTGAATATTGGGACACATAACAGTGCACGGGAGTTATACAACCAACAGTTGTTTAACAATATTTTTTCTAATAAAGAAAAGTTTGTCTTAGAAATTCGGTCAGAAGTATCAGTGTATTGTGTCCCGAAGAATATATTAGTATGTTCTCGACCCTTTTTATAAGTAAATAGGTAGTACTTGACCCCCAATTGCCTGATATTAAGCGACATTGGAGCCTTCGATGGAGCGCGCTCTCTCAACAAAATCCTTCATTCACTCTCGTCGTGAAAATTTAAAGATTATACCTATCTGGGATCTCAATTAGCGCGACTCTAAAACCATATTAATTCATCATCTTCAGGCTATTGCAGTCCACTGCTGAACATAGGCCTTTCCAGTTGTTCATCACTTAGGGCAAACATCTGGAGGATATACCCATAATCGCCACGCTGGACAGACGAGTTGGCGATCGCAGGGCGTAGCTTCTCGCTCCAGTGACGCTGCTGCCCGTCATCTGTCTGTGGTATCTAACTACGCCTTCAATTGTGACGGTTATACCGCCACCAGTCGGCTGCCAGCGCCTCGCTTGTTATTCGGCAGGATGCACCACGGGCAGAGGGGTTGGATTGCAGCGTAACGATGATAGGCTGGTCTCTTACATCATCATTTCACCCCACATCTACCCACTGCTGAGTGAGGCCTCTTCTTTCAACCGCCACTTTACACGGTCCCTCGCCAACCTTGTCCAATGTTTCCCGGCCACCGCCGCTATTTCATCCGACCATCGGGTGGCTGGTCTGCCCACAGATCTCCGGCCAAGCAGGTCTCTTACATGCCTACTATTAATTAGCTAATTGTTTTTAATGTTTGCTTTGAACAGAGAGCACTGCTCAGGCTGTCAGCAAGTTCCCAGCCGCAGCGGCGTTGGCTGGCGTGGCCGCCATCTTGACAGCAGCTGGAGCCATTATAGCCTTAGTGTTGCGAAGGTAAAACGATGACGAAATGTTACGGCTAAAACAAGAAGCTTTAGCCGGCTACTCCTAGTTGTAGCCGGTTAGACTGGACTGGACTGTTTGTAACTCATTTGGTTGTGATCTTTGCCATCTGAACTGAGCCCCTTGGGGTCTTGTATTCGATTTCCACCCGGGCTTTCCAAACGAGAAACTACGAGGAAGAAACACCTCTGCTTTCTGAGCCAAGGTCGTGAATTTGAGTCAAACCTACCCAAAGTTTGGTAATTTTATTGATTATTTTTTAATCTGGTTCAAATATCTGCGCAGACGCAACGACTCCAACACGACGAGCAAGCGGCCGTCCCAGAGCGTCGTGCAGGTCGACGCGCAGGGCAGGAGGTACCTCATAGCGTACCCGGCCGACAAGCCGGAGACCAAGCCGGACATACTGAACCCAAAGTCTGGTGAGTACCAGACAACAGGCAGAGGTCTGGTAGAACCAGACAACAGCGCAAGGCAGGAGGTACCTCGTAGCGTACACGGCCGACAAGCCGGAGACCTAGCCGGACATACTGAACCCAAAGTCTGGTGAGTACCAGACAACAGGCAGAGGTCTGGTAGAACCAGACAACAGCGCAGGGCAGGAGGTACCTGATAGCGTACACGACCGACAAGCCGGAGACCAAACCGGACATCGGTCTGGTGAGTATTATTTTTACTACTAAAAGAGTATAATATAGTGACAAATAATCTTTTCTATTCCATTTAATGGCAGAATGGCGAGTTCTTTTATACTTTTTGACACAGTGTCACAATCCCTTATGGGCTGTTTTTGAACCCAAAGAATTTTATAGCCCAATAGTTCCCAATCTTTTATCGTTGATGATCCCTTACGGCATCATAACCAGGAAAATCCACTACGTAAGTTTTCGTTCGTAAGTTATTCGTAAAATGACTTGTTCATTCGCGGGGTCTCTAATCAACATCTAGGGCTCCACGGCGCACTGTTTGGGATACCCCGGCATATCCTACAAACAATGCCATGCAATGCTTGCTAAAGTCTTACATTATCGCCATAGATACTGAGCCTCCTCGGGTGGTGCTAGAGTCGACGGACAGCAAAAGCTACACCATCAGGGAGGCCCAGAGGGAGCCAGGCAACTCCTACAGCCCTCCCCCCAACGATGACGAGATGGTACGTAGCAAATGTCAACCACGCATTATACGATAAGACAAAGCATTTTCGAACGGTTCCGAAAAATAATACAAATTATCACCTACGATTATATTATTATTATCAGACACACTTCTATAATCACATACACTAAGACGAGTATATCGGGAGAATCCTTTAAAGGGATGAATCAGTAGCTGTTATTCTATATTCCATTGCATATATTGCATATATTTCCATTAAAAAAACCTAGATTTCGAATAATTATCGTAAGTCTTGAAAATTGCAAGAAATAAAATTACGTCGAATTGAGAACATCTTTCTTTTTTTGAAGTCGGTAAATAAGTTTGGTTGATTTGTGTAAAGTTTTTTTAAGTGAACAGATATAGGTCTGTTACCTTAACTATTAGCTCATAAAAGGATTGCTTCGATTTACCAGTGTTAGTATAAACTAAAGTAGGACAATAGACCTCAACTAGAGTTCTTCTTGAAGGAATTCTACAAAAAAATTATTATTATTAATTTTTTGGAAAAAAAATTTTTTTTTTGTTAAAAATGGTACCTTTTAAAAAAACATGATTTTTCTCGATAAAATACACACACAACAGTGAACTATCGGTCGATCCCTAACACACTGTAAAGATTGATAGATTCATAACATCACAAGTAATACTCAACCACCAAAACACCCAAACGATATCAGAACAGCCTCATTTACCAATAACTTATATCGAATTTCCTTCCGAAGCGCGCTATGAAAACTAACGACCGACGGTACAGATGCGAGATAACGGGCCGGCCCGGGTGCCAGAACTTGTATGTTTATTACGTAATTTATATTAGAGATGATGGTTATAATGGTCTGACCGAATTTCGGCCACAAGCCTGCGTCCAAGGAGCTAGTCCAAGGAGACCAGTCAAGTATGCAGGAGATGTCCAGGGGATTTTGGTTTTAACATAATCATCAGCATATCTATTTTGTTTGTTTGTTTGAACGCGTTAATCTCAGGAACTACTGGTCCGAATTGAAAAATTCTTTTTGTATTGAATAGACCATATATCGAGGAAGGCTTTAGGCTATATAACATCACGCTGCAACTATTAGGAGCGAAGAAATAATGGAAAATGTAAAAAAAAACGGGGAAAAAATAACTATTCCACGAGGACGAAGTCGCGAGCACAGCTAGTATATAATATGTAGCAAGGATGTAAAGGCCTATCGCTCCAAGCCAACCTCACCTGCCCGTGGTGCATCCTGACGAATAACAAACGAGGCGCTGGCAACCGACTGGTGCCGGTATAACCATCACAATTGAAGGCGTAGCTAAATACCACAGACCGATGACGGGCAGCTACGTCACCGGAGCGTGAAGCTACGCCCTGTGACTGCCAACCCGCCTGCCCAGCATAGCGGTTATGGGTATAATCTTCCAGATGTTTGCCCTAATGGCGAACAACTGGAGAGGCCTATGTCCAGCAGTGGACTGTAATAGGCTGATGATGATGATGATTACAATTTTACGGTAACACATATCTACATCCAGAAGCTTTACCCATAATCGCCACGGTAGGCAGGCGGGTTGGCGATTGCCAAAAATTTTTTTGGTGTGCAAATCTATCAACTTATTGACTCACAACCGGAAATCGAAATTGATTCCGGTACAACATAATTATTTTCACTAAAATTACTTTATCGCTTACTGTTAAATAAATATTTTTTTTTTCTTTCAGATGCCACAAAGATAGCAGCAAGTAACGGAAGCGGAAATGTAAATAAACCAAAGACTATTTGTAAATTCCAAATGCCAACAATCCTAGTGCTAAGATAATATAGGTGAATTCTTCCATATCAAATCATTTTGGTGCAGTAAGGTTATATCAGTGAGGTCTCGATTTTATTTTCCTTTTAACATAGTAAAATAACGATTTAACAATAAATTATTTGTATTAATGAAGAGAGGTAGCGAATCTTCGCTCGAATACCATGGTTATACCGCCACCAGTCGGTTGCTAGCGCCTCGTTTGCTATTCGGCAGGATGCACCACGGGCAGGTGAGGTTGGCTTGGGCGAAAAGATGACAGGCCGATCCCTTACATCCCTTTCTTTTCACATAAGCATTACACAATGCAGTTATAAAGTTTCTATCCGCTGTTCGTCCACGAGACACCTGATGTGTCCACGGAACAATAACGCCGCGAGTCGTCTCAAATAAAGCGCCGTAGCAAAGGAGCTTTGTCAAAAGAATGGCCACTTTGTTCGAGACAATTCTACCAAAATACTTGTACCTTTTTTACACGAAATAATGGTTTTCCTACGTCTGATGGAAAGCGAACGAGAAGCCAAAGACGCTGTGACAACGGGTAAGTAACTGGTCGGTTACTTGTCAATTGCCATCGCCATGTCGGCCCAACTCTACCCCCGGCCGCCGATGCAGAACTTACCCCACGAGCTGCGGAGACACTCACCGACAGAAATACAACACTGAAGTCATTTGGGTGTTGTATTCTATTGGGTGGAGCTCAATTCAAGCCAAGATTCGCTTAAAATTTGCCTTAATCACCAAGCTTGGCAGGCGGTCTCAACCGCAGTAGGTTTTATTTGTACCCAGGTAAACGCTGCTGCCCGTTTCCTGATATTCTGCCTAAGTCGTCTTCTAAGACACCCATGAATGAGGGTAGTCCTATTCTAAATCCGGATAATTTATCTATTAAATCTTCTTGTAAATGGGGATGTAAGGGAGCGGCCTATCATCTTTCCGCTCCAAGCCAACCTCACCTGCCCGTGATGCATCCTGCCGAATAACAAACGAGGCACTGGCAACCGACTGGTGGCGGTATAACCATCACAATTAAAGGCGTAGCTAAATATCACAGACCGATGACGGGCAGCAGCGTCACCGGAGCGAGAAGCTACGCCCTGCGATCGTCAACCCGCCTGCCCAGCGTGTCGATTATGGGTATATCCTCCAGATGTTTGCCTTAGGTGGCGAGCAACTGGAGATGCCTATGTCCAGCAGTGGACTGCAATAGGCTGATGATGATGATGAGATCTTTTTAGCTTGTCGATGGCAATCTAAATAATTTCTGACCAGTATTCAGCCACACGAACCACATCTCCTGTGACCAACATAAGCCCATCGCGTGTGCAGGAGAAAGGGTGCGTATTAGATAAATTACTGAAAATATAACCTTGTTGATATAATCTTAATGTATCTTATATATCATAGACAAATATTATGTATGTTATTTTAATGTAAATTATAAATTAAAATAAAAGTTGACTCTATGACTTATTTTATTGGTAACACCTCAAACGGTTTTTAAGACTAAGATTTTCCCTTATTAAGTACATACCTTACCTATACCTTTTACAAACCCTAAACAAATCTACAGTGTGCCTAGCACGAACACTTTCGAAAAAGTATGCGTAACGTAACCGTAAACGGGGCGATAATTTTCACTACGTTAACGTACGTAAACGTAGTACCTCTTACGTACGATAGGGGCGCTGTACCAAGTTTCATACAAATGTTTACGGTAACGTTACGCATACTTTTTCGAAAATGTTCGTGTTAGTGGTGCTAGGCACACAGATCGTCAAGGATGTTTTTGCACGTTTCCGAATTCATTTATTCCCACCAGAGGAATATCATATTTTACAATGTCGTAGGTAGGTAAGTTAATGCACATACCTACTTTCAGATTAATATAAATGTGGGTAGTATTAGAAATTGTATACAAAGCGAGTGCAACAACAACAACAAAATATACTACTTTGTGCTTTGCACCACCAATGATTATTCTATTTTCACTTAGCGTACTGAATGATGTGTTAAGGCTACTTGAAATCATAAATGAGCTGAAAAATGATGAAGATTATCTATGACCGTATTTTCAGCTGAAAATAGTAATGTTGGGATTACAGACGAAGATTTGGGAGATAAAAATGAGGCAATGTTGCATTTTTTACCTGAATTCATTTACAACATTCATTTCTCAACAGCGTTGTCATTGAAAGCAGTGACAACAGCGTTGTCATTAAATGCAGTAGGAGTCATCCAACAAACTCGTACTGCATTAAATGACAACGCTAATGCAGTAGGAGTCATCCAACAAACTTTTGGCGAATTATCCGCGTAAACTCTACACGCGTGATAGAGTCAAATCCCAAAAAAAAAAAATATCTTACTAGTATCAACATCATAAAGTTGATATGCCTACTCTTACAGGGTCTATGGTATCAGCATAGGTACCTATGTTTTTTTTATAGTAAATAAATAAATAATAAATAAAATAAGATATATTGTCTTCTCACAACATCAACACATAAAGAAAATCAACATAGGTAACGGATTACAATAGAGACAATGGGAATTAGCTCAGCTGGTGCTGCCACAGGGAAAGACCTGGGCAGCGCTGGTTTTCAGCTTCTCCCCTACCCTCTAAGATATTGTAGCTCGACATAATGGCTTCTCTACGCCTGATAGAAAGCGAAAGAGAAGCCAAAGTCGCTGTGAAAACGGGCAAGTAACTGGTCAGTTACTAAGAATTTTAAATGTTATGTATAAAACGTGATATACGGGACAAGGAACCTGTTAATACCTACCGTTATACAATAACAAAAAGCACTACCAGTTATCAATTACAAGCCACAATCAGTCTTTATTACAGTCACTCTGACAACATTTTACGTAACTTCGTAATTTCGAGCCAAGTTTTTGCATCGAAACGAGACTCATATCGTTAATGGCCTTTTAAATATATAATTGACGCCATTTTTCGTTGCGGCCCCCAAACGGAGGTGAGTGGAATTGCCGCGGTTCGAGAGTCAGGAGTGCAAGTTTGTGGTTAAGTAATGCACTTCTAAAAGGATTTACTATTATAACATACCTACTAGCTGTGCCGGGAGACTTCGTCCGCGTGGAATAGAGTATCATCCCCCATTTTATTCCCTTGGGGGTAGAATTGGGGATGTAAGGGAGCGACCTATAATCTTTTCGCTCCAAGCCAACCTCACCTGCCCGTGGTGCATCCTACCGAATAACAAACGAGGCGCTGGCAACCGACTGGTGGCGGTATAGCCATTACAATTGATGGTGTATCTAAATACTACAGACCGATGACGGGCAGCAGCGTCACCGGAGCGAGAAGCTACGCCGTACGATCGTGGATCGATTATGGGTATATCCTCCAGATGTTGTAAAGGTGAAGAACTGGAGAGGCCTATGTCCAGCAGTGGACTGCAATAAGCTGATGATGATGATGATGATGGGGGTAGAATTGATCAAAATCCTTTCTTCATACGTCATAACATCTACCTGCGTGCTAAACAGCGCGATCCGTCCAGTGGTTTGAGCTGTGCGTTGACAGAACACTATGTCCGTCAGTCAACTTTGAGTTACATATTATTTACATGGACCTGTATCTCTACTGACTTTCCGAATGAGCGGTACAAATAACATAGATAATATTGCCATCACGTTCGCAGCCATTTCAAAGGATAGATCATAGGCCCTCAAGTCATAATCATACCGTTCTACCATAAAAGAGGTAGGGCATAGGGAATCGAATTGAGCTGCCCCTCCGGGGAAGGACCTTCACCCTATAGAATACCGCAGCCTATGTCGAGCTACTATTAAAAAAAAATCATCATTAGCTTATAGCGATAAGGCCGCCTATATTGTACAACAAATGTCTACTATACCTAGTTTTAAGTCTAATTGTATGGCGTGCAATAAAGAATATATAAATAAATAAATCATTACAGAAATATACCAATCAAGGTTAAACAAGCTTTGAGTGCTTTAAACACGTGACTCAACTCAAATAATAGCAAAAATCAGTCTATCAGTCAGTGGGGCAGCTTAAAATTAAATGTCTGACTCACGCTTGACCGTAAACTTTTTATTTTCTTCTGGAATGTGCCGTGACGTTTGCATAACATTAAATTGTCTGAAACTGCCATAAAATTAACATACAACTACTGGAGTTTCTAGATAATGTTAACTGACTACACCTCGCGGTAAATAGTTAGTTTTTGTGAAACGGTGAAATTAAATATCTTTGTGTTTCCACATTTACATATTCCAACATGCTTTAGTTACTTTTTGAGAGAAAGTAACTAATAGATAGATATTCGTTATTGCGCACCATACAATTGACTTAAATCTAGGTATAACAGACACTTGTTGCACAATTTAGGCGGCCTTATCGCTATAAGCGATCTCTTCCAGACAACCTACTAATTTAAATGCAAAAAAAATCCTAGAAGGTACAAACACGATGGAAGTCGAAAGAGAGGCCCTATTAGCTGCGGTAATAGACGAGTAACCAAATCAATTACTTGTCAGTGGCCACTGCTGTACACTGATTATGGTGTTTTCCAGCCAGGCGGGTAAACCCTACCACCGGCTAAGAAGCTGAAACCCCAAGAACTCCCTTATTTGACTCTTCCTACATGGGAATCAATGGAGCGGTGATATAATTTTTTTTACGACACTGAAGTCATCATCATCATCAGCCTATTGCAGTCCTCTGCTAGAAATAGGCCAAGGGCAAACATCTGGAGGATATACCCGTAACCCCACGCTGAGCAGGCGGGTTGGCGATCGCTGGGCGTAGCTTCTCGCTCCGAATGTAAAGGAGCGGCCTATCATCTTTCCGCTCCAAGTCAACCTGACCTGCCCGTGGTGCACCCTGCCGAATAACAATCGAGGTGCTGGCAATCGGTCTGTGCTATTTAACAACGCCTTCAATCGTGATGGTTATACCGTCACCAGTCGGTTGCCAGCGCCTCGTTTGTTACACGGCAGGATGCACCACGGGCATGTGAGGTTGGCTTGGAGCGAATAGATGATAGGCTACTCCCTAACATCCCTAGTTTTTTTTTAAATGTAAATGTTTCGCTCACCGTCTGATGGTCTCATCTAATAATGTGGGTTCGGACGTAAACACAGACACTTTTACTCGTATCTGACTAGGGACCAAAAGTGCCACCAATTTTATTAGTTCCCAGGAAAGCCCTGAAAATTGTCTCATCTCCGTTGCATTATTCATCGGGCGGTCCCGCGGGACCTTCGGGACGCCATTCTGTTCGAGGCTTCATTAACAGCCACTTTTTTTCGTGTAATTAAACATGGAGAGGATTGCATACTATGCTAAAAGTGACGTGCAAAAGTACTACCTACTAGTTAATGTATTTGAAATAAGAAATGTTTATTATTTTTGGACATCACAACACGATAATATACAGAACACACAAATTACACTTTGTGTTTAACAAACAAAAATAGACATACAAACTTATTACACATAACATTAATACCGGACACGGCCGTTGCGACGTCCAAAATAAAAGGGCCTCACTCAGCATTAGGCCGTGGCCCCCGTAGAAGCCACGGCGCTGGTTTTCAGTGAGTCCTGCTGAGTGAAGCCCAGGGACGATTGTACCTGCTCTCATAATTATGACTTAAATAGGTATAAATATATATTGACAATAGATAGATACATACATATAGGTACTATTTGCAGAAATAAACTATTTTATTTGATTTTTAAGTGCTTTTGTAGGTAAAGAAATATATTATGTATTTGTTAACATCACATAGGACGTAGCTTAGTGTGACTTTTTAGTGTGACTTTTAATTTATGTTTACATCTATTATAGTAATATTAGGAAGAATAAGTTCTTTTTTAACCGACTTAAAAAAAACCGGCCAAGTGCGAGTTGGACTCTCGCACGTAGGGTTCCGTACCACTTTACAGCTAAATAAATGTTCTTCTTTACGTTTTATTATATTGGAGTTGATTAAATGAAAAAATTAGGTAATTTAATTTATGATGTTTAAAAACAAAACTACCGTCTAAATCTCATATCTCATGACGAATCTATTAGAATATTTGGCGGGCTTAAATCATCTAATTAAAATTGTTGTGCAACGATTCATCTCCGAGACTGCATAAAATTAACAAACGCATCTTTTCCGGAGGAAAATCGTTCTGTTGGTCTGAGTACCTAGTCTTATATAGACGTTAATAGAACAGAATGCACCATCTACTTGTACTATTGCTTTACCCATAAAGCTCCACTTTAGCGCTAGTACGTGCACAATTTGCGTCGCATCGCGGATAATTCCATTTTCCCGTTGCGTCGGGATGCATTCGTGCGCTCAAATTGGTTTTCTTGAATTCCTTTTACAAGTCTCATAATCTTTAGCTTATCTTTACTGTATATAAATATAGCTATACGATTCGTTGCAATGTTGCTGACTTGTTGATTTAATTTAATTAGTGGTTGAAATGAGACTTAAAGACTAACGTCAGATCTTGTTTGCCGCTTTATTATCTCACAGTATCTATAGTCTAACTCTTCAATCGGTGTGTTCTACCCGTCATGATTCACGGTACGACTGGTCCACAAGTTTAAAAAAGCTCAGAGAACTATGGAAAAGGCTATGCTCGTAGTTTCTCTACGAGATCGAATTTGAAGTAAGATGATCCGATAGAGAACTGAAATGATCGATATAGGCTGTTCATTTTAGCCGCAGAACTGATAACCCTTGTGGTAAGTAAATATGTATGGGTCCGCAAAGCGCACGCGATATCCTTATTGTTGTAGGCGTTCATGGGCTGTGGTGATAGCTTACCATCAGACGAGCCGTCAGCCATTTTTAACCGACTTCAAAAAAATAAGGAAGTTTTCAATTCGACTGTTTGTTTTTTTTTTCATATGTTTGTTACCCCATATTACCTATTATCTTCGAGAATTTGAAAGGTTCTTACTAGTTGGTCCAATTATTGTCACTATATTGAAGACGGTTTTTTTTTGCTAAAACTTGCTGTTAATTACGTCAACCCGTGTAGTAATAAAAATACGAGTGAAACAGCGGGCACAAGCTATCCTCCAATAAAAATAAAAGATGAATACTTTGTAGTCGTTCAGTATAAAAACGTCTAGTTTATATTCCCAAGAGTCTTTAGGTCATTAAGCGCTAACTATTTTCCAACATTACTAAAGACATCAATTTAAGTACTTCTTTAAGTAGCTATAAAGTTCTAGATTGGAAAAATAAGAAAGTATCGAGAGGTTTTAAACATTTCTGTAAACTTATGTTTTACTAGCTGTGCTCGTGACTTCGTCCGCGTGGAATAGTTATTTTTTCCCCGTTTTTTTTTTTACATTTTCCATTATTTCTTCGCTCCTAATAGTTGCAGCGTGATTTCATATTATGGCCTAAAACCTTCCTCGATAAATGGTCTATTCAACACAAAAAGAATTTTTCAATTCGGACCAGTAGTTCGCGTTAGCGCGTTCAAACAAACAAACAAACTCTTCAGCTTTATAATATTAGTTAAGATAGATCTTCGAAATTCTAGAGATATTATTATAAGTATTCTTTGAGGATCAATCTAAGGAGTAGTATTAATAGGAGTCTTGGCTTTAGGGAGAGGGCTTTGCGTAGGTCATGTGTCTATTTCTGCAAACATTATGAATTCATTCTGTGACTAATTCATATCTTGGCAGTTAAATAGTGTTTGTCAGATTTATCTATAGATGTAACTGCCCGACATTTGGAAGACAAAAAGGGCTTATAACTCTCGCTATAAAATATAAAACAGGCTATTTTTATGAGTATAGGAACACAATGATTGCCGATTTATACGGTCATAGAATCAGGTGACCAAGTTTTCAGGAATTCCTTGGAATTCATTTTAGCAACAATGATAGTTAGGACATTGTTGCTAACAATGCATAATATTAGAAGTAAATTAAATGCTGAGAGGTGTCATTTAAGCATCTTATGGTTAGGAAATTAAAGATCAAAAAACTTGAGCAATAATTGTTTTTATTATTGTATGACCATTATAAAGGTCTGTATTGCATTTTAAACTATCTGTCGATGCCCGTTGCAAAGTTTAAAAATCTAAGCATATCCAGGGACAGACAGACAGACAAAAGAAATAAGAAAACTTTTTTATACTATTTAGTAATATTGCAACGATAGTCGCCAGCTGTCAGCCGAAATTCGTTCAGGAGAGTACTGTTTTTATTAAAACGCATGGCTACCCCAACGCCATAAGACAATTTAACAGTTCATCCCCCGGAATGGGGGCCATTATTAGTGTAACTCGAATCGATGGGTCGCTTTTGACCGGTATTCGAGTCGATCTATAAACACATTTACGATTAAACTTACTCTGGATTCGTTTATTTTCATTGTTTTAGATAAATACGAGTATATAGATAAAGTATTTATTGCAGACTTAGTGTTCTCTACCATCTCTACAATGGTATGCTCCGATGAGTTATTTCAACTAGTCCAATCCTCTCCTTTCTGGACAGCGTTGCCATCCGCATATTATTCCGACGATTGTGGTGCGCACCAAAAGGCCTTTAATTCCTCGTTCCTGCCCCGATGGATTGCCCTTCCAATTCTTGTGTTTCCTTTCTCTTACAGTCCTGAGTTTTTTCGGGGCGTGAAGCAGTATCTCAGGGTGAGGGCGTCAGCCGCGGTGGGTTTGTCCCATTATGCCTGTCGACCTAACTTTTGGACCTCACGACCGCTTACCATCATGTGAAGGGAGGTCATCCAATGCTCTTTATATAAAAATAATGTATGGGACGAATGAAACCAATATGTTCAGGCGTCGTTGAGTATGTTCTTGAATAAATAATACAAACCGAGAAATACGTTCGTTATTATTTTATTCAGTCCGTCCGACCATCAATACTCAACAGAGTAATTTGAAAACATCCCTGCTCTTACGACATCGAATATATCTTGTTTAACATCCTTTGGGAGCGCGCATGAAAATGTTACTACCTATTATTAAATTTATACTGGAAGTTTATAATTTATGGGTCATTCAGATCTCTTCTGAATGCCGTTTGTGTGTTAATAAATAATTTTAAATGCCAGAAAATTTTAATTGTCAGAAAACTTCACTTAAATTGATATGATTCCAAAGCAAATAGATTGAGCGTTTGTGTTATGGGTAATAGAACAACAAAGGTATATACCCGTAAATACAAACTAGCTGTGCCCGCGACTTCTTCCGCGTGGAATAGAGTTTCATCCCCTTGGGGGTAGAATTAATCACAATCCTTTCTTAGCGGATGCCTACGTCATAACATCTACCTGCATGCCAAATTTCAGCCCGTTATGTCCAGTGGTTTGGGCTGTGCGTTGATAGATCACTATGTCAGTCAGTCACCTTTGAGTTGAGTTTTATATAAATACAAATACAATTACTCGGACACGGAACAAATACAAATATCTCTCACACGAATGTTTGTCCCGGATGGATGACAGTAGAATTTTCTGTAGATAATTATAATAATCTTCTGCAACGTCGTAGTACATTATTTTGTTCTTTAAATAAATAAATACGTAGTTTCCGCAGCGCGCGCGATGTGAGAAAGTTTTTTGGGTTTTAGTAAATTAACCTTTTTAAAACAATAAATATAGCCTATGTTATTCAGGGTGAATGTAGCTTTCAAATTGTGAAAGAATTTTTGAAATTAGCACGTTAGTTTTTGATCTTTTTTAAACATAGGTACATACAAGAATACCTACTTACAAATTATTTCCTCTTTATAATATTACTAGCTGTGCCTGCGGCTTCGCCCGCGTTGCCCCCCATTTTAGGAACGTGGGGGTTAGAAAGGGGCAAAAAGTAGCTTATGTTACTCTCCTTCCCTTCAACTATCTCCACTTAAAAAGTCACGTCAATTCGTCGCTCCGTTTTGCCGTGAAAGAAAGACAAACATACAGACAGACACACTTTCCCATTTATAATATTATTATGGATTGTTAGTGTAAATAAAAACTTGGTATTTCACAATATATATCTGATCCACATAATGATAATGAGCCTTTATCTTATCAATGAGTCCCCCCTCAAATTCCATACACAAACCACTAAATCCCTTAAGCTTTCCCAGCAATAAAAGTGAAATAATAAACTCTAATATACACATTCGTTCATTTGCATGCGGAGCTTCAATAAACGTTAAACAAGATATATTTGATCCCATAGGCATCGAAACATATCAATTATTGCCCGGCCATAAATTGGAAGCTTACGTATCGGTACTTTGTACTGAAAATATTTTAGACTCGTTACAAACGATATTTCATGGTGTCGTAAATTAATTATGTACGTGTCGTGTCGCTGTTACGAAATCAAGTGGTATTTTGGTGTTACATGGCTGTTCCTACGTTTACATGTCGTAGCAAAGAAATTGTCTTATCTAGTTTTGGTGCAGAGGTAATATACGCTGCCTCTCATAGAGGTCGTGGGTTCGATCTTCACACAATACAAGCATTTTTTTATGAATGTATATTTGTATTCATCTGGGTGGTGTTAACTCTTGTTGTTTAGTCATCATTATCATCATCCTATTGCAGTCCACTGCTGGACATAGGCCTCTCCAGTGGTTCGCCACTTAGGGCAAACATCTGGAGGATATACCCATAATCGCCACGCTGGGCAGGCGGGTTGGCGATCGCAGGACGTAGCTTCTCGCTCCGGTGACGCTGGTGCCCATCATCGGTCTGTGGTATTTAGTTACGCCTTCAATTGTGATGGTTATACCTACCGCCACCAGTCGGTTGCCAGCGCCTCGTTTGTTATTCGGCAGGATGCACCACGTGCAGGTGAGGTTGGCTTGGAGCGAAAAGATAATGGGTCGCTCCCTTACATCCCGAACTTGTTGTTGTGTCCGAATACTTGTTGTTTAGTACCCATAGTATAAGCTTTGGCTTGATTTGGGACTAGATGGCGCTGTGTGCCCAGCGTGGCATGTCTTGGGTTATGTAAAGCAGCATAGTTTTTTTATAGTAGTTCGACATAATGGATTCCCTACGCCTGATGAAAAGCGAAAAAGAAGCCCAAGTCGCTGTGACAACGGGCAAGTAACTGGTCTCAGTTACCTGTCAGTTGCCAGTCGCCATGCCGGCCCTTAACCTAAGCCCCCGCGAGCTCAACCCTACTCACCGGCAGAAACACGACCCGGCGGTCATTTGGCTGCGGTGTTCTATAGGATGGAGGTCCTTTCCCGGACGGGCGGCTCAATTCGAGAGAAGATTCGCTATGCCCTACCTCTCTTCAACATATTAAATTTAATTTTCCTATCGATTACAAGTTACGTCAATTTATATTTGCTTTTCGAAGAGCATCGTCTTTACACCGGAATTCTTGCTAGACAAGAATTTCTTTGATAACCGTTGTTAATTAGTAATTCCGCGGAAATAAGGGCGGAAACCGGTTCGCTATTAATCCTTCTGGTAACCCTTTGATTTCGCCTACAAAAAGCTTTCCTAGTACGTATATGTAGGTATAATATACATTTATATATCACATAACATTACATACATTGATCCGATCCCAAAGTAAGTGTGTCATGGAATTCGTCTTAAAGAATTAGGTAATATATCAAATTTTACCAAATTCTTTAAGATCAACTGATTTTAGAACACCTAGGTTCTCAAAATTCTATCGAGCGAATTTTTATGACGATTTTTATAGCCATGATAAATCAAAAAATGCCTGTTCGTTAGAAATTTAAATATTGGCCGGCACAGCTCAAAGGGCGATCGTGGAAAAGTGACAAAAAAGAAGTACATATCAGATACGATAGGTACGTACAAGTTTTGCGCTTTTTTCGAAAATAACAATCGAATTGGGAAGAACTCTCCTTTTTTGAAGTAGGTTGTAAATAATACCGGATGTGGATGGTGAGAATCGCTATAGTACGCGATCCCGCTGCGAAAAATGTGTAGTTAACTGTTTTAATGCAAAATAATTCAAATGCCAGCTATAATATACAGTCGTAACAATGTTTTGCATTCAGCTTCCCTATAAATCTATATTCTATTTGGTAGTGACCCATGATTTCTAAACCTAATGTGGCGGTTCAACTCCCCTAAGGGACAAACATACTTGTGATGAACATTTCTGTTTATTTCCTATTTGGATTTAATTATATTTATTGTACCTTCGTACTCGTAGTTCTGATACCCGCAACATAAGTGCTCAAGCTACGTAGATAAGGACTGGAGTAATGTATATGTTATGGTATTTGATCATTATTTAAATTGATAAATTTAAAATTGAGCTAAATTTAATTTTTTAATTTTTTCCCAAGATTTTTAATATTTGTACATATTAGTTTAGTTTAGGTTTTATTTATTTATTGTAGGCTTAAGTTACTTTGTACTTTTACTTCTTTGTATTCCTAAATAATTAAGTACTTATAATTAAAAAAAAAATTGAGCTATAATATTCTTCATAACTAATAGCAAAAATATTCCGTTCAAACCCGCACTACGCAGCGCCCCCAAATATTATGCATGCCGAGTTTTGATCATAAAATTCGCTGTATCCGAATCGTTTCTGCAAAAAAGTGTTATTGAGTCAGCTCTTTTTAAAGAGAAAAAATTTCAGATTTTTTAAAAACCAATTCACTTTTGCTATGAATTTTTGATTGCATTTAAAAGAAATTTTTGTTCGCGCTCCGACATTTTTTTTTGTTTTTCATTTGTTTGTCTTTTGCAAACTTGAACGGCTTTTGTACACGTTTAATAATCAAAACATTAAATGTAATACGAAATCCTGTAGGGAGTCTCGAGTCTCGCAGTCCACGGCTGGACTATAACCGCTCCAATTGTTTTCAACTTAGCTCGATTCTAGGGCTAAGCCAATTATTTTGCGCAAATCGTCACTCCATCTGACTGGCTCGGTGACTTAATTGGTAGTGACCTCTGCCTTCTGAGCCAAGGTCGTGGGTTCGATCCCCACACATTACAAACATTTGTGTGCATGAACATGTCTGTTTGTATTGGTCTGGGTGTTTTCTATGTATAATATGTATTTATTTACAAAAAAAAATTGTACCTAAGTAAGTTTATGATTTGTCTAGTACCCATAGTACAAGCTTCGGCTTAGTTTGGGGCTAGATGGCGCTGTGTGGCCCAGCGTGGCATGTCTTGGGTTATTTATCTGGCCTGATAGTGGGGGACATGGGGAATAAAGGTTCGTTTGTAACGTTTGCTTGTGTAGTAGGCCATACACAAATAGAACACTGGTAGATAACGTAATAACTCGATATCCACCACCAGGGCCCAAAGATTCAGTAACGTTAACCACTGCTGGGGGATTATAGCAAATTTTTCCCGGTGTCCTCTAGTGGTGGACAAATAGTGGGGACATCGGGAATTAAGGCAAACGAAACAATTAGCGA